>JAWWEE010000142.1:4198360-4209677 GCA_035221455.1 Xenops minutus | reverse complement strand
GTATTGTGATTAAGAACTGTTATCCTTTCATATATATTTCTTTTTTTCTAATTAAAGTTCTGTTTCTAAATTTAAAGAGAGGGATTATTTTCTTGGCCTACATAGATATCTTAGTTCTCCCCTCAAACTAAGACAGTTTCTTTTCTTGTCCTAAGTTATGATGTGCAAGTGAAATCACGCTACTAAGGTGGAATTAGTTTCTATCTGGCTTTTGTACAGAATTTCAAAAGTCTACTGTCAAAACAATAAGATGAAAAATCTCCCTGTAACTAGGGAATTATAACTAAGGAATCAAGGCACAAAAAGAAGGTACAAATACTCTCTCAATACAGGGTGCCCAAAACAAGAAAGCAAATGCTGGTATTTTCAGCATGTTCATAATTAGGTGGAACTTTGTATCTTTATACATTGACTTGATTAGCTGCTGTAATACCATATCTATAAGGAAGATCAATTTTCAAATCTGTGTGCTCGGGAAATAATGAAGATACCACCCTTTCCGTGAGGAAAATGACTACCTATGGAAAATCCCAAATTAAAGGATTGCATAGCATTACATGTGAATTGTGCAACAAAGGCAATACTAATTTGTATTTTAAAACATCATTCAGCTGTTCTGAGTATCAGACAGTCCTTTTCTCTTTTATAACTGGTACATTTACATTCCAATTTCTACAGAAATTGAAACTAATAAATGTACAATGGGTTTGTGTATCATTTGCTAATCAGAATCACTAAATATGAGAGAGCCAAATCATTCTTTTGAGGCAAGGTTTACTCTCATGTTTTAGAATTTGGGGATTATTTTGCAGCTGTGACATTTTCATATGTCTCTTTTTTCTTCATCGAGTTGGTTCCACTTCCAGCGTCAGTTTGGGAGGTTTTCAATGCAGTGCTCAGACTGTGCTGCTCAGCCCAGCAGGACCCCTTGCTGGGGACGCCCTTACTGCTGGCACATCAACCAGCCCCAGGTAGGAAGGAACACTTTACTGTGATTTCAGATATCTCCCACAAAAAGAATGTTCACTTGTGTGTCTAGTTTCAATGCAATGCTTCATAGAAGCCATTTCTCCCTACCTTTGTCTATTTTTCTGTTCATTCTCTTCACTTAGCCAGTTTTTTTTTTTCCTAAACTCATTTTTAGTTCAGTCACTCTATATCCAGAAACAGACTTTCCATCCCAGTGTCCTTGCTCAGTCCTTCCAACATGTCCCTCTCAGTCTGGATGACAAACATATAAGTGATATTTCATGTCTTCCCATACTGTCAGAATACTTTGTTCTATTTTTTCCATTGACTGGCAGCAGTATCTTAAATTCTAGAATAAAATGGATTTTTCTGCTGAATTCAGTGGTGTAGCTGTACCAAGCCCTCTTCAGCTGCTGCTTTGTTACTGTGTAAGCACAATCAGCCTGGGTTGTATAAAATTTCCTTATGGCTGCCTAAATGTCCTTTAAAATGATCTAGAAAATAATGGCTCTACCTACAGTTAATATAAGCAAATAAATAGGTGAAGTAAAAAGCTTTAAAACACTGTTTGGTACACAATTTCTCAAGTTAATTAAGAACCATTCCAGCATGAGGCACCACTGGCAGGGCAGTAGGTCACAGTGGCTCTACGATTATGGTTGTAATACTTATTTCCCAATTTTATTCACACATTGCAGTGACTCATGGAAATTTCCCAAACATACATTTCTTGATTCAAGCCTGGTTCTAGTTTGCTCAGAGGCTGTTTTAAGGAGCACAGGGGCAGTCGAGGAGGGTGGGGAGTTGGCAGCCAGGGCTCACCTGAGGTCTGGGATTGAGAGACCCCTCACACAAACATTCCTCAGGGTGGGACCTACCTGGGACTGATTGACCTGTAAAGAGTGAGGGAATGACTTCAGCCTGTGCTCATCTCTGCCCACTGCTTATGAAATACAATATAATAAATTTAAAGGGTGTTGAGCCATGGTTTCTATTAAATGCAAAGGAAACAAGGGAAAGCACAATTTCAGTGAAAAATACGTCCATAAGTAATTCCCCAGGGACTCACTGTGGTCTGGGGATTAGCTTTGGGATTACATTCAGAATTTAGCAGTGACTTATTGTGTAATTTTTGGTAAACGATTTAAGCTTGGAATTTTAAATTTTCTATTGAGAAATGAGGTTGATAGTTTTCTGTGACATACATTAGCATTTGTAAAGCATGCTGTGCCTTTTCTTCTCTGCAGTAAACCAGTTTCTCCTGGTGCTTAGATTTCTGTTTCTTTATAGGTGTTTGGTTTTTTTTTTAAACTATGTATTTTCTTGTCTGGTCAAACTGCTTCTGAAAAATGCCCTCCAATCTTTTAACTAATATGTCTATATGTATATGTATATATATATATGTATGTAAGCAAACAGTAAACATGGCTTTACATCTTTTGATTGAATATATGGGAAAAGAACCTGCAAAAACAATAGAAAGAAATGAGTTCCCCAGGAAAATTAGGAAAGAGAGTAAATAAAAGAGGAATTTAGCCAACTGGTCTTGATATAGTAGTTGCTGATACCTCTTCTATTTAGAGACAGCTGGTATGTGAGCCATGAGACAGGACTTTCTGGTGCTGTAGGGGTTTTGTTTGGCTTTGTGTGTCTGCTTCTTAATTCTCTGTTTCTTGATCATATGTTTAGGGTTACAATGTGACCTTCCAGTAATCTTAACCTGTTCTAACTCAAGAATAGAACATCTGTACAAAGCCTGAGCTGGCTTGCCTTCATAGCAGGTCATTTCCAGCATGGCAAGAATGCTTCTCAATCTAGAATTACGTGTCACTGGATACCCATTCAAAAACTCAGACCTGTTGAGGAGATTCCAGCTGGTGCAGCTGCAAAACCTTGTGCAAATCCTCCACTAGGTGTGCAGCTTCCTGAGCTGTGCAGCCTCCTATAAAATGAAGTTTGGGAGCAGGGGCTGCTGTCACTACACATTTGTCTGTATCGACTCCCCAAAGAGTCCTCCTGGGTGCAGAAAATGAAATGGTTTCTTGTTTACCTAAGGCAGGTGAATAATTCACTACCATTTCACATGTCTCATTGTGGTAAGTCTACAAATGTCGTGGTGGGTGAACTCAAACATGTTTGTGCTGCACTATTTACTACTAAGTTAACTTCTGTGTAACAAGTGTTGGTGTTCACTGCAGGCTTGGGTCTCACCTGTACAGCAGGAACAGCTTTAATGTATTTCTTGAGCTGAGTGAATAATTCAACAGTATTTTTGCATGTCTTCTCGCTGTCAGTCCACAAACATCATGCTGGAGAAACTTAACATTTGTCTTATGCTATTTACTACTACATTACCCTGCACATATCGGATGTCACTGCTCACCTCTCTGCTGAGTATCAGCTGTCTACCAGCAAATACTTTCAATTTACTGTAGCAGCATTGCTGAGCAGCTGGAAAATAATTTTTCTAACATGTGGCAGAACAAATTATTGCACAGGAGGGGGTTAATGGAATTGTCTGCCAGAGGAATAAATAATTGAAAGGACATGGATCTACTTATTAGCTTGAATAGAGGCTTGATGTCCTAAATTATACCTTGTTAGAGGTAGGGAGCTTATGCTTTGTTTCAACAGAAGCTGAATTCAGGAAGCAGTGTCAGGAGACCTGATATTTTTGTCTGCCATATATATCCTAAGAAGCTGAAAAACTAGAAGTTGTAGCAATTCTCACTTACAACAAAGATACTATTAACTTTCTCTATGAAAAGTTGTCTCTGTTACAGTGACATGACAGAGTCAGAAGGGCTGACAGTAAGGTGCCATCTTTGAAAACATAGCTAGATGTTTTATTTTGGTCTGGCTAGTACTGCTATTAATGACAGGACTCTGTGAAATTTAAACCTCTTGCCGGGTTCTTTTCATAAGGTTTTTCATGCATTATTTTTAAAATGAAGCTATTTAAGTGATATAGCACAGCCAGTTGCTGCTTTCATATTAAAAGCTTAAAATAAACGATGTCGTGCAGTATGAAGTTGTACCAGTTTTTCTGGAATTGTTTGTCAAAATGACATGGTTACTTAAAATTTCATTTCTACATAGTCTTTTTTTAAACCTAGAAACACAATTCAAGGCTGACTGCTTAGAAGAATACTTATTCTTTGAATTAGTTTGTTGTATGCATTTTGTAGCAGTACTTACAAAAACAACCTTATATGATTTTCAACAAGGAAGAAGGAAGTATTTTCTTAAAATTAGGGTTTGGGGTTTTTTTAAAAAAATAGAATGAAATTATTATTTTGAAGTGTAACAGAGTAGAAACAAGTCAAGGTATAGAAATGGCTAAATACATTTAGATATTGCTTTTGTTCTAAAATGATTATATAATAACATTTCAGCAAGAGGGCTGGGTATTTAAAAGCAAAACAAACAACTCCTTGAAAATATTATTCTGTACTTCTATGCATCTCCAAGCTGGAAGGGAATTTTGACAATCATCCTGTAAGCAAATTAAAATACAGGTTACAGACTTCCAAAATTGGCTTCTATAAAAACTGATTTCACCTACTGATGATTTTACCGAAGACTTGTGTTCTTCATTCAATCACCTTGGAGTGCCAGCCTAAAGTTAATCCTGGGATTCTGATGCAGGGATGCTCTCCAGCAGAATTACCCATAATTGCCTCAATTCCTGCTGACTGGTTATTTTTGCACCAGTGACTCAAATTAGGCACAGCTGGCCCGAGCAAGTTGGAGTTTAATAACAGCCAATTGTCACAAACTCGCTGACGGTCAATGTTTTTGTCTCCAAAGGGTGAAAGGAGCAGTGACAGTTCTCCCCCCTCTCCCTCCACAGCCCCTGAACAAGGAGGGATCTTCTTTCTGAAGCTGAGGGAACAATAAGTTGAGTAAGCTTCTTCCTGTGGGGAAATGTTCTTTTCCTGCTCTGAGCAGTTGCCACAATATTGAGGTGTCTGTACAAACCACATGAATATTTGATGGGTCTTAACTACAAAGGACAAAAAGATCCTGTTCATTTTTGTGCATAAGCATTGTACATTGTCCCAGTGAAACTGAAAAAGTGAAATGAGGTTTAAATTGAGAGACTTCTTACTTGAGGGGTGGGTCACCCATACAGCAGTGTAATTTTTACCTTTGAAATGAGTCTGGCACTGCTTGTCCAGGCACCATAGTAGCCCTTTCTTAAAAATATTGGCTGATTTTACCAAAAACCAGCATTGGAATCCAGAATAATGAAATATAGCAGTTCACAAATCAGCCAGAGGAGAGTCTTTCTGCTGAACAGCCAATGGTCTGCCTGGATCTTGCTGTCACTCCTGTTTGCTCCATCTAGAATTTTGCATAAAATGGGTCATGATGTTCTTTTTCTTGGTAGAAATGGGATGTCTTTTGTGGCAAACTTGGCAGGACCACCTTTCTAAAGGACTTATAGTGAAGATTTCAGTCTGTGAAAAACAAATTGAAAATATTTTGAGAAATCAGCTGCTGAGTAAATCCATGGGTTTATGATGTCTAGTTTCAAGACAGTCCTTCAGCTGCATTTTGCTCTAACAAAGTCGCAGGCTCTTACAGAATTCCCTGTTTAAAATCCTGCTGACTGTATTGTAATGGTGTGAACACTTGTTCCTGCATAGGAGAAGTTTAGATCCATAACTGTGTTTGCTTCAGTGCTCACCTCTCCAATTAATATGAAAGAATCCCTTGAAGTTACTTGATGTTGCATCAAAGAAGATCACTGATGACAAAAGCCAAATACCAAAGTTAGTGAATGAAAATCAGTATTTCTGCTTTGACTGTCTAAATCTATCTTGGAATGGTAACTGTGTTCAAAAGCAATATGCAATGCAAACAGACATGCTGGAAATAGTGTTATAAATTTACTACTAGTGAATCTAAAGATATTTGCTGCATATGTCTCTCTTCATTATTTTGTGAGACCTTTAAGAATCACAAATGCCAACACAGAGACAGAATATTAAGACATCCCCAAGGGTAAGTAGAATAAAAATTCCCGAGAGCCTATAAATCTATTTGAAGGTGATAACCTAATTACCAGTATGCCTGTCAAATCTCAAGAAAAGTGATAAGTAAAACAGTAATTCTATGAAATATGGACTTTTACTTATCTGGCTTGACCTTTCCTCCTGCTCTTTAACCCTTCTGCCCTTCAAGTCTCAAAAAATGGTTGCGTACAAAGAATACTATAATACAGCCTTCGACTTGGTATGCTGGAGGTGTTGAGCACTTCAATACTGCATTGAATCCTTCACCCACTGAGGATCTGTTTGGAAGCCAACATAATGAAATGAGCATAACGTGCTTGTGTTCAATTGACCATTTGTCCTTTTGTGACAAGAAAGGTTCCATGGGACAACAGGCCCTGGATGATACTTTGAAGCTAAATTTTGGAAGCAATGTGGCCAAAAAAGAAGTTAGCTGAGGGTGGACTGAGCTCTGTAGTGCCCTAGTTAGTGACTTTCAGCTTGGAAACTAGGTCATTCCTTGGCATTCCTCAAGTATTTCTGTGTTGCAATGCAGAGAAACCCAAAGAAATGAACAATAAACACTTAAATCAAGGTCAGAAAAAGAAGTTATTTTGTATTACCTTTCTTTAATCAGTGTAGGTCCGGCACCTCTGGTGACCTGTGTGGATACCAGCTGTCAGTGTAAAAGCTTGACCAGTTCCCCTTAATGAGAAGCCTTGTTTTTCACAGATACGCTTAATAAACACTCCAATTAAATGCGTGGACCAATCAAGTATCCTAAATGATGGAAAGGATGATTAAATTTTAAAATTAGCAAAGTGACAGAGAGAGAAAAAAATACCATCAGTCCTTAATGATATGACTTTTATACAAAGCTGACAATGCAAATCAAGAAATTGCACACCAAATTCAACACAAATGCATTAGATTGAAGAAGAAAAATAAGACTAGATAATTTTTCATGCATTAATTCATTTCTACTGAGTCAATAAAATAGCAAACATGAATGTTTGCATGAGCAGTATTTCACATATCAGAAATGATAATTTTCACTTGATTTAAGCTCCAATCACAGTCATTGTCTTGACAATGGTACTGTGAAGTTCTGCAGACTCATTTCATTACGTTCATGCTGTTCCCACTAATTCAACAGGTCTTGTCATATAAAAAACACACATATTAGGGACTCTATACGAAAACTCATAAATGGATTAACAATTTTACTTTTAGGTGCTAGTCAGTTGCCCTCAAATACCAGCCAAGAGGTCAAGGAATATCCTCAGATGGATTCTGGGAAATTTTCAATGAGTTAGTTCTATAAGCTTATCCAATCTATGTTAGAAACCCCTAAGAAATGCCTTGGTTTATGTGTGATTTTCTGTTTGGCAAGGGGAGAGTGAAGGGGGAGGTATATGTATATGCATGAATAAGTATTAGGGAATGATTAATTAATCTACATGTTAGAAGAGCACTGAATTATTTAAAATACATTTGTTGATAGCCTTCTGGTTTCTGCCTGGCACTACAGTAAGGTGGTCACGATTTGTGTTTGCTGAGTGTCCTGTTGGACTAGGAAGACACTGGAGGACAGATAAGCTGTTGAATAAATTTATCTTTCTGATGCTTACCTGAACTTGAATTTCCAGTAATATATTTTTATGTGTTATTATTTACTTGCTTGTAGTGACATATCTGGTCTTTGAAAGCCATACTTGTTAAAATGGGTGATTAACTGAGATCACTGGGTGAAGCCTAGGAAAAAGTGAGTTTTAACCTTCTTCTAGGCTTATTTTTCCCTTTTCATATAGCTATTCTTTTTCTTGCTTGAGAGCACCTCTAGGCCCCAAGACAGATTTCAATGTTTAATTTATTTTCATTTTTTGTAGGCTTCATTCCCTAAGTGCGAAATAAACTCTGCTGCTTGTATTACAATTTTATTATCAGTAGCTTTCAGTGTATTCAGTATTCTGCTTTGTAGTACCAGTCTTTGGAATACTAAATCAAGAGGTGTTATTCACTGGCAGTTCTTCTTTTGTCTGTCAATTTGGATTTATTTTTTTTCAATGCACATAATATTTAGAAAATTTAAGGCTGCTAGAGACCCTTTGTGGTTGTACAGCCTGACTCCCTGCTTTACCTGCTTACAGAATTTCATTTACATCCAACCCCAAACTTTCCTGGCTGAGCCCAGACAGCTATTTGAGAGTCCTGAAAAGCAATTTTTAAGGCAACTCAGAGCTGATAAGTTTTGTACAGGACACAAAAATACTGGGCCCTTTGGAATTGCCAGCCTGAATTGCAATCAGGTGGATACAAACCACATTTAAGGGAAGGAGGGTCCTCAGAGCCTTTCAGCTGCTGCTTCCCTGTGTTGGCTTTCTGAGGGTCGGTCTGAGCTTTTCCTGACCAGCTGAGGACTTGCCTTTGAGTCTGACTGGTGTTTATTCCTGTTAGGTAAGAAAAATCTCATCTCTGGCTTTTATCTGACCAAGGTGTGCCTTGGCCATGGTTTCTGCCCTCCACCTCACACCCATTTAGCCCAGATACAGCCCTGTGTTATAGTATGTGGAAAAATTCCATGTCTTGTCTGACACAGGTCTCCTGGGAGTAAAGTCCTCACTGTGTCTTCAACATTTTTAATTACTTCAGAGGTATTTAATCAAAACACTGAGGTTCAGCTTTTGTAAAATGTGTTTCTGTCCATGGGAATTCTTTTGTGTCCAGTTTCTTCTGCTCACTACATACTCATTGACAAGTGGCTCCTCTACCCCTCCTTATTCATGTTGTCATCTCACACTCTACATAATTATAATGACAGGAAATATGTGTTTATTTGCTACATGTATTTTAACTGTTAGTTAAAAATCCCAGAAGGTTAAACTTAGTTGAGAGGAGACTGACCCCAAAGTACCTGTCATGAGGTTCCAGGCTTGCCTCAAAATATGAGATGGTTTTTCATTTCACTGAGAAAAAACAAACTTTTTTTTCCCCAACAAAATAGAAATGATGTACTTGATATTTTTCCTGAAAAGTACAGCAGGTGAATAGTTCAGCAGTTATGTTAAAAGACCTCATTAGGCAAACTAATTAAATGTGGCTGGAGCAGGGAGCTCTTTATTTCTGGTGCAGTAGTTGACTTCTAGTTGACTTATCTTGAAGATGTGTCTGTGTGCCTTTTTACATGCCAGAAAGCAGCTTACAGCCAAGAGTTACAGTGTCATTATGGAACTATACCTACTTCAGAAGTATGCTGCTTTCTTTTTATTTTTATTTTATTTTATTTTGGTTTTCTGCTGCAATTTTATTCAGTGCCATCTGCTCTTCAGCTCGGTTTTCTCTATTTTGTTTCCTTCTTTAGGCTGTACTGGAAAGAACTTAAGTTTTATATGTTTCTAAGATACCAGGTCCACTTGTGATGATGCATATTGCAAACAATTGGCATTTGCTTGATCTCCTATTATTACTGCAAACAGAAGCATCCATAGAGACCCCTAAAGAAATGAAGTATTTCTCCAGACACCACCTTTGGACAGTTCAGATACTTTAACTTTTTAAACTAAATTTATGTAAAAGTACTATAGCTTAAACAATATATTTCTAAGGAAGTCTTGTAGATTTTATTAAGTTACAGAAAATCCAAATGGCATATGATTATTATGGTCTTTGCAGTTATAGATTGGAAAATGCATTTAGCAAGTACTTAAGGCCATCCCAGCCATCCACCCATGGAGATGGAAGATATTCTTTGTTGCTAGAGGTATAATAAAATAACAGGATTATTGCACTAGCACATTTTGCTTTCTTAAGTGCAAGCTTTCCTCCTCTTAGCTGTGATTTCTGATTGCCAAAGCTTATTTCATCAGCAGAGACATCTCCTGAACACTATACTGCTTTATCTATTTAATTGTGTTTAGGTTTGTAAGGGCAAACCAGATTGTAATTAACTTCCAGGAATAAAAGACATTTTATGATTTCCAGTAGCTGAAAAAGGACAGCCACCATCATAGTACGTGTCGCAAAGCTGAAAGTCCTTGAGCCCAGACTTGCATCTCTCCTCTCCCAGAATAAGCAACATCCCAGGGATTCCCTTTGCTTCCCCAACGAGCAGTGCAAAACCAAACCCAAGGGAAATGTAACTATTTCTTCAAATCTGGAACCAAAACCAAAACAGAAAGGTTTAACTGATAACAATGAAATGTCTCTGCAAACTGTTGAGGGACCTTTGTTCCAGAGCTTGCGTGACTCTTCAGTGCTTTTTAAAATATTAGTTGTTATTTTTTCTGGAAAATATGGAAAATTATATTATTTAAAAAAGTGTTGTCTTGAAAGGAATATTCTGTGCTCTAAAGTTGTGTGCTTCCAAACTTGAAATCTGTCTTATATGACATTTTAAACTAAGTGGAAGTAAATTTGAAGATACAGTAGAGTAAAATCTTTCCACTTATTTGACATTGTGGATTATTTCCTCTCACTTACAAAGTGTTTGCATCCTATAACTACGGGAACAAATTCTTAAAGACTTTAAGACCATAAAATCACAACCTTTGATAATTTTAGCTTATATAATTAAAATATTTTACCTATAGGATAATTTTGTCCCTTTTTTACCACGGAGGGGCTGTAAGGGATTCAGGATTTTGCTCAGGATTTTGCAGTTAACATTGACTCATTAACTTGAATATTCTGCATTTTGAAAGCATATTGAGGTCACCAATTGCCCTGGCTTTTTCTAGGATTTATCTGTCTGCCAGCATGATGTGGGAGTTGTGCTGCAATACTTTTTCAATGAGTTTGGGTTTTATCACATCTGAAAGCAAAAATGTGAGTTGTTTCTGAAATTGATTGCAAACTATTTTACTGCCATAATTTTTAGGATAAGGGAAGACTTTTAAAATGTAATATCCTTAATAGTAGGCAATTAATAAGTAGATAAATTGGGGAGGAAAAAAATTAGTTCTGTTTTTAACTGATTCACTTCTAGTCATCCTCTGTCAGTGTTCCAGAAAAAGCTTTAAAAAGGTGCAGTCATTTCCAGTAATGCAGGAGAGGATGGGAGGATTCTTAATTAAAAAAAAAATAATATAAGCAGTTACCATTGTTTAATTTTTCAGCAAATTTATTAATATACTGAAGAATTTTAAAGTGCTATTACTAATATATTTATGGCAATATACTTTATTACCCTTTGGTTTGCAGCATTAAGGTTATGTACCTTGGTCAGTTTTGGGCCATTCCCTGGAATACAGACACTGAGGGGCTGGAATGTGTCCAGGGAAGGGAATGGAGCTGGGGAGGGGCTGAGGGAGCTGGGGGGGCTCAGCCTGGAGAAAAGAAGGCTCAGGGGG
>JAWWEE010000142.1:4138566-4195345 GCA_035221455.1 Xenops minutus | reverse complement strand
TTCCCTGGAATACAGACACTGAGGGGCTGGAATGTGACCAGGGAAGGGAAGGGAGCTGGGGAGGGGCTGAGGGAGCTGGGGGGGCTCAGCCTGGAGAAAAGAAGGCTCAGGGGGGACCTTCTGGCTCTGCAGCTCCTTGACAGGAGGTTGGCATGAGGTGGATGGCAGTCTCTTCTCCCAAGTAACAAGCTACAGGACAAGAGGAAATGTTAATTTTATACATCTGGCATTGCCTTTCCCTGCAGTGTTTTAAATATCTGCTAAAAATGGAGTTTTTACACAACCTATTTCTATAACCCTACTTCATAAGACTGAAGTTGTATTCTTGCACCCAACAATGGAAAGTGTGCTTAAAAACCTGTGAGTTTTGACCAAGCTACTGTTCTTTATTCAGAAATGCCAGCTTTCTGTAGAGAAAGCAGACTCCAATATCAGGCCCCAAAAGTTTTTCTTAAGCCACACAAATACTTTTTAAAGTAAAGTAAAGGTTGTACATCCTTGGATAAGCATCTGTTTTTTACAACGCAAACAATGATAAAGAAAGCAAAAGCTGGAATAAATCCAACTACATAACATACAAAATGTCATGGCAGCAAAAAAAGTTTCAAGCCTTCAGAAGCTCTAGTTTTAATTTGATGCCTTTGTGGAGAATATTTTAATAGGAAGCTTCAGACTGTGACAAATCAAGTGAATGTGTGTTAAACTGTTTGGGGTCTTTTTGGTTGTCTTTTGTTTTAAGTACTTCATTAAGTGTAACTCTGCAGAGGAATGGTATCTTTTGAACTGTCATTTCTAAGGGAAAATGAAAACACTTTGTTATTGTAAAGTTCTCCTTGAAATGCTGGTTGGTGTTGCAGGATACACAAGAATACAAGGCATCTGTTGGGGCAGAGGTGTCCCATCCCCTCTGCCTGGCATATGAAACTGTATCTAAACTGGACCTCAACTAGCCACAGAATGTGGCCAATTTGCTTAAACAGCAAACTGATGTCATGTCTTTTTTGATATTTTGGTGTGGATTAGAACAAACAGGTCCAATAATGCACTAAGCAGAATATTTTAGAATTGAGTTTTCCCCCCTGTGTATTTATAGTATTTTTTGTTTCACTCTATAATGAAAGTTAAAAAAAAAAAAAAGAGAAAAACAAACTAGATCATTTCTATTAATAAGCATAATTTACTGTTTGAGGAGTAAGCTGCTTGACTTTAACTGAAATGAAAATATCTCTTGAATAATTTTTAATAAAGGAATTTGGAACAAAAATGGTGTTGGTAGGACAGTAATAAAAACAAGACCATGCAAGCTGTTGGTGATTGTTTCCAGATTCACTCATGTAACAGCAATTAGCAGTTGCTTGTATCCTGTCTTTAATTACACACCCAGGTAAGTGTGACATGTTGGCCCAAGGGGAGGATTTAGTTTAACATGTTTTAGGGGGCTCATTCTTTTAAAATGCTTTCTGGAAAAAGATTTTATCGATGCTTCGATCCATTCCAGAATAATAACTAGGAGCTATATAGATTTTAAAATACTTTTGAATGTTTAGTCCTTTATTCTCTATGGCTATCATCAGAAGTTACTCCACTGATCAGGTTGTCCACCTTTTCATTTGAAACCAGAAGAAATTAAGAACATATAATCATATATCATAATGGCATAGGTGGGTTTGCTGATTTTGGTTTAATAGGTCTCAATCAAATACTTCTGCTGGTTTTGAGATACAAGTGAAAACCCAACCTCCTTATCTTTATCCTTATCTTATTATCATAAGAAGATAATAGATCCCTAAAAAGAGGATTGTTCACAAATGAATAATCAAGAATGTGCCCCATAGTCAAAGTATGGCAGGAATTTTACAGCCCCAAAATTCAGGTCTTTGTTCTTGTGAATTCTACATATATTTTAGTTTAGGATGAACTCTCATAGATCCATGCATTGATTTAAAATCTTTGGCTTAAGGTTTTTGTTTTTACAGTCCACAGTACAACAGGATATGACCAGAACTAATCTCAATAATGGTGAAAAAATGATAAAACCTCAAGAGCTGAGAAATGCAAAAAAGCTGAGACTGCCACTGTGGGGAGGGAGTGGGGAAGAAGGGAGACATTAAAAGTTATCACATAAAAATAAAAAAAGGGCAAATTTCATACTTCATAGAAGCAATATTGGATAAGTTTCATGAAAATTTCAGGAGTGTTGGAAGTGGATGCTCATTTCCCCCTCATACATAAATACATATGTGAGAGCTTGGCTATTACACCGTGTTAACTCTGATTTCCTAAGCTCCAGAAAAAACACAGCATTTGTTTCTATGGTGGTGGCAACGTCTATTAATGTTATCTTTTGTGATTTCATCTTCTCATAATGTCTGAGAGCTCTGCTTTAAACTAACAGTCTGTGATTGTGACCAGTGAGATAAAAATTTCAGTGAGATAGAGAAAACTCACACTCCTATGTGTGACAAATTGCAATGACAAGGCTGTGTTGATAGCAGCTTATGATGTGAAATGAAATCACAACCACAATACCATAAAGATGTGTGCTTAGGGCATCTTTACAGAGCTTGAAGTGAAAGAAGATATGGTCAAAATGTCTAGTAGACACTGTGTTCCTTCCCTGCACTTCATTTTATTGCTAGTGCTGGTCAGTACTGCTCCATAAAAATGCTTCATGCATTTCAGATTTTTTTCTTGTTCTTTTTTTTTTTGCCTTTGCTGTGTGTCTTTTTTCCGGCTCCTGTGTAATGGATTCAACCAACATCTGAAAATCAACTAAATTCATTATACAAATACTATAATTGCTGGACTGTGTGACATAGCCATTTGATTTGATTCATTCCATTGGCTGAACAATCCATTTGAAGAACAGACAACAGGAAAGGATAAATGACAGCAGTCACAGAATGCACTTTGTGAGACTTCTGGGAGCTGCACCAATTTCTGTATTCATATTAGCAACGTATATGACCAGCAAAGTACAAGCTGACAGGAGGAGTAACTTTGTGAATCTCTTCTTGGTAGTAAGGGGAAAAGTTCAGTTGCCTAAATATTGAAATCCAAAGCCTTTTTTATTTTTTTCTCTTAGATTTTTTATTTTCTTTTATTAAAGACAGTTTTGTGGGGTATAAGGCAAGATGGATGGGACAGCAGCATTCTTCTGGAGCAGCAGCTTGAGGCTACAGATGAACATGGAACAAGAAACCTCTACTTTCACAACTGAATTATTGAGTAGTGACCTTTATATTAGCTAAAATTTGGGATCCTAGGAGGCAAAAAAATGTCTCTGGAAATGACAGGAAACTGCCATTTCAAAACTGAAAAGCAATATGATTCAAAATTTTTATAATTTGTAATAATATCAAGTATTGTTAAGACCTTGAGGGAAAAAGAAGTGTGTCCAAATCAGGACAGATTTTGGAGGTGCTATTCTAGATTTTCTAGAGGGTTATCTCTAGATGTTCTAGAGAGATTTGCACTCAGAGAACAATTGCAGATATCCTTGAAATGATTTTAATTTCCTGCTATGATCTGCTAAACAAATTGCTATTGAATAACTGAGTTTTCCACCTTCTGAATAACTAATGGGATCCCTAATCAAACAGGGAGAAACAAAGAAAGCAAGCTAGAAAACAATTGCCACATCGGTCCCTTTCAGGAATAGTTTTCTTAAAGAGTATTTTTATTTCTCATTTATTAATTTGGTTTTAGTTTATTCTTTCTAGTGTTGCCCTTCTAGTTAACTACCATTCAAAGGTTAATTATCAATTACCTCTTCTGTAGTTGCTGTAGATGGTGCTTTGCGTGCCGAGGCTCAGGCATGTTTTGCTTCCATTCAAAGTCTGTTTTTGTCATTGATTTCTGTCCCTTCACACAATTAAAACAATAGAAACTATATTCTTAATGAAGTGGGAAGAGTGCAAACCAATCATTACTATAAACAGCATTTCTGCTGTGGATTAAAGAACAAGCAATAACTGATAATGGAGCATGCAAATATTGCTTTCTACCAATAGGTGCCACTATAAGCTAATTAAGCTAAAGTATTTAATGACAGGTTTAAAAGCGACATTAGAAAAACATATTAAAATATTCCCAACAAAGTGCACAAGTTATTTTAGCAAATTTTTATTATCTATCTGCTTTCTTTGTCTTTATGGTAGAAACAGCGGGTTGGTCTTAAAGAATGTTGTGGGGCAGAAGAGGAGGAGAATTGTTCTCTCATGATCATTTGCAAAGTGTTTCTGTCCCTGTTTCAGAGGCAACGCTGCGATGGCACCAGCACAGAGCAGGGACTGCAGCAGCCTCTGCGTGGTGTCTGCAGCCACCAAACCCCCTCCCATCTGCTGCAGGTTATCCACCCACCAAGCAAAAAGAGGGATTTGGACCTCCTCGGGTCCAACCTCCCAGAGACAGGATGAGTGAACTGAGTAACCCAGATGTTAATTGCATCTCCTCACAATTTATCCCTTTGGGTAAGGCATGACCTTCCTCGTGAGTGCTGATGGCAAAGTTGGTGTTCTGGCCCTGCTTCTCCTCCCCTTTGGGCAGTATAGCTGAACACACATCCCTCACTTCTGCCTCTGGCTTGGAGATTTTGCAATCAGTCTCCTTTTTTGAAAAAGCAGAAATTTATTAAAGTTCTTTATCAGGCAAAATTTTCAGGGGAGGGAAACAGCATAAAGTGATCCACTTCAGCTGAGTCTTGCCAGTGCAGGTTTCAGTAGCTGGACCTAATTTATAGGAAAGAAATATTTATTGTGGAAGAGTAAACTATCACTGCAGTATTTCTTCAGTCAGATTTTCCATTTTAACTGTCATAAAGATATGTTTCAAACTCAGCCTCACCAAAATGTGGCTCATGTGAGGGTTTTGTTAGCAAAACCATGGAGTATCACTGCATTTTTTTAATGCAATTGAGCTCCTAACCTTCTCCTTTTTTGGTGCCCTGTTGTAGATATCTGTAGCCAACCATGTAATTTAATCTCATTCTTATTCAGTCTAAATGGAAAGATGACCTTTCAGCAGATTAGAATTGATTTGTTTATAAATCTGCTAGTCTTGTCAAAGCTTTGTTCTTACACACAATAATTTTGCTATCATCTGCTTGATACTTATCAGTTTTTCATAGCAGCTGTAATGATTTTTTTTTTAAACCTTTTATTTATTTATTTATTCCAATACAGACAGCCTTGCCTGGCATCTCCTCATCCGTGTTCTCTGTGACTCTCCACAGCTTGGACAGCATCCCTCTGTCTACCACATGAAATGTCACACATAGATAGTTCCTTCTCCTTAATTCCTCTGCTCCCCTCTCATTTTCAGCAAACACACCTATACTCAACAATGCCAGACAAACACAAGAATATGAAAAGGAAGAGCACCTTGTCAACACCAGCAGTGCTTTTTCACCCCAAATTTTGCTTTGTTGGTTTTATTCTAGTCATGGTTGTACCACAGTTGCATTATCTCTGTGTAGACTCTGTTGTTACTGTAAAAATTCAGATCCTGTCACTGCCACTTTTTGTGGCACTCACCAGATTCAACCCTTCATCCCTTTTACAGCCTGTCTTCACTCCCTCAGTGTTGTTTGGGTGGGGATTTTGGGTGGGCTTATTTTTAGAGTAATTGACTTGAACCTGTGACAACACCATGTTGTCTGTAGGGTGTTTTTGCAAGGAGGAAAAGCAATGCACTTCCCAAATATAACAGGGAACATGGAATTGCTCTGCCGTTTTTCACTGCTGATTGTGAATGTCATATCACATCAGTCTTATTTCCAAATGCAAGCATACAGGTGTTTGTACAGAAAGGCAAATTTTGAGAAATATTAAGATAATATATACTGAGGAACATCCTGTTGGTGGCAGCAATAACTTACATTTAACTTGTTAGAAGTCCCAAAGCTAACAGAGCTCCTTTGCAGTCTGCAGTGCCTGCATGTAATAATGGGCTTGATGCACATTTGAATGCTCTACATTGATTCTTATCTCTTAATAGCTCTTTAATCCAGACTTAAAATCACACATCAGGTGTAATGTACAGCTAATATTTTGCATAAGCTTGTGAATCTGGACTAAAGAGTAGCAATATGCCATGGATGTTAAATTTCCAGGAAAATTACCATGTTTCTGGTGTTCAAGGTTTTTTGCTTTGTTTTGTCACTGCTATTTTTTCTTTCTTTTTTTTTTTTTTTTTTTTAAATTTGTTTGTAAGAAGAAGCATGACCCAGTGTTTGTGTGCTCTTCAGGGTGCAATAACAGAACTTCTGCAGTCTCTGCAGTCTGCACATTTTGGCTACTGACTATACAGCTGTTCTTCCAGGAGAAAAATTATTGGGATAATTCCTTGCACTTCCTTTTGTAGGGTGGATAGTTGATAATGGTGTGTGTTGCATAGTGACATCCAGTGAAATGCACGGAGACACACTAATTTGGGTTGCCAACAGCAATTGCTCTCCGAGGCCAATTTGGACTGAATATGCACTAAACCATTATTTGAAGTTGAAGCAAGATTGTTCTTTTCAGGTTAAAAAAACTTAGACTTCAGGTTTTGTATGAAGTTGTGTGCTGTTAGAAAGTTTAACGAGAATTTCTCCACTCAAAATATTTAAATGAAAAATCAAACAAAAAGAAATCTAAAGGAACGTTTTTGCTCCTTAAACAGGCATATTGGTTCTGAGTCTATTTAAAGACCTAGTAGTCTTCTAAAACCTGAATTCTTTTATTTTGGCTAAGAGAAAATGGTTCCCTTTTCAGAAGAAAAAGAAACTTGTTCTTCCTCTTCCTCTCAAGATGGCTTTTCGGTGTTTGGACACAAAACTTTTGAAGATGATGGTTGTGTGTGTTTTCTAATGACTGTCTCTGTGCTGAGCCAGGCAGTGCAGAGCGGTGGGTAAATCAGTGGTGCTATGGCAGTGACTCCCAGGAGGAATCAGTGTTTCTGCTGGGGTTAGTGAGGAGCAGATCTGTACTTGGCAAAGGACAAAATGAGTCCAGACAGAAAGGACAGACAGAAAGCAGCCGCCCCCAAAATGTTAATGAACTGTC
Source organism: Xenops minutus (assembly GCA_035221455.1). NCBI lineage: Eukaryota > Metazoa > Chordata > Aves > Passeriformes > Furnariidae > Xenops > Xenops minutus. The sequence continues at coordinate 4,188,299 of JAWWEE010000142.1, read as the reverse complement.
ATAGCTATTTTCATTTCAGCCATCTGTACTCAAAAGGAAGACAGTCTACCCAGAAGAACTGCTAGAGAGCATCCAGAAAAGCCTGGAGCACCTGGGTTCTCACAGAGTTCTGGTGCCAGTGGCTTTGTCACGATTGTTACACCCTGGGGAGGAATGCAGAACTTAGCCTTTGCTGTCACGACTCCGAGGAAAGCGCAGCCGCTCCTGCCGAGCACGGTGGGCTGGGCACAATTGGATGTGTAGGTGTGACTTCATCTCAGTACTTACTGTCCTTTCACTTCTAAAGGAACTATTCCATTTCTGGGCCTTCTCATTCTGGGAACACACCAGACTCTCTTGTGTCTTTTCCAGCACTTTTTTAAAGCCACAGGGTATAGATCAGGTATATTTTGTGCCAGGTAAGTTTTGCACAGAATCTTCTGTACCACCACATTTCTGAACAAAAGCACAACTTGTAACCCTGTGTTGGACATTGCAGAGTAGATGTCCATGGATATTAACTCTCATCAACCACTTCCAACGCGGTATATCTTATTACTTCATAAATGTACTTTGCATCCAGTAGCCCAGTGCAATGTAATGAATAACATAAATTTGTTGCTTTTTATCTGAAAGCACTCCTCCAAACTTGCAAATATTTTCTTATCTCAAAGCATGAATGTCTGTTTTTTCCTTGTCCTTATTTTGCTTTATTATATATGACTTTGTGTCTCCGAAATTATTTTATTGTGTTGTTATAAAATGATATATATATATATAATTGAAGACAGGACACTTATGGAATTGCTGTTCATGTCGTTTGTTGTGTTTGTGTCACTGCACTTTGCAGAGGAAGTCTTCCAATGTTTTGCTGTTACAAAACTAGAGTTTGGGGGTTTATTTTGTCCTGAATGAATAATTAAAGTATCTCTCCACCCAGTATTTAGTTACTGTTTTTTCCCTCAATGCTTATTTTTATGCATGAACATTTAGCATATTTGGCTGCAAAGAGAAAGACAAATACAAAGCACATGAGGGTTGATTTTCTGCATTGTCTGTATTCCCAGCCAGCTACGTTAGCCAAGATCTGTGCCTAAAATAAATACTGTTATTTTGATTGCTCTGGACATCTTTTTCAATATGTACACTGAATTGTGACAATATTGTTTACTCTGTTGTGAACATCAATTCATAGATTCCCAAACCCTCCCAGCAGACGAGACAGAGCAAGGTAGGCAGGGATGTTCTCAAATGCAGTTCTCATCAACTCAAAAGCTTTTGCCACCTGAGGAGCCAACTAAAATACTGTTGCTATTTCTGACCACCAGGGTGGGTCCCACATTTTATCAGTCTTTCTGAACAGTCTTTAGCTAAAGAAATATTTCAGAAGGCAAAGACTCCTTGACATGTGGCCAATAGTTTTTTCTAGGAAAAGCTCTTGTTGCTCACTGTGCCACGCTGAAGAGCTGCTTTTTGTGCTGAGGCAACAGGCTCCAACTCATTCACACTCGGATCATGAAGATATCTAGATTATTTAGCTTGTTGATTTTCCTGTCCACCCTTTAAAACTATATAAATGTTAAGGGAAAAGTATTTTTATCAGACTGAAGCAGTGAATTTTATGACCTTCAAAGTTACAGGTATGTCATTCTCAATGTGTTTGGGTTTTTTTTTATATTATGCCTTGAATTGTGCCCCCATCATCTCACTTCAGCAACTGAGACTTGTTCTTAAGAGAGCTGGTTGTGTTGAGTATGGTGTTACAATCCATATCCATGTTCTCCATACTGACTGATTCGAACTTGTTGATTTAATGACAGTCAAGGTTGTCATTGGGATTTAATTGAAATAAATTCTCTTAAGATACCAAAAACATAGCTGACTTGACAGAAAGTAGAAACTTTGGGGGAAGTAGGAGGGTGCAAGATGGGAAGGAGGTGCAAGTGGTTGTTTTTCTGTTTTATAAGCCAGAGTTTGACCTAATTTCAATTCTTAATTTAAATTCTGCTACTGTGAAAGAATTCTTTAAGAATGCACTGACAATGTTAGAGAATTCAAGTTGGTAAGTCTTCAGTGTCAAACCTTTGAACTGATTTGGTTTTGTTCTTCAGCTTACAAAGCACTTTCTTAATTAGATTAGCCTGCCACAGGCTCTTGGCAAATTCAGACTTTAGTGGCAATAAGAACAAACACAATTAATTAATCCATACATGAGAAAGGAAGGGATAAATGGTCTGATTACCCTGGCAGGAAAAACTTTGCTGTAACCTCAGAGTTCCACTATAACTCATTGCAGTTCTTTTATGCAATCATGGGTTATACAAATATGTCTAGTGGAAAGCATGAAAAACTTCCTATAATTCAAAAGTTACTCTTATTTATAAATTGTAATCCAATTGCTTAGTTTTCATTTGCAAGGGTTACAAATTTTTCGGTTTGGAAAGACAAAACTGGCCTCAGGAGCACCTTATGTGTCCTCATTACAAACATTTAAAGTTGGCATTAATATTTATTTCAGTAATGTTGCTTCAAAGTATGGTCTGATGTTTTAATTTTGCATGACATTTGAGAAGCAGCACAGTCTAAGTGATTTTCTGTAAATACGTTGACTTTATAATATTAAAGACTTTATTCTTTGGTGCAAGTTAATAGCACTGTTACCATGGAACACTTATTGCCTTAATTTCATATAAATTTAAATTTTATGATGTTTGCTTCTCCAAGATTACATAATCCCTTTTTATTGAAAAGAATCACAATTATGCAAATGATGATATCCAAGGAGACAAGCAGCAATTAACTGCAAAAGACAGGCTGTTACCAAAAGAGTTTACTCTCAATGAACAAAACAAGACCTCCTTTATAACAAACCTTTATTTAAAGAAATCAATTTGGCATAGTTTCTTACTTAAAGCAATTCTTTCAGACAGAAGTTTCCAGTCTTAGGACTACGTTCAAGAGTATCTTTGAGTTCTTTTTCTTTGCCTCCAAATGCATTATTTCTGTACACTTCAGATGGAAAGCAGAACGCTTCAACATCATTATGGACCCTGCTGGCTTTGCTTCTAAGAAAGCCATAAAAGATTTGCAGTTCTACAGAAAGCTCCTAATGAAACAAAAGAATCATCTGTAAGCATGGAGTTACCCAGTCTGAGAACCTGAGCAACCTGGCCCAGTGGAAGGTGTCCCTGCCCATGGCCGGGGGATTTTGATTAGATGATCTTTAAAGTCCCTTCCAATCCAAACTGTTCCTTGAGAGCGACCGGTCACAGCTCTGGAAAGGTAAAACAATGCTCAGAGGAGCTGTGAGGATTGCAAGTACCCTCCCTAGAGAGGGCATGTGTTGGGATCTGGTCATGTGCCATGCATTTCACTCACCCTCCAAATGATACCACAGTCTCCTGGCTGCCTTGGAAGGCACTTTAGCATGTTCACAGATGGCTTGAGAACATCCTGAAGAGCCAGCTCTGCTGGGATACCTGCCCTGTGCTTGATGGGCGAGCTGTGCTGCTCCAGACTGTAACTCTGGGCAGTGCATGTGCTGTTAGAACTCATTCTGCTTCCCTGGTTCCCTGTGTAGAGAGCTAAGCAGTGTTGGATGAGGAGGAAATAGCAGTTTCTGAGGGAAAAAGATTTTTTCCCTCAGTAATTTTGATACTCTGAGCTGTTAAGGATCTTCAAGGGAGATTGTGGAAGGGAAAATAGGGAAAATAGGAGGGCAGGGTGGGATTTGAAGTGGTCAGAGAGCAAGCAAAGGGTGTCACAGACTAAAGTGTTATACAGCTACAGGAGAGGGCTGATGCAGGAGCTCCCCAAATCCTCTCTGCTACTGCATACTTGGTAATACATGTAATACCAAACACATTTTCCTTGTCTCTTTACAGGTAAGAGTGAGTAAATAATGTGAATAAAATCCGGGTCTAGGGCTACATCCTCCAAGAAGAAACACAGATGTCCTTTTTTCCTCCCCCACTTTCTCTTGCAGTGCATCAGCCAGGGGAGCAGCCTGGGCAGGGATCCATCAGGCTTTAGGGAGGTTGCTGCTTCCAACACAGTTGTTACAGTTGTGCATGAGCTCAGGAAAGTCTCCTGGCTGCCAAGAGTCTGAGGAGTGTCAATAGATTCTGTGTGCTTTAAATCACAAGAACTGTCAGAAAGTTTCATAGTTACAGATAACCAAGATTAGTGCACCTGGGAAAATATTTTTTCCATTAGTGGCTTTCCCTCAAAGTCAAAGATTAAATACAAAGCTCTCGCCACCTTAGAAAAGGAAAATACATTTCAAAATTTGTCTGATAACTGTAAAACAGTGAGGCCTTATTTTATGCTTTCCATTTGCACTTCTCAAAACATTTTATAATGTGTTAGATAATAGGTGTGGTAGACATATAGTAACACATTTCATAGGTATGTCAACACTGAAAACAAAGATATTCTGTGAACTTTACATTAAATTCCTTCTTATACAGGGCTCTTATCTGTAATGGTAGTTGTAGAGGTGTGAAGTTGTGTACTGGACAATCGCCCACAATGGACTGAGACAGTATCAACTCGGAATTACAGAGTTTATTTTGCTTGTTTTGGTTTTGCCAGTTTAATGTTTTTTTTTTCCATGCTTTAGGATAACAGCAGTGTGTAAAGGATCACAGTTCTTTTAGAGATGAACGTCAGACAAGTGCCAATAATGCAGCTGCTATGCTTTCCTGATGCACGGTTCTGGGGTTAAGGTGCAACTGTGAGGACCATGGAAAGGAAATTCAGAAAGTTTTTGACACTAGGAAAAGGTTGTAATAAACTGTGTGCAGGAGCAGGGTAAAATTGCCATTTCAGTGCAGTGTGAATGTCAGGTCATAGAAAGGTGTTGACCTGTAACCATCAATTATATTTATGTTCCTTCTCTGTGCTCCCAAGAGCTTTGCCCCAGAGTTGCTAATACCTCTCCTCTGTCACTAAAAGCATTGCAGCTCGGACAATCTCTGCTAAGTGAAGTGATTAGACTGTCTTTGGTGAATATTATGTATAAGGAGTGGGCTTGACTATGTCTTTTAAAGGTAACACACTTTGGACATCACGTGTGGTAACATGGAAAGGTCATGGTGGGAGAGTTAAGCAGACACATCCACCCCGGTGTAGTTTGGGTTTGGCTTTCTCAAAAGTACAGGGGTTTGTATGAACTAAGTAAACTTGGCAAACTGTCTGAAAAGGCAAGTTTCAACTGGCCAGAACTTACTGTGTTTTTGCTTTATTAATAAAAAATCAAACCCCGGGCAGAAAGGGAGCGTTGATGATGATCATTTTGTAATGCCTGTACAGCAAAATGAGAAAATCAGCTATCAGGATACAATATAGGCTGAGGGAACAAAAGCATCTACTTCTGTTATTGCATTGGGTCAAAGAATATGGTTTCAACTTCTTATTTATTTATTTAAGACTGAGTATGGAGGACTGAAATCACTTTGGAGAAATTGATACAATGTACAGAAAAGCAATGAGCAATTTAGAAATAACCGGAATTTTTAACTGATATATTCACTTTTGAGGAGTCCCTATGTAAGTTTTTCACAGAGATACACTTAAAATGTTGCAAATTTAATGAAAACATAGAACATAACCATAATTTTGATCTCTATGCTGCTGTAAAGGTACTAGGGAACCAGAATGTAAAGACACAGAGAGGTTGGAAAGAAAAGGTTGTTTTGAAAGGAACAAGAATGTGTAATACTTGAAAAAGGTATTTGTGTGATTAATGTGAATTAAGTAAATATTATATGAAGATCATTTTCTAAGAATCCTGCTAATACAAATATGTTTATTCTCTAATTTCAGTCTTTAAATTTACAAAGACACAGACATTCTTCGGTCAATGTATTCTAGGTAGTACACCCAAAAGTAATCCACAAACCAGTAGCCCTAAAGCTGTAGCTGAGGCAGAAGAGTGAAATATATCTTGTAAATATTAGTCACTTCAATAATTTGTAAAAAAAATCCACAAACAAACAAAACCCAATCAAACCAAAGCAAACAACAAAAACAAACAAAGGAAAGCCAAAACCAATGAAACAAAACTCTCTCAACTCTCATTTAAATAAAAAGGCACCTTCAGGTAATATTGAATATATGTAAATTTTTCTTTCACATTGCTGCCTTCATTTCCCAAAATGCATATGTTACTGAACTCCAAGGAATTTATATGGGATTCCTGAAAATTTGAAGTTCATCCAGCAATTTGTATTCTTTTTGGCTATAAAACGTGTTCAAAATACCAACTCTTGCTTTGAGACCAAGAATCATTTCTACATTTGTTTGCAGAACCTGTTGGAGGTTTTTACACCAAAATCTCTCTGAAGATCTTAGTTTAGAAATAGAGAACTGTCCTTGGGTAATAAAGTGAAATAGGTGATATTCATATGATACAGCCTTTAATGAAGAGAGCAGAAAGGGGAGGAGATATCAAACACTCAGACGCCCCTTAGGAAGTGTTAAAAGCACAGACAATCTGCTGAACTAACACAGAAGTACTTTTGGTTCTGTTTGTGCAAAGGAGATTTTGGAGGCTTAGTGGGAGAGACAGAGAAGATTGTACAGAGAGTTACTGGTGAACTTCCTCCAAAAGACCTACAGATGATGAAAAGTCCAAGGCTTTGCACAGATGAGCTAAGATGAAATCTTGGTTGTCTGATCTCTCAACTATTCTTTCTTGAAGTAAAAAGATTTTTTTCCTTTTAGAACTACTAACACCAAGTTTTATCCTCTAAACCCAGAAAACAGGCACCAAACCCTGCCAGAATTAAGTATATCCCTGTATGGGAGCATTCTTGATATTTTACTGTAGCAAATACTTGAAGGAATGAGGCTGTGTAAATAAATATTGATAAAATAAAACGCCCTATTTTCTCTCCCACCACTCCAAGTGCTTTTAGGGGTAGGGGCAATGAACTACTTTTATTCTGTGCAGTATTTCATTAATTTATTTAGTATTAAGAAAAAACTTACCCTTTATAAAACAGTGCAAAACATATGTTTGTGTTTAACTACCTTATCTAGACTGATTTCTTTTGGTTTTATTTAGAAACTATATTTTTTTGTGTACTACAACTCTATATTTTAAAAACTGTTAAAAAAGAATATGAGGTACCACACATTCACCATTTTCTCTCTTTATTTTATCTGACTTTCATGTAGGTACAGCTGAGAAGGGAGACCTGACTCTTCAGCGTTGCCAAACCCAAAAGGTCAGGATTTGAGAAATCTTCCCCTCAATTTGTCAGGCTGAGATTTCTTTCTCCAACCTGATATTCTCAGGTGCTTATACTTATTTATAAACCACACCTGTTAAATTCAATCAGGCCAAAACAAGCCCAAGCTGAAGTCAGTGGTGCAAGAAAGCACTCTGGAAAGCTGGAGCAAAAAGCCTGATCTTCAGTTAAAAACCAGAAATGTAACTTTAGTATTGGCTAAAAAGAAAAAGAGATGTAAAATATGAGACTATTAGATTAAATTTATACAACTTACCAAATTTTCCAGAGATATTTAGAGGAAAAATAGAAAATTTATGATTTTTGGATCAGTGTCTAAAAGAAGAAGTAGGAACTTCTAAACTCAGTGCGTTCCCAGTCATTTCTTTTGATCATGGTATAGAAATATAGCTTGTACTGTCTTTGTAGGATCACTTGTAGGTGGCTGGCTGAGTTTCAAGTCCTTTTTCTCTTGGGAAGTCAAGTCTTTTCCAACTTCCTAGTAATTAAAAAGGAAAAAAGCAGACTCCCACTGTGAAGGTATGGCATATCAGCACAATCTTTATAATGCTGGAACAGAATGATTTCATAAGATTTGGAAGGACAAAAAAAAAATCAAGTTAGTGCTTTTGGTTCTACATTAAATCATATTCTGTATCTCCTGATTGCACTCTGCTGTGGTTGTCATTTTACAACTCTGAGTCTGAGCCTTGGCATGGCAATGTGTATGTTTGTACCTTAAACTCCACCTCTTGGAGAACAGCTTGCTTTCTGTAACTCAGCTGTGTTTTAGTTGAAAAGATAAATATGTTTTTATGCTTTTAAGCTTCTCAGTTCTGTTGTCAAGTTCAGTTTCCTATGTTCTTCTGTTTTCCTTTAAACATAAAAACTAGTTGTCCTGAATTCAAAAATAAAGTACATGACTTGAGAACCATTCGATCTTTAGTTTACATAATGTAATAAAAAAGGAGGCAAAAGGGCCCTCTGGACAGCAGAAAAATGCTAGTAATTATTACAATTCAGAAAATACATGTTATAGGTTAATCCTACTGGCAGAAATGTCTTGTGAGGCTGGATAGATAATACAGGCACTCTCTTATGTGACAGAAGAGAATCTCACTGTGATGTGTATCCATTGCATTAAATCCAAACCGTGCTGCTGCTGGTGGGCATAAATACAGCCAGAAAGATGTGCAGCCAAGTCTTCACCACAGTGTCAATTTAAACTGCTGCCTGTAGTAATCACAATGCACAATTTGGACCAGAATGGGAGGGGTAGGGGAAGTGTCTTCAAAAGAAGCAATAAGGAATCTCAGAAGAATGAATATTCCATCAGGAGAATATCATGAGATGAAGTATTCTATTAATATTTGTATTGGATCCCTGCTGTGAAGGGAATTGCTACAATTTCCCAGCATCATATAGAACTTCTTGTTTCTTTAGTTGTGAAGGTGTTCAGGTGTGTAGGAAGGTTTTTGTTCTCAGATTGCTTTGTTCTGTAGCATTGGTTAACCTTGTCTAAAGACGTTGGTTGTGATTTGCCCACAGGGTATGACTTGTGCCTCTGATGGCTGCAGGAATATTTAAGACAAGAGACAATCATTTTGGAAGTATGAAAACAATTCTAAAGTCTTCATAATGTTTGTACATCACCTGTATCCACCTCTCTGAAATGTTCTTTTCTCTTCTCTCTGTCACAGTGCTCAGTGTCAGCTGCTGCTTCAAAGAAAGGACTTTTTCCATGGCTCAGTTTAAACCTTTGGAACTATGGATCTTATGGATGTCAGGTACTGCATAGACGATTTTTGAGGCATGATCTGAAATAAAATAATCTTATTATGAAATGCTGGTTTTAGAAATGTTCTCTGAAGTCATACACTCATTTAAAAGTAAAGTAAAATTAATTTAAGAGAATGAGAAATGCATGTGAGAAATGAGAAAGCATAAAGAAACAGACCAGAATGTCATATCCAGTGTGGGCACCTACCTTACAGGGAGAACAACAAAGAAATAGATGGGATAAACAGAGCAAAAATTAATGACTTCCAGTAGAGTAATTTATTTCATCTTCCTGGCAGTAGGATTTGGATGTTAATATTTCAAACAACACCTGTAGTAAAAGTCATTTAGAAGGAAAAAGTTGTAAATGAATAACTGCGAGAACCATTAAAGCAACAGATACCCTGTGTGGGGGAACACACAGAGAAACACCTTCCAAGCTTATCATTGTCTTTTTTGTTTTCCTAAGTGTTTATGGTTTGCGTGATGCACAAAGAATTATCAAATAAAAATGAAAAGGAAAACAAATAGGCATTAAGGCAGGAAAAACATGTTGTTTAGAGATGGTGGAAATGTTACAAGTGAGGAAAGTCTGAGTTATCCAAGGTCTACCAGTTAAAGTATTGCCTTCATTTCCCTCCCCTCCAGAAACAGGGGCAGATGTTCTTTTCCCTCTGTGTATTTATGTAGAGGCACAAGAGCAAAATTTAGGAATTTCAGGATGCCTTCCATTTTCTCTAGTCATTGATACCTTTTCTCATGCTAAGAATTCTGCCTTATATGTACTTCAAACACCTCTTTCAGGCTTTTGTGTCTTAGAATAATATTTTAAATTTCCTCAGCTGCATCCCACTGCTCTTTCTGGTTTGAGCTACAGAAATGGGGTCTTATCCTTTCTAGTTACTTACTTATCACTGAAATTCTTTTTGCTACCCCGTAAGAGAACACCTTGAAACTTTTTCTTTGTGCTGTGTACTCATTTCGTGATCTGTGGTAATTGTGTCTTTCATTTGTAGGTACAAAATGTTCAATTCTTTCAAATGCTCATTAGATATGTCTTTGTGGTATGAAGGTGCCATGCAGAAGGTGTTCCCAGCACTCTTTTTGGGTGCTCACCAGAGCTGACTCATAAGTTTGCTGTTTGTGAGTAATGCTCCAATCTCCTACACCTGCTCCAGTAGCTTTTGTGCTGTTCCACATGGTTGTGCATGCTTTAAGGCAGCAGTCTGAGCACAAGGTTAAGTGCTAGAAACCCAGAATCCTGATGCATAGCATAGATCTAGCTCTGAATGCTTTGGGTACAAATCCACACACTTGGACCACTTCTAATGAACGACCAGCACTTATATATATATTTTTTAAAAACCCCTCAGATTTATTAGTTAATAAGCATTCAAAAACATAAGGTAGTGATCACAAATGATTAAAAGAATTTGTATCAGAATCTACAGTGGCAAACTTAATATAATAAACACATTATGAAAGAGCCACAGTGGCATCCATTCCATCTTTATTCAAAGAGCTGAGCTAGGAAAGGTCCAAAGATGGTTGGAGGTCAAATGAAAAGTGTGACTTTAATAAAATCATGATATGAAAACCAAATTCCTCCTTGCTGAATAAAACATCTGCCTTCTGTGTTGTGTCTCTTTGGCCATACAACACTGCTGTCTGAAGATATTTAGTACTTTAAAATCCTTTTGTCCTTCCAGGACTTGAGAATGGAGTTTCCCTAGGGAGCAGTTCTACACCACTAAGAGTTTTGACATGTTTACTCAGAGGCTGTAATTAAGTTAAAATAAATGAATAAAAGTAAACTTAATCTCTCTAAACGGCACCACAGAAGGTCTGGAGGTTCAAACATGAACAGTTCCTTGCTATCAGCATTGTATGCTCCTGCATATGTTCATTCTGTAGCAAATAACAATTAAATAAATGCAGTTGCTTCATCCACCACCATGTTTAAAAGCTGTAGTAAAGTCAGGTATCCTTATGGTGTCTGAGCTGCAGAAGACCTTGTGGGTTAAACGTTCAGGGTCCTTGTGATCATGCAAGTCATCCTTCAACACCAGTGTGAACGTCATTCAGAAAGTCTTGTACTGACAGAAGTGGAGGGGTTTAACTGGACTATCTATCACCATCGGAGGTGCTTCACTGCAATATCCAGATAACTAAACATACAGCTTTTTCCTTTGCTCATCTCTCCAAGTTTCAGCTTTTGGAGTGGAAACAGGAGTATATATAATGATGTTGATTGACATATATAGGAGAAAATTAATTCATTTAATGTAAAGAAGAAAGACACTTAGAATAATGACAAAGGAAAAGTACAAGCTTCAGAAATTATTTGAGAAATCTTAGAAATTGAAGTATCTATTACTGTTTGGTTTTTTCTATCTTTTTTTTTTTTTGAGACATAATCTTTATAACGTTCTTGAATGACAGATATAAAATGTCAAACTCTGATACTTCATGAGAGGAAGATGGTGAGGGATTACAAAGCCAAAGCAATAACAGAAAAGAAGACAAAGATGTGGATTTTCTTTCCTATCTATTACCTGGCAACTTCTGTTTTACTGTCATGCTACATATGTCTTCTAATGAAACAAAGTATTTTTATTCATAAAAACTATCACTTTACCGTGTTAGGAAAAGGGGAATTTGCAGTTTTACATCATTCAATGGGGAAGAGAACAGAAGTGGGATAGGCAGTTACCTGCTTTCTCTTGAGTAATTTTTTTTTGTCATCTTATAATGGCAAACTCACGTTCCTCTCTTTCTGATCCTTTTAGCTCCCCTCTTCCTCTCCCCCACCTCCTCTCCCTCTTCCTCCTTCCTTTCTGCAAAGCTCTTCACATCTAATGCAATTACTCTGCAGTTTGTCTTACTCCATGCCACAGTTTTCTTTAGGGAATATTTGGAAGTGTTGGGTTGCATACTCACCTTCTGTGGATTGCCTGAAACATATCCGTGCTCTCCCTCTTGAGGAGAGTTTTGTGTCAGACAATGAATAGCAAAAGTCTGTCTTTGACAGGAATACATATACTGACCTTCAATTAAGCTGCAGGTTAAGACAATACTGGAAAATCAATAGCTCATTTTCTGTCTTTTGTGCTCAGATTTTGATGTTTACTAAGATAAAGGATGACAACGCTGAAGGCAGGAATCTTTGCAGAACATCCATTGATGTTGCCAGAGGCTCAAGGGCCAGGTATGGCCTAATCTTTGCAAAGCTCCCAAACCCCAATATGTCAATAGATATCAACTGTAGCTTTATACGACATCCACTGCCTCTGAATTTTCATCAAGCAGCGTTTTCTGTTCTCTCCAGTCTCCTGACCCAGAGGTTCTAAAAAGGGGTCATGAGCAATCCAAAATCACTTCATCGGTGGTTACATTTACTGTGAGGAAAGTCTCTACCAGGAAGGCTTAAACTCTTTGTATCTAAGTTTTAGTTTCAAGCCCTAACTTGAAATTCTGGTGCACAAAACTTTTGCTTTCCTCTTGGTGAGAAGCAAATGGACACCGAGAATGAAAAGGGGATGTGGAACTCCACATTTTGGCACGTATCTGTCCACAAAGGTATCTTTTACCTACAATTTACATTTATCTAATTGTACACATAATGACAATGGATTACTAAATCTGTGAGGCCAAAGGGAATGATTCAAGGCATGTCATCTTTATGGCAAAAGATAAACAATCAGCCAAAATATAAACAATTTTGCATACAGTAGGAATAACTGTATCTTAATTGACTCATATTTTTTGTTTTGATAACTTCTGAAATGACAAAATCTTACTTCTAATTGAAACATGGGGGATTTTCTCCAAAGCAAAAATGTTATAAATTTATATTTACAGGAAATACTGTTTAAACATTATGAGTAGGTATTAAAACTATTGTAACAGTGAAGAGGGAAGGACATGAGCCCAGGGAGAACATATTCAGTCCTGGAGCTTCTCCCTGTGCTGTGTCAGGAGAGCTCACATGGTGAGTTTGCCAGGAGGAGATGTGGGGGTTGAAATTCAAGGAAGAAAAAGTTACAAATTGGAAGGACAAAATAGTAGAGGAGAAAGGCTAATTATCTGTCTTCCTCTAACTCCCATCCCTCATCTACTGCTGTAATGACAAACTGTTTGACCTTAACTGTAGCTGGAAGTTTTCATAAGTAATACCCTGGATTTATCATATATGCATTCATGTGGGCAAACACACAGGCTGAGCAAGTCAGATTTCAATCATAAGAAAATTAGTATTTGCAAAATATCAAAGAGAAAATTGCTCTTTCTCCTAAATGTATTTAAGTTTTTGATCTTAAAGATAATGTTGCTTGTTCTCATTAAACCCTCAAAAATTGATAACTCTTGATGAATTGTACTCAAATCAAAAATCAGGTGTGAAATATGAACTCGGCACAACAGTTTGATATGCTGTGCCATGTTGTATTGGAAACAGTCTTTGGCTGTGCCCTGATGTGTGTGTTGGGCCTGCAAATTAAATATTTGTTAGTGAGACAAGCTGAGCTGGCTGGCTGGAGTGGCATTAACTAGCTCTGAGTGGCAGCCTCCAGTCCTTGACTAAAGATCTGGTAATTGTGACGTGAGACCCTGAAGCAGAAAAGTGTAAAGGTCAGAAAACTTATAATGTCCCTTACAAGCTCCTGGAGGGAGTATTCCCAGGAGACTGTCTGCCTCTTAAGCAGCAGTACAGAAAGGAGGGGAATGGTTTTGTAAGAGGGAGAGAAATGTAGCCAAGTTGGTGTATCTGAATAAGAAATCTCCCGCTCGTTCTGCATTTTGTGCTGGCTCCCAGAGCACCTTTTATTTTCTTTCACATTTTGCAGGTTAGCATCTCTCTTTTCGGCAGGTCTGATTTTGGGGTGGGTTTTTTTGGTACTTTTCTTTTTCTTTTTTTCTGTGAGCCCTGCACATTACATCCTAAAAAAGACTAAAAAGGGTACAATTCTCCTCAGGCGAGGTTTCTGCCTACCCAATAATCCCACTGACATGCTGCTTTCAGAGGTACTTGCTGTGCATGAGTGCAGGATTTTACAGAGGCAGAGCAGCACAGCAGTGCTGGAGGCATTCTTCTAACGAGCTGTCCAGGTTACTTTCAGATTCTCTATTTTATATGCCTCCCTGGTTCAGGAGAAGCCAAATACCAGAATGTCCCTACCATTTCTTTCCATGCAGATTTTAAAGAGAGGAGAGTCTAGTTTTTTTTCTCCTGAACTTTTTCAGCCTGTGATTTTCAGCCTTAAAAGTAATAGCAATGTGTCCTCGTATATGAGCAATGAGTGTTCATATCTTCAATATTTGATATGATGATTCCCTTCCAAGCAATGCACCAGAGTTCATTTCTTCCATGACTATTTTATTATCTATTTAAAAAGTGAAAATAAACTCAGCTTTTCCATTGATCACCTCAAAACAGTGAAGCAGAACTTAATGTATTGTTTTCTTCCTTTCCTACAAATTGTGCAGTGATAAGTAAACTAAAAGCATCTTCTTGTGGGAATATGAAACCTGGCTAAAACTTTGTTTTGAGCTCTCTAAATCAATTTTCCTATTTTTACTTTGCATGTTTCTCGACAATGTCCACAGATGTTAGAATCAAAACGTATATTTGAAGTGAAAATGTAAGCAAGGGTCTGTTCCCAATGTAGTTTAGCAACTTAAAAAATAATAGTAAAGTCCTCTAAGGACAAGTATCAAGGCTCTATTTCTTCCCTGGCTCAATGTGATTTTATGAGAGGTTCTTCAAAATGTGATTACAGCATTATACAGTGAATTTTGTATAAAACTATCATTACTTCCCTTAGAAAATGATTGCATAGATTAATGCTTTAATTCATCTTTTATATTGAAAGTAGATGAGCAACACAACTGGAATGTCTACTTGAAAATGGAGAAAAATGTATATGAATGTGAATTTTCTTACCGAGAAATTTAATGAACCAGAGAAGCAATGATTCACTCAATAAATCGAATAAGGCTGTATTTTCCATAACTATCACCTGTTATTTCATTCTTCTGGAGGGGAAAAATTAATCTGGTCTTAAGGGAGCTGATATGGAAGGAAGAGAAGGATTAAGTGCATGCAAAGCTGGCATTGGAGCTAACATTGCATTTATATTGTTTCCATGCAAAAAGTAACCTGGAAAAAAACTTGCCCAATAGACTTCTAAAAATATGATTCTCCCTGAAAACTGTATCTGCTAAATTCATAATGGAATTTTGATGGAGCTAAGTAAGTTAATACGTTGACTATAAAATCTTGAGTCTCCTTTTCTCGTTGGTGTTTATGTGCAGATTTAATTTTTTTAACAGATGTTAATGGTTTAAATAATTAAGTTTTTGAAATGATTTTGAATTCCAGACAATCATGAGTAGTTCAGTAGGTATTGACTGCTGGAGGTTGGGATTTTGTGGTAAATCAGATAAGTCCCACAGCAGTAAGCCCTTCCAGCACAAACACTTTTGTGTGTGGATTTTACTTTCCTTTTGCAAATACTGGTGCACAGTGCTTTGAAATTAACTTTGCACAAATGTGCATGGCAATAAGTTAGTCACTCAAATGCTCATGAAAATCAAACACCCCAAAGGATCTGAGCATGGCCTAGAAGAACTGATTTAATAAAATCAGCTGAATATTCAGATAGACTGTTTTCCACAAGAAAATGGTTACACCATGGACAGAACCTTAATGCTGACAATTTTGATAAGTACCTCTCTAACTCTAAAGAGATGTCTTTGCCCAGGGGGACTCATGAATTTAATCATAGCCAGCTTATGAGGAGATTTTATTTAAAAAGGAAAAAAAAAAGAAAAAAAAAAAAGGGTGTTTGAGAATGGCAGAGTTTACATGGAATAAAAGCATCTTAGATGCTTGGAGCTGGAGTGAGTGCAATTGCATCCACTTCTGTGACATCCCAAAGCCTTTGAAGTCCATGAAAAGCAGCTTTCTCTGTGGTTTCAGAACAGTGGTACACTGGATGGGGCTGTGAGCTTTTTTTGCTGCTGATCTTCTGCACTTGGAAAACCCAACTTTGGCACAGAAACCAATGGTGAAGTGTCACTACTTTCCATTTATCACGAGGAAGTGTGTCTGCCTTAGCTAAATTTGGGATGATGTGTTCATGTGCTCCCAGCCTTACTCCAGTTGTGTTTTGCAATCTGTGCATCTCACAATCAAGTACACCTTTCAGCTGTGAGGCCTCCCAAAAAAGTCTCCCTGGAGTCCTTTTCCCTGACATGAAAAGAATTCTTCACTGAAGAATGCATACATTTTTCTGAGATTCCTCTGCTATTTCTTTATATGGTAAGGCTTTAAAAAAAAATAATTTTTGAAATTTTTCTTTTAAAATGATGAGTTTTGAGATGGTGAAATCCAAGAGCTAGTTCCGTGAATAGGATTCAGCATACCAGTCCTTGACCAGTCCATGATTCCAGACCTAATTTAGTTTTCAGAAATCTGCTTGAGATCTGCAGTAAAATATAAAGATTACATTTTAGTGACATGCTAATATAATTTGGCAGTTGATCTGACAGAGCTGAGCAACCTGATCTAGTTGAAGATGGTCCTGCTCATTGCAGGGGTGTTGGGTCTTCTAACCCAGACTATTCTATGATCTTATCCCCATAGAGTATTCCCTAAATAGTATCCCTTAATGTGACTCAATTACAGGTAGCAGTGGCAAAAACATGAGATTTGCTAGGATTACTCTGAATGTAAAAAATTATCCTTAGCTGTGAAATGCCAGAACAAGGTTATTGCTTATTCCAAAACTATGCAGTAGATTTTACTTTCCTTCATAGATGTCCAGCATTTACAAAACAGCTTATTTAGAAATGCAGAAGTGGGGAAAGAATTCAGATAACTGCTGTATAGATAATTGGTCATTAAATATAAGCATAGCTTTGCATTTGTGGTTTAACAGGATTGCAAAGTGCAGCTTGAAGGTGCCATTGAAATACCCATATAATTAGTAAGTTTAAATTTAGTCAAACATGCATTAAAATTTGAAAGTATCATCAACAACTTCACATTGAAGGTCTAGATATTAAATTACTTTTTCTTCATTGAAGGTAGCTATAAGAGAGCTAAATTATGGTGGCATAATACTTTATTAGAGTCTACTTTGTCATTCAGCATCTGGAAACTTCTTCCAAACCATTGCCATGTTTTCTGTATAAAGCTGAAAGGAATGGTAAAAATCTGGAAGTGTTTATTTATAAATTTCCTCTCTCACCTTCTATTTGTCCCAAGTGGTTGTGTGGGAATGTGAAGACAAAGGTATGACCCCTCTCTCCTGAACTTGGCAATTATTTTTAATTCTTGTGTGAGTTTTTAAATAGAAAAGCTTGTGGAGAGCTCCTGTTGTTCAGCCTATGTGCCACTGCTTTTTAACATTGTTCTGAAATAGCAGTTGCACAGATCAATGGAAACAGAGTTAAAATTAAATCAAAGGCATTGTGGACAGAATTTGTTCAAAAAAACCTTTCAGTGATACTCTAGACTATGTCCTTTCACAGGAAAACTGTTCTTCACTCTGTCATGCAAACTCATGCTTAATATTTTCAAGAGAAAGCAACCAGTTTGTTCTGGTACAGGAGGTTTTATCCATAATTCTAATTCTTCTCTTGCCACCCAGACTAAGACCAAATTAATGCTGATGTTCTCTGAGCTCTATAATTGCAATGTCAATTATATGCTGCTCCCATTAGAACACAACTGTCTGCCACATCTGGAGAAGGGGGCTGGGGTAATTGGGCAGGGCAGGGTGTGCCACCATCAATATAGACTCTTAACTATGGATTACAAGGAACATGCTTTCTCTTAGTGAATTCTTGAAAAGAACAGCACGAATTCAGTGATTTTATCAAAGAAGATTCTAAATCCTAGATGGCATTTTAGGTTCTTCCAAATGGCACAGTCTGTTCAATTCCATGTGAATAGAATACTGTGGATATCTGGCCTGGATCGTGGAATCACATTCTTGATGCAGTGACACTGTTACAATCTGCTTAAGTATTGCAGAAAGAACTTCAGTTTCGAATATTTTCCCCAACAAAATTAAAACTCAACCCAAGTTATCCGTTTATTTCAAAAACTGATTTTTTTTTTATTAATTAATTGCTAGGAGATGCAGAGAGAGAGAGAGAATAGGGAAAGACTGGAAAAATGCCAAGATTAATTTTTAGAAGCGGAGAGAAAGAATACCACCACAAAGTCTAACCTTTTACCAGGATATCGGGGGGGTGTGTGTGTGTGTGTGTGTGTGTTTGGGGGGTGTGAAGCGGTTCCGCCGCTCCTTTCCTGTCTCTGGCACAGTGTCGGTCTCCACTGGCAGTCGGGCAGCGTGTGGTGGCAAGGAGAGGGTGGGGAACCATTCACAGCTGAAGTAGCTGGCCTCTTGTCTCCCTTCCTTGCTCCTGACTCCCAAAATTTGTCCTCAGTTTTTATATCATTCAAAGGAGGATTGCACCTGATTGCAATGACATGATTTTCTGGCAGGATGTTTGTTTGTAGGACTGAGAAGTTTCGTTTTGTGAGGATCTTCAGACGCAGGATGTTTTCTGTAGGGCTTTGCTGATACAGTTCATTATAACAGGATGTTTATTAACAGTGTCTTCTGATTAATGATGGAGGAATATTTATTACCTTTTGTGTGTGTTATCTGTATACAACAGATACAATTTTAAAAAGTAATGAAAAATCAGTGACTGAAGTGTTGTGCTTGCAATTTAGAGCATTAAGTGAGAAATGGGTATTGGAAAAGATGTTTCTCAGCAAAAATGACAAATCTGTAAATCATCTTTGAACAATCTCTGGTGGCTCTTTTATTTCACTTCTCACTAGTTCACCCATTTACATTCAGGGGTTTTATTTCATGTTTTTCTGAGGCTTGTTAGCCAGTATGGTAACTCTTGTTATGTTCTTTTTAAGATTGTGGGAATTCAGGAATGTTCTACTGAGAATTCTGCCAAAGCAGATTATTAATTCAATTTAGATTGTCTGGGCTCTGTGATTTTTTTTCTTTTAATGTCAACTATTGAAGTGCCAATAAGGCATGACAAATGATGGTGGCTCATACAGGTTTATGGCTAGAAATACTTTTAGTGCTGAGCTATTAATATAGACCATCAAAGAGATAGATGAAACAAGAGCAAGTACAATCTGTTTGTCAGACAGAGTCCAGTCATGGAGACAGAAACAGTTATGACTATGGGAAGACCTTTGGTTTGAGGAGAGACTAAAAGGAACAGGCCATAGCAAACATAAGAGTAGGCTCTCCTTAGTAGGAGAAGAAACAGCAAAGATGAGCTGATCTTGCCTGGATTTTACACTGAGTGATGTTTATGAATTGGTAGTCTTTTATTCTTTAATTCCTACTTATGTGGTTGAAACTATCCTAAATTCTCTCAGAAGAGCAAAGCTTTGGAGACCAACCGTGTGCTCAAATGTTCAAAGAAACAAAACTACTACTAAAGATACTGTGCATCAGGTATCCTGTAAGATGGTTTTGTACATTTTCTATATTGTTTGGATAGTAAATTGAGACTCTGTGAGGTGAAATAGTGATTTTTATTCACATGTTCCTTAGAAACACAAGTGCCATAATGCTGTACAGCAGATAGAAAAGTACTGAAGCAATTGTGATCACTAATCTGCTTTCAGTGCTTGAAATTTCGTAGGACAGTTTAATGTAGTGCAGAAAGCCCTTCATGCCCGTAAGAAAATGAGAGTATCATGCTATGCATTTTCATTGCATGCTGCATTTACCAGGTGTTTTCCACTATTTTAACTGTAATAAGGTGACCTTGATTTGCTAGATTTAAGATTTTGGGAGCTCTTTTCACTGAATTGTGATGCTCACAGCAAAGGGTATTTGCATGTTGAGTCCTACCAACCTGCAAGGATGTGGCCAGCTGACCCAGAACACAGAAACACAAACGTTCCAATCCAAAAGATTTGAGTCTGAATAACCTTCTTCTGTGTGTAAGACATAAGGATACTCCATGCTGAGTTAAAGGCAAGAGAGATTATTAGAGTGATGTTCCCTATAAATAGCTGTAAAGAGACTGCCTGTATCTAGCAAATGTAACATTTCAATGCAGTTATATTTCACAGCTAGTTACTAAATTCCCTCATGCAAAATACAAATTAATAAATGGGCCTAAATATCACACTGCACATGTCAGCAGAATTGTTCATATGTCCTTTAAGTACACTTTATTTGGAGCTAAAAAGACTGAGTGTGGAAATTTCAGTCATCACAGCCTATAGGTTTAGCATAATACTGTGAAAGCATTCTTCTATTTCTGGTTTCTATTTCTGATCAAAACTTTGCTATATATGGTAATTTTTTTTCTAAGCTTAAAGGACATAAAGGAGGAGAAATATTAAGCTTAATAATAAGAAACTTCTTGTCACTGTCAAGTACATTAATATGACTTTACTGATGAATATGAGATGATGATTAAATTTACTAATTTTTACATATCCAGGAAATTGTCTACTTTAGAGAGAAAGTTCTGCATAATACTATGCTACTAATTTTTGTCACTTTACTTTACGTTGCTCAAATATACAGTAAAGATTTTTTATGTGTGTGTTTGGAAATCAGTGCCTCCAGAAGACAAAGTTGTCTGTGGAGATGCTTTATCTGCTAATGTAGAAGTATCTATCACACATTTATCCCAGAACTGCATATAGTTGGAAACATATAGCTGAGATATTTGAATGATTAGAGAACTTTCTACAATTAAACCAGCAATTTTTAATTCTTTAGTTTTAATTTTTTTTTTTTGTATTCTCAGCAGAGGTAAATCACTGTTAATTATAAACTATATTTGTTTCGTTTGAGATAAGCCACTTTCAAGCTGAGAATCATTATCTTTTTTCAGAAAAGGAACTTTACCACTTCTTCACACATTATTATCATATTTTAAACAATTAATGCCTTAGAACTGCTTAGGCTCAGTGGATTATTCTCATTGCCAGGATAACCTTTAAGCCACTGATTCCCAAATTCATTGGATTCTAGCCCATTATCTATCATCAACAGTTCTCAGACTATCATGGATCCTTATCATAAAACTTTTAATTGAAAATGTTCCAGCAGGGATAAGATTTGGAGGCCATCAGTGGAATACTCAGTAAGGTGTTGAAAACATAATTTGGTAACTACAGCTGTAAACTAAGAATCTTACAAATAAGGAGCTATTTGGCTATCAATGGGTTTGCTGGTAGCTTTGGGGCATTTTTGGAGTGATATGTTAAACTGACTCTCTAAAGCAATTAAATTCACTTCTGAAAAATATTAAGACTCACTCTCCAGCTGTCACGGCATAACCAGAAGGAAATGAGTAGCATGGGAAAACTAAACTCTTGCCTCTCCTGGGCTTTTCTTCAATTATACATTGGTATGTCACAGGAAAGACACTTATTGACATTTATGAAGTTTTATGCAAATTTATATCTTTTTTTTTTTTAATAACAGTTTGGCAAAGTTAGAGTTTATTTGTGCAGTTGGATTCCCAGCTCCACTGTAAATCGTACACCTCGTCTATTCTTTTCTTTTGTGTGTGAATCTGTCAAGTTGTTGTGTGCCAGACAACATTGGCTGAGTTCTTTGTTCTAAATTCATATCTTATTTCTTTTATCTAGCAGTGATTAGGCAAGGTGACAGTGTCTGCAGCGAGGGGAGATGGTGTCTTTCCTGGGGAAACAGCGAGTGTTTTCTGGGGAGGTCATGCCAGGCAGGACAGGGAGAGAGACAGGGTCATAACAGCAAGCTGGACACTCACAGAGGATCTGTAGGCTGAGCAGAGCAGGGAACAGATTTCCAGGTCGTGACAACTTTCTGAATAACCTTCCTTGATCAGCAGGGATTATTAAGATTTTGTCACTGTTCAGAAAGGTGAACAAGAGACTGAAACTCATCTGGAAGCGGGGATTTCTCTGGGCACTTTTTTTAAAGTTGTTTTTGTATTTCTAGCTGGGCTAACTTGGTTATTTAGAATATTTTCTACAAAAAAACAAATATTCTAATTTATTTTCTGATAGAACCCAACTTTTGAGTTGGATGTCTTTCAGTCTTTTTAAGAATGACATCAAGACAGAACTATTCTGGAGGACTGAGTAATTTAGACTTAAATTCCTGTGAGTTTTTCCTCCTGAATAAATATCTGTTGACACAATTGATAAAAAAGTAAGGAAAACTAACTCAGAATTGATTTAATAATTTGTGATAGAGCATTTTACTAAGTTAATAATATATGAAAATGTGTAAAGCTGAAAGTTTTCAGTTATGCCCATTTTTTTACGCCACATTCAGGGGTTTGGTTGCTTAGTCAGGTTTGCTTGTTTAACAGCAATGGCCTTCACAGCAGTTCATTGAAAAGTGTAGTGGTGCTTTTGTTTTGATTCTCCTTGACTGGATCAATGGAAATAATCAGGTTTCAAAATTTCCAATCAGTGATGCTCACACAGAAGCAGATGCAAAGTTTAATTGATCTACACTATCAGTCTCACTTCTTATAAAGGTGGGCTCAAAAGGTCAGATTTAGAAATTTTTCAGTTTATATGCCTGTAATTTGGTTGGTGCTTCTTGTTCTCATTATGCTAAATCCTTCCTAAAATTCCCCTTTGCCACTGTCATACAAAAGCAGTGTATTTATCATAGAATCACAGCCCTTGGCAAAGATTTTAGACACAGGTTAGATGTAGGAACACATCTCACAGTAAGCTGCTTTTATATGAGATAAAATACATAAAATATATATAAAAAAGTTTAATCTGATGTCTGCTTGCTCACCCACATTCAACAAAGACAGTTTAATTTCACTGTTTTCCTTTTCTTAGTGGTGAAAATACATAGAATGTTAGTTTGGCCATGCTTTGTTCTTTAGATGGCTCTTCTGAATTGTCATTGGCCAAGACAAAGGTGTTTATTCACTACATCAGAGTTCTTTGTTACACCTGGTTTGCTTGTTCTAATTTGTTTTGCTGTGTTGTGTTTGTAGCTAAGCCTGGTGTGAAGAATGAGGAGCTCACGAAGCTCATTATGCTTCATTTGATTTGAAAATTAAATTTTGCAATTTGAGACTTGTAAACACTTTTGAGAAGCATTGCTTCCTCTAATGGAAAACTACACATTCCTACAGTGTTGTTAGGAAATAAATTTGTACCATGAATCTTTAATAAGTCATTCAATGTGTTGTGCCCTTGGGCTATTGATATACCAGGAATTGTACCTGTATTCTGGAAAAAAAATGTGCAATTTGGAAATCTTTTTTTTCTTTTGAAGACATGTAACAATCTGAATCTTATTAAGTTTCTAATGAGCCACAGCTATTTCAGCCTTTCCTTCTTATACTAGAGCTTCTCAAAGACAGAATACTTTGTCATGTCTATTTCCCACCAAGCCTTGGCACATTTGTTTCAGTAGAACTGAAAAGAGAGCACAATTTTATTAAGTATCACACTTTCCACTATATATTGCATATATTTTCAGTATCCTGTAGGGTCTTTGGTTGAGTCAGGTGTTATTAAGTCAGACTTTAAAGAGAGCAGACAGTGCACAGTCTCCTGCCCACGCACCTTCAAGCCATACATAAAGTATTTATAGAAGAAGGACGAGAAGACCAGGTTTTTTTCCAGAGGTCTAATGTAGAACTTAATGTGTTGTCTGTGGATAACAATACAGTTTGTGCATAACAATATTCCCTTGAAAAGATGCCTTTTTCTTTGAATAGTAACCATTATGTGTTCCTGTGCAATCCCATTAAAGAATCTTTTTAAGAATTGGAATCAACAGGTTTAAGAAAGTCTAAGTGAAGTTTAATTCTTTCATTGTATATAAAGTGAGAGTTGTTATTTTTTAATGTTTAGACTTGGAAATTAGTTAATTCAATTTTAGAAGTTGCTTACCTGGAGTTAGAAAAAAGCCCATGTCCTGTTTATACAGCCTCTGGCTAACTTCTCAGACACCTAGATTCTATTTCTTATACTTCAAGAAGTCATTTCAACAAACCTTTTTTTTTTTTTTTTTTTAATTGAAAAGTAGAGATAGCAGCAATATTCTACTTTGGTCTTTCCTGAGATTAAAATTCTTCAGGTAGAATTTCCTCTTAAATTAACTTCAGTATTTTTGTTCATTCCATAGACATTTGTCTTTTCAGAATGCTCTAATGAAAAAAAAAAAAAAACACGAAAAACAAAACCCAAAATGAAACAACCAAACCCACAAAAACATAACCAAACCAAACCTCCAAAGCCCAACGAAGTCACCCTCAGGAAACAAACAAACAGACGAAGAACCACAAACAAAACACAAACCAAAAAATATTTCAAGCAGGCATCAGTTGAATACAAAACTTAATTATATGTTATGAAAATTACTGTCCAAAGTGGGAGTGATCAGCAAGATTTTCCAGTTGTATAACTGGATCATGTGTATTGTTTCATATATATATATTCTTTTTTTTTTTTTTTTTACTCAAACTAGCAGTATGGAATTTCTCAAATTTATTCCTACTAAGTATGCCATCCTAAAAAAAGATACTTTTCTTAATCAAGACAATCAGAGGGCAATCCAGGACCATTTTAGAATGAAATTTTAAACCCACAAACACTGGTTGCAAGGGCCTCTTTAACTCATAAAGAATTTCAGTATTTCCTTCCAGCTAAATAGCCCCTAACTCTGCTTTTTCTAGTACATACTTCTCTTGGCCTCTCATCCCTCTCATTGCTTTCTTCCATGTATGCCTTGGCATACAATGTCTGAAACTCCTATTTTAACAGAAATTCTGCCCTTGCTGTGTAAATAAGGGATCACTTCATATATCTTGCAACTATGAACTCCTGTTTGTCGATCCCAGTATGATATTTGCCTTCACCAGTGTCATGGCATTGACTCACGCTCTGCCCAGACTCAAACATTGCCCAGACTTTTTTTCTGAAGAACTTCCATCTAATCTTTGACTCTTTATTGTGTATTTGCAAAACTGATTATCCCTGTTTCAGTAGTTCCTTCATAGGCTGAAATTTGCTTTTAGAAATGTGTGTAGGTGCATGTAAGTTTACAAAAGGACATAAGAGGAATTAATGAATACTACTAATTGCTCTCGATTAAGACTAGACACAATGCTAATAAAAATTTTTGGGGACTTTTTGAGTTTTGGTGTCTTGCCCTTCGTTCAGTTAAATGTTAGAAGTAAGACTCTTAGAAGTAAGACTCTGAAGTTGCACTGTCAGGCTGAATTAAGTAATTAGGACAGAAACAGACACAAGGCTCCAGTACAAGAAACTTAATTTTAGTTTCAAACTCTCTGCAAGAAATTGTTGGGTTTTGTTTTGCATTGGAGGAAGACTCAGTTGGGGTTGTTCATCCTGGGGAAGAGAAGGCTCTGGGGAGACTTTAGAGCCACTTTAGGGCCTAAAGGGGCTCCAAGAGAGCTGGAGAGTGACTTATGACAGGGACAAACTGAGAGAGGACAGGTTTAATTAGACATTAGGAAGGAATTCTTGGCTGTGAGGGTGGTGAGGCCCTGGCACAGGTTGCCCAGAGAAGCTATGGCTGTGTCATCCCTGGAAGCATCCAAGGTCAGGTTGGATGGAGCTGTGACCACCATGATCTAGTGAGGGATTGGAACCAGATGATCTTTAAGGACCCTTCCAACCCAACTGTTCTTTAATTCCAGTTTTGTTCAGGTTAAGTTCACATTAAAAAAAAAAAAGTCCTATTCCATGTGTGCAATCCGTGTTTCACGCCAGCACCTGAGTGTTGTGAGCAGGGAATAGGCACGAGGCAGAGGTGCAGAGGGAGGACCCTCATGGAAGGCGATGGGCTGAGTCATTGGAGAGGCTCCTACACACGAGCTCTCTCTGTCTTTGCTAACAAGCTGGAACCTTGGGCTGGCAGTGAATGCTTGCATTGAGTGCCATTAACTCACGCAGCGAGTCACTATGCAAATTGGGGGGTTGCTATGGCAACCTGCTGCCTAAACCAGCCATCCCTGCGAGGCCACCAAGCCCGTGTGATGTTGGGTGTGCGGGGAGCGCTTCGGTCCCCCGTGTGACATGGGGGGACGAGGCCAGCACTGCACGGACACCCCAACCTGTGTGCAGCCACCGGGCCAGGGGAACATGCGCCCTTCGTAAGGTGGAACCCACCACCTTACCCACCACCACCCACCCAGCCATATATTGATTTTTAAGGGGTTTCCTCTTTTACATGGAAATTAAGCCAAAGAATGATTTGTGACAGTTAACTGTGTTTTGTAATGAGATAACTCTTAATAGGTTTCTTTTTCCTAGTGAAGAATATTTTGTGATTACATTATTTTCTCCATTATTGCCCTTGCATATTTTTTGTGTTAACTAACTTACCAGTCTTTATTTTTTATTTCTTTTTGTGTTAACTAACATACCAGTCTTTATTTTTTATTTTTTTCTGTTAACTAGCCTACCAGTCTTCTTTATTTTTTATTTCTTTTTGTGTTAACTAACCTGCCAGTTTTTTTTTTTTACATTTGCCTGTCTTTCACTGCAATGACAGAAATCACTTGTATTAATTTCATTAGTAATTTAATGTTTGGCATATTTGAGGCATCGTGAGCAGACCGCAGTAGCAGCTGAACGCTGCACAGCAGGCTCTGGAATGGTTAAAACCACAGCAGTGTTGTTAAGGTACAAATGCTACATCATTCACACCTCGCTGTTTAAGAGGAGCAGTGCTTGTAGAAAGCCTTAACGCTTAGAGCTAGAGTAGTACCAAATATAAAATAAAGCAAGCAACCAAACCACCTGATGAATTGGTACAGGGATTACCTTCATGATGCTCATTTTTCTTTCCAGTCTGTACCTTTACAGCCTTTGCTGTGGAGACAGAGCGTTCCTGTGTTTTTCATTGAATTTGTTGTACGACCTGGGGGTTGTTTCATTTTCAACCAAACCCTAAAGTTTTCTTCTTAGCTCCTGTGTAGACAAGCCTGACCTCATTTGCAGAGTCGTCCCTTTCCTGAAGTCTTCTCACCCCTTTAAACCCTCAGTGAGCAGCACCTCAGCAGGCCTGAAGTTATTTCAATAATCCTTTTAAGCATATTGGCAATACAGGCTTGGAAAAGCTTCCCCCTTATTAGGGTGGTTTTTTAAAATTTATCAAGCTACATCTTAAAACAAATGTGTTCTTTCCTTTTGTTGTTTCTCTCCTGTCCCTCTCCCCTACCCCACAAGAAGGCTGTTTCAGCAGCTCACCCCTCTGGGAGTTATAAACCAGTTTCTTGTTTGTAGCCTAAATTTCTCCTTTGCTTTAATGCTGATGTGACAACACTATCAGAAGCTTGAACAGCTTTTATTTTTTTCCCCCCAGTGGTTGCCCTCACTAACGTATTTGTAAATTACAGTCGTTCAGTCAATAAATAAACTTTATTGTGTATTTAAGCTGATGCTTAAAGTAATTCTGAAACACAGAATGCCCACAAATTTTGGCTTGATTTCTCAGCAACAACTTAGCTTGAGCCCTGAAGCTGTGGTGAAAGTGTGTGCTTGGAGACTTGTGTGTAGGCACATTCCCTTGTGACAGTAGGAGATAAACTGCTCATCAGAGGCCCTGAACACAGCACCACCATTCCTTTCTCTTCCCATCCCTTCTTCTCCATCCCAGCACTATTTTCAGCCTTCAGAAAAAGCCCTAGACGCCAGAGTGGAGACAGAGGACCAAAACATACAATAAGAAAAAATCACAAGTAGCTGCCTATGAAGAACTGTGACTCCTGTGATTCGAACACACCAAGGGTGACCATCAGGGCTGACTGTAGATCTCAGTATTGATAAAGAATTCCTAGTTTTTCTATTACATGTGTTCAGTTGTCCTTCAAAAATAATGTTCTCTCACTGGACAAAAGCTGAGAACTTGGTTTTGAGAGAAAACTCAAAGCACAGGACAGAAAGTTATTTTTTCCATTGCAGTCCAATGCAAACAAACACTTCAAAACAATTTTCTCATTTATTTTTTAATAACATTCTGAGCCCTAAATTGATAGATCTAGGCAAAAAAACTTTTAGTTTCTAAATGTTTTTAGTGACCTGAAGACAATGACCTATTAAACATGTTTCTGGTCTTAAAAGCTCTCTGAAAACTATATTAGTCTATACAGTTCAGTGTCACCTTTAGCAGAAAGTGACTTGCCTTAGGAGCTTGTTTTACAAATTTTGGGAAAGGGTTGAAATATTACGATGTGCAGCATTAAACTGAACATGGTTAAAGGCTGAATGAGTGACAAATGCCTCTGGAAATGTTTAAAGAGAGCCATCTATTTCACAAGGACACTTGAAAGAAAACAGCTTTGAAAAGAAAAAAGATAAACTTTGGGACATTCACTTTTTATCAGGGAAAAAAATGGACTGTATTTTATACAGAGAAATTCTTATCTAGTAGAAGAAACATGAAGTGTTCAAAGAGATGTATTTCTTCTTCAGGAAGGCAAGATCTTAGAGATTCAACTAAAACAAGGGAAATTTTATATATAGCCAAAAAAAAAAAAGACGCTCAAATTTTCCAATCCTCTAAATTCAAAACTAGCCAGATTTCCCTTTTTTTTTTCAGTGAGACATAATCTTCTAAAGTCACAGTAAATTAACATTTCTCAGGATCTGGATTTTAAATGATAACTTTGAATGAGTCTTCAGGGGCCTTAGATATATAGAGAGATACAGAGATAACTCTAGCTGCACAGTTATGTAATCAGGTAAGAATTTGGAGTTTAACTACATTTTGAAATACCTGTTCCTTGCAGAGTTGTTTTTAATTCTTTTCTGGATGGATTTTTGTACAATGTGAAGCAGACAGCAGGAAGTGTGACCTGTTTGGTTTGCTACTGATTAGCTATTTTCCTTTGAGAAGAGCTTGCTTTAAGTCTCAGTGGACGGAGAAGACCTGGTTTGGCAGTATTGCAATAGCTTGGAAACCTAATCAAAGTATTTTCTGTATGTTTAATTTCTAACTGCTCTTCATCTTTATATTTCCAATAGTGAATAACAGTATCTTTTAGCTAGATACACTCAGAGAGTAAAAATTAAGATCTATTTTGATCACCTTCCAGTCCAAGTTCAATAACTACTTTGCCTTTTATAATTTCAATTTTTAGATGAAAATATTTACATGACAGAAAGGGGTGTTAGATCTGATCCTTAGAGTTATAAGTAACTAACAATAGATGTTTGACACCATTAATGCTAAAAGCAAAAGGATGCCTTTTTTAATTCAGGAATCCAGTCTTCCTCTGCACATAAGGAATTGTTTAGGAGCCATACCTCTATAGAGCCCATAAATATTCAAGTTTTATATTTTCACCTATATGTACAGTATTTTTTTGAACTGCTGCATTTTGAAGACAAAAATATTTTTAAATTAAAACCATCTTAGCCACAGATCTGCCAGCTTTAGGTAAGCATCCTTCATATTATGATAGTTGCAACTTAATTGTTCTCTTGGCACAGCAGGGAAGAGACGGGAGAGGCCAGCATTGCACCCTTGTGGGATTGCCTTCATGAAGGGCAGCAGAGAGATGAAAGCACACTGATATATTTGCATTAAAAATACATTTAACAAACCGTAGGAAAGAAGCAGGTAAAGAATATTTGAGTACTTTCCCAGCCCAGCCTGATATTCATATTTCCAACTTAAATCTCCAGCATCTGATTAAATAGCACCACTCATTCCATTAAATACGTGTGTGGAATGAACACACATTTTTAACATTAGGTGCCAAAAGTAATTTTAATTAGAAGAAGGCAAACTTTTGTATAGCACAGAAACTTTTATTTTTCTTTCTTTTGTTCTCAGTTTTAATTGGACCTGGTTTCTGTGAAAGTTGTTGGCTGTTATGATGTGTGCAGGTTTGGAAAGGGAAAATGTATCTTCCCATGTGTAAAGATAACCTATCTAAAAGCACAAGGCTTATTGCAATTTTTGAATGCACATCATGAAAAAAGATCCTACTTGGGATCTGTTTCTCCCCTTTGTAAAGAGTATTATCTATGATGTTATTAATAACTTATATTTATTATTTCTTTTTCACAATAGTAGAAAATAGCAGTCTAATATTATTTGTTTATATCAGCTGTCACGTCCCTCAAAGCTGACATTTTCATATGCCACTTTTAAATCTGATTTTGTTTTACTAATAACAAAATCAGCTTCTGAGACTTGTTTTTTCTTAATGAAAAAAATGTATACAAAATATATTTAACACTGTGTGCAACAAACTTTACCCAGAACTTGAACAGTGCATCTTAAGGGGGTAGACTGTACAAAAATGGGAGTGTGTTTTTGTCACAGTGCTTATTCTCCCCACTGAAATTTGTATTTAAGCACTGAAGGAGCATAGAGAGTGGAGCAGGAAGGCATAAGAGTGTTCAGTGAGGGTAACTAAAAGAGAAAATACAAAATAGATGCAGGAGGCAAATGCTGAAATGTGCAAACCTTCCTTCTGTCCATCTTTAATTGTATTAACAGCAAGGTTTTATCTGTAATCTCTTCATTTTCCCTCGTTAAAAAATAATGGAGTTTATTCTCTACTCTTCTACATTAGTTCTATGCAGGGGTGACTTTAATAAAGCTTTTGAAATCAGAAACCTCAATTCAATGTGGGTATCACAGAGCACAGTCTGCATCCACCTTGTGTGAAATCCTGACCCAGTGAAATCAATGGCAAAATTCCCATTGACTTCAAAGAGGGTTGGATTTCACACCCAATCTCGTCTTCCTTTTTTCTTCAGCCTCTCTGCTTTTGCTAAATGGGATTGCTTTTCCCAGATGGACCTCTTAATGCTATGCACAATGATCATTTCTACTTTCTTTTAAAAAATAGTGCAAGTCTTCTAAGGAAAATTCTGTCTTTTCTTCTTTGTTTCTTTTTATGCAATACTGACATCCTCTATAGTAAGGACAAAATGCCATTCCCTGATTTATTGTCTTAACAGTATTTTGTCTCACTTTTTTTACTAACAATTTAAGAAGGCATGGTTTTCTGACGTTCACATGTTGAATATCATTTGTCTATATATAACTGGAGCACAAGTTTTTGATGAGAACTCTGTTCCACAATGAATATTTATATCAACATATATCCAATCACACTAACAGCTAACCTGCTTTTGATTTCCACCTTACTCTGGTTCATATTCCTATCAGGATCGCTCTGACAGCAGCTCAGCCTTCCAGAACATCAGCTGCTCCCCATCTTTTGGTGCTCTGCAGACATTCTTAGTGTGCTCTCTCTTCTTTTCCAGGTCATTACCACATTTGCCTCTACTGACCCTGAGGAGTGACGCTCATCACTGCATACAAGCTGGAATTAAACTCCCAGTCTCAACACAAGAGTTGATCCAGTTTTGCATCCAATTTATGATCCACTTACCAACTTTGGATCTTACCAATATGGGTCTGAAAATACAGGAAGTAGAAGTGTCCAAAGCCTTCCTAAAACAATAATGTGATTGTGTTCATAAGTGTTAGTGGTGATTAGTGGTAGTGCTTATTGGGGCAGTGGTAATTAGGGATAAAGTTTCTCGGGTTAGTGGATTTTCAGGTTTTGGCTGGGGTTAGGATTAGGTTTATAGTTAGTGTTAGGGGTAAGGTAAATATGTGGTTGAGGTCATTCCTGGTAGAGGTTGTTAGCAATAATGGGGATTAGTGGTAGTGGTTATTTGGGTATCAGAATATAGGGGTAGAGGCTTTTCGGGTTGTGGATTTTAGGATTAGGGCTAAGGTTAGGGTTAGGTTTAGGTTTATGATTAGTGTTAGGGGTAAGTTTACTATGTGGTTGTGTTCCTTATTGTTAGTATTTATTAGTGGTAGTGGTAATTGTGGATTGTGGTTATTGGTGTAGGAAGAAATAGGGGTAAAGTGTTTTGGGTTAGTGGATTTTGATTAGGGTTAAGATTAGGTTAGTGGTTAGTATTAGGGGAAAGGTTAATATGTGGTTGTGTTCATTAATGGCAGTGGTTATTAGCGGCAGTGGTGATTAGTGGTAGTGCTTATTGGGGCAGTGGTAATTAGGGATACAGTTTCTCGGGTTTAGTGGATTTTCGGGTTTTGGCTGGGGTTAGGATTAGGTTTATGGTTAGTGTTAGAGGTAAGTTTAATATGTGTTTGTGTTCATTAATGGTTGTGGTTATTAGCAGTAGTAGATTCACACCAGGCGATGTTCCCTAGCCTGCAGAGCCTGTCATGTTTTCATGGCAAGCAATCAAGTTGTCAGGCAGAACCTGGCTTTGGAAAGCTTCTGGAAGGATTTTCTCCATAACCCTTCTAGGCTCAAAGGTAGAGCTTCTTGGCTTTCTTCTCCATCATCCTTTTGATGCCCAGCGCACCGTCACCTGTGCTGATCCCTTATCTTCTCCCACAAGCTCTCCCCTGGTCCATCAGTTCATCCAGGATGGTCCTTCTGTGTGCCAGCTGCTCCTTTGCACAGAACAACACAATCTCTCCACACCGTCCCTGCTCTTTCCTGAACAGCCTCTCTCTATCTGTATTTTACAGAGGTGGGGATGATTTTGACTGGCAGACAAAAGAAATGCCATGGTCTTTGCACTTCATGTTGAGTGGGAATGGGAAATATAAGAATCTGTTTCACTTGCAGCGTCTCACACTACGTCTCTGTCATCAGCAACTACAAAGAACTACTTCATAAGAGTTATCTTATCTTGAAATTGTTGCAGGTAAAAAAATAGAAGAAATAAATCTGGGCTTATAAGCAGAGATGGTTTAGAAAAATATTCTTAATATTGCCTTTGACAGATAAACAGAGTTTGAAGAATGCTTGAATTAGTCCAAGCTACCCATACCTTCTATTTATATTTTCTTTTTATCTTTGAAACCATATACTCTTCTAAAATTGTCACAGACACAGACAATGCAATACCTCGTGGTTAGGTAAGAGTTTCTGCCAGTATTAGCCTCGTTTTTCATTTTAACAATTCTCTTCAATTAAATAAAAATAATATATATATATATATCTCCCCTGCTAAGTTAATTGTAAAGTGCTGTGTACTCCTTCCATAGGATTTTTCGCTTTTTTCTTGTTTTTGACTTCAAAAGTTACCCAGTTTATGGAATATATACCTTGCACAGTTAATAATTATATTAATTATTAATAATTATAACAACAATTTGCTCTGTGATGACTGGAGTAGCTTACAAGTTTTTACCCTGGTATTTTTAAGCTCTATGTGAAAATTGAATTTTAAGGATTGGAGAGTTTGTATTTTGTCCAACTGTTTTAGTTTTTCTACTATTATGAAGAGTTGAAAGTATTCATCCTTTTCTGGTCTTCTTGAAACATCTGTTCCTGTGCAATGGGATTTTCTTGTCCTTAGGAATATTGTGGGACTTGAAGGCTGAACGGGGCTGTTCCGAATTACTCTGGTACTGTAACCAGTAATAGCAGTAGAGAAGGAGACTAAAATATTCTATTTTAAATGCATTATGACTGCCATTTAGAAAGAACTAAACTAAAATTATGCTGTTTAATATTTACCATATTTATCTTGGTAAGTTTGGTTAGTTGAGGTTTTTTTTAAGATAGTTTTAGCTCATTAGTGCAAAATTACTGGTGACTGTGTTAGAAGTATAAGATTTATAAATACCTTCATAGTAAATTCCATCAAAGTTTGCTTTCTAATGTAATTATATATGCAGTTTGATGGTTCTGTAATCACTGCTGTCTCTCTTTAAAATTAAATTACATGTTCTTAGCTGTAAGAAGTCACACTAGAAAAAATGTTGGGTAAGAAGAAAGATTTCCAGATTTACAGACTCACTAGGAACACCTCTAAAGTATATCTGGCATAATGATTAAAGGTAATGCTTTTGTAGTTCATAAAATTTCAGTATTGGACAATAAAAGATTCTAAATTAGATACAAGAGTTTTTAGGAACTCAGACTAGCTAGATTTAACTAGAATGCTATTTATTTCTATTATGTGTGTAGGGAAATGTTAAAGGAGTTGACCTTCCAGCACCTAGCATGAAAGCATTTACAACTCCATTAAATTGAGGATATATGTTTCAACCTGTCTGTGTCTTCCCCTGAGACATTTAATTTTGCCAGCATTTACTTTTCTTGGAAATAAAAGGAATTATATCAGTAAGCTGGAAACACAAGTTAATGTGTGAGGATTATGAAACATCATGTTTTCTGATTTTTGAAGTTTTAATGGGTGAGTCTGCTGAGGCTCTGAAGAGCATTACAAAAGAAGGATTGCAGACAGAAAATATCTGATAAAAACTGTACGTATTTACTGGCCTTACAGGTATGTGCATCCATTTTGAAAATTCATGGGTTTCTTTTTGAAGATTTCCTACTGATAGAGGGAATTTCCCCCCTATTTTACTGGTTTATCAGTGTTCTGAGTATTTATTTTCTTGCTTTCAAAATACATAAAATATACTATTGTGAGCTATTTACCCTGTGCATTTATTATTGGGTTTTAAGTAGTAAGTAAAGAAAAAAGCCCCTACAATTTACATATATCATGGTATAAGAATATTGGAGCAAATTAATGAAAAATAGTAGTTCCATGGTAATTTTTTTTCCTTATTTTTCTGCAAACATAGTAAAGCACTTGGAAAAAATAAGAATTGAACTGGATAATCCAGTTCTAGTTAACTTCACATACTGGGGCACTGCTGTTAGGTGAGAAAATAGTTCTCCCAGTTATCCAAAGGGTAGGATGACACAATTTAAAATCAAATCACTGCCAGTTACATTTGCTTGCAATCTGGTAGGAAAATGGCAGTTGCCACAATTTCTAACAGAAATTCTTTGATGTTTTGCGGAAAAAGTATTTTGATATTAAAAGCTGTATTGATTTCTCCAATTCATATTAACATTGCAGCTTAAAGTCTGTCATGGTGTGAAAATTATGCACAAACACAATAATGGCTGGAAGGATTAGCAGAGTCAAGAGGAGAGGGAGTCCTTTAATGTGCTACATGGGCAAGCTTGATAGTCTTCTACAACATTTCCCTCTTGACCAAGTCTATAATCCTCTTCCAGAGTCTGACTCAAGTGAAATGCAAGGAACTTCAGGCCTTCCCCTGCTGTCCACAGGGAAGGTATTTTCTCTTTCATTGTTTCCTTCAAAAAAGAAAGATGAAGAGGAATTGAGGAATAAGGAAAATAAGGAGGACAAATGATTTCAAAGGTCAAACAAAAAAAGAAAGTCAAGGATCCTCCTGTGAAGCTTTTGAAGTTAATCAGAGGGTTGGTTTGACATCTGCCACAGTTCCTCTGACATTTAGACAGGCTTTTCACTTATGTTAAGCGAGTAAGCTCGGGTTTATTTTATAACTTTCCATATGTTTGTATTCCGAACACATTTTGAACAGTGTCATTAATGACTCTCTGTCTTCCAGCAGTCAGTCATATCATGTTTTTTTTTTTTTTTTTTTAAGAATGGTTAAAAAGTGACTTTTCAGATATTTAAATGCAACATCTGTGTAACAGGCCAGATTAGATAGTTTAAAAATCTTTGGTTAAACACAGTGTATAAGCTTTTATGTCAAACCAAGAAGCTATACTTTTTTGTAGTCAAATAACTTTAGTCAGATGTGCTGCAGGCTGTGACGTGCACAGACTACAACATAAGTTAGATAGAATTCTTCACTCCCCCTCTAAGTTTCTAGAAATCTTGGATTTCTGAAAAGATTCACATTTTCTTCTGTTGCTTTAGTCTGGTGGTTTTTTTATCTTTAACTTCCAAGAGCTGATTTTTAAATATCATAGAAGTATTGTTTGAGGAAAAAAAAAAAAGTATTCAGAGTTTTCTAGTGACAACCTGGTGAAAATAGTACCTTATTCTTACTTAAATTGACCTTTAGGTATTTCTTAATGTGCTTAGATTATTGCAAATAAGTTATTTCAGTAAAACTCTTGATGCTTATTCTCTTTAATTGAGTTTAATTGTCACATAAATTTTTCAGTTCACTGAGGAAGCTGTTTTCATTTATCTCTATATATTACTCTCTGTAGCCAATTAACATCTGGACTTTGGGGCCCTAGTTAAGCAAGTACATTCTCCAGGGTCATCCCCACACATCACCAGGTCTTCTGCCAGATACAACTTCTACAAACACATACAACAATAATGTTAAACAAAAGCTAATTATCAAATGTGAACAATGAGTTGCCTACAGCACATGGTGTGTTGAAGCAGTCATTTAGCAAAAGGAAATTATGCAGATTTCCAGTGCTTAAGAAAATATCATTTTACCAACATTATATGCTCTCAGATCCCCAAAATCTGATGCTGGTGCAATTACGTGAGTGAAAAGTTAGGAAATTTTTTGAGGGGCCCCTCAAACCTCAAACAATATACATTTCACTTGATAAAGTCTAAGCATGATTGAACAATACAGTTACAAATTAGAGTAAAGCAGAAGTATTTGCATTTACGTTTTTTTCCTTTCCTTGTCTTTTTTTTTTTGACATGGGAATGCCAACATTCTTTATTCTATTCTTTGTTCCACTCTGGCTTTGTCAACAACATTACCTAAGTGTGAGACAAAACTTTTAAATCAGCCCTTCTAAGTGCATGAATCTGCAGATTCTTTTAACTAAACTTATTATAGCTTTGTGCCTCTAAT
Source organism: Xenops minutus (assembly GCA_035221455.1). NCBI lineage: Eukaryota > Metazoa > Chordata > Aves > Passeriformes > Furnariidae > Xenops > Xenops minutus. The sequence goes on along the minus strand of JAWWEE010000142.1, from coordinate 4,151,644 downwards.
ATTGGAGATCATTTATGCTGCAAAGAAGTATTTGTTCAAACTGTGTTCCCATTTACAACATGCAAACTACCACAAAAACATCAGTGGCTTTCTCATGGGTCCCCTGTGACTGAATCATTAAAGCTCCTTCCATCTGTAAAAACTTTGAGTGTAGTTGCTTACAACATCTGGATACGAGTAGAGAGATAATATTCTTTTGTTCCTTTCAAAGATCTAACCAGAAGGGCTTTTTTAAAACATAACTTCACACCTTAAAGCAATTCATTTTCAGCGCCGTCCTGGAGGATAGATTTGTGACAGAGCAGGCACGTGTGTTTTTATCAATGAAAGTGATGTGTGCCTGTAATGGAAGTTACTGCAGTTCCAAGGTTGGAATTCTTCTTTGTGTCTCCAGTTATGTGCAGGAAGAATTTGGTTGCCTCTACTGCAAGTTTCCAGCCTTGAAAAAATAGCAGAACTATTGCAAATGAGGATACAATTTACCTTCCTGTTCAAAGGTCAATCCTATGTAAATCTCATAAGCTAATTTTGAAAAAGTTATATTGCTTGATAGTGCAATTACAAATGGCTTTTTAAAAATGGCTTGAAGGATATTGTAGTTTTTAATCATTTGAACACAGAAGGGAGGCTGCTGTAGTCACCTGGGGCTCCAGGAGAAAAATCTCTACTACAAAGTTTCCTCTTTCTTTTTGGTGACATATATCTAATTGTCTATCTAAATTGCAATAAGGACCTCAAAGCATAGGTTACACTTATTTCCAGTTAATAACATTTGAAGATAAGAGAACATTTCCCCCTCAGTGCTCCGCAAAAACAAAACTCGGACTGAAATTGTTCTTTTAAAATGAATGCTTTTAAATGAGATCCTGCAAAGGATAAAGCAGAGTATTTATGATAATACATGCAAAAGAAATCACTTGTCTGTGTTTTAATTGGTACATTCATGAGCCAGTTTCCTTCAAAGCATTTGTTGCACATTTATTCCAGCCTTGTGTCCTAAGGAAAAGGTATTTGTGTGATAGAATTCTCTGCCTGCTCTCCCTCACTCCCTTCGGTAAATGTTGAATCTCTTGGCCAATTTCAATCACATTTGACAAAGGGACAGAAGTCTCAAAGATAATTAAGTTCCTCCAAATTTCATGACAAGTGGTGTAGAGGGGATGGGGAACAACTCAGATTAATACTCTGCTGAGAAACCCCAGCAGACAATTCCTGGATTATCTGCTCGGTGCCTGGGGGGGACACTCCAGTGTGTCAGAGTGCAAGAGGGGCTGCAAATAAACTGAGGCTCTCTGGGGCATAAACAGACCTGAACCAACACACAAAATATGAATAATTTAAAGATGGGCAGTAACTGTTTTGCAGCGGGCACAGAGAGTAATTTCAATTGCGTGAGGTCAAGGCAAAAGTACGAAATGGGCTACTTTAATTCTTCTAGTGGCTTCAGATTTGTTAACAATTTGCAGAAAATTGGAGCTGGTGGGTGAAAGAAAATAGAAAACTTGTTATTTTCAGAAGACAGGACTTCAGAGCAGGCTGAATGTAATATCACAGTGATGAAGAAAGCTTATATCTGAGATAAAAAACACCACAAAGTCCTCAAATATTTGTGCGAGTTTAATAGGGTATTTCACCAGGGTGCATCATTATTATGTTCCATTGAGAAAAAAATAATAATAAAAAAAATAACATTCTGTAGCTTAAAATTTAGATTAAAGTAGATTCCCTTCCTTTTCTGAATCACAATAATTTTCACCAAAATCTTCATAGTCTGAAGTAGTTGCAACATTTTTAATTGAAGTGCTGTTGGTGATAAGGAAGAGGATATTGGAAGGTGGGAGAAGTCACAACTTTCTGTGGAACACAGACATTTGGATGAACTCTCTGGCAAAGAACATTTAAATCCTGTCAAATAAAAATATTCTTTTAAGAGACAATTAGATAGGTGCAATTTTATAATTAATACTTTGAAGTAAATTTTGAAGTAGTTTCTAATAAGTTGATGCAAAAGAAAAAAGTTGTGCTAAAAGAAATATTTTGGGATTTTGAAATATATAAAAGTACTTTATGTCATATATCACAATATGACATATATATGATCTGTCACATATGCTACATACTGTAATTATCAATGAAATGATAATAAGATGATTTGTGCAGTTCTACTGTTGTATTAAACTTAATTCAGCATAATTTATAAGCTTTGATGCATTTCATTTGCATTATGATTAATAAGTTACAAATAAAAAAAAATATTTGGATTGAATCAAAATTAGTAAGTTAATAATCTAGGTATATATTTCACATTTACTAGCAGCAATGAAATAAATATTTCTCAGCTCTATGAGTATAAAATGAGCAATTGCAAGTAAGGCAATGGTAAGTGAAGAACTATTTGAATTGTAGTAAGTCTAATTTGAAAGCAAGACATCTTTTTAAATACTCTCAGGTAAAAAAAAATATAGAGTTCTATAGAATGTTACAATTTTGGTCCTCAATTTTAGAGAGCATATGTTTCTTGACTGTTTTTTCTCCCAGAAAGAGAGGTACAGTAATGATAAATATGCATATATATTCCTAGGATAGACAAGTAAAACTACAGTAACACAGTCCATTGAAACAAACAAAATTTTCCTTAAAATATAAGTTGTTTCTGCAAAATGGTTACCAAAATGTGTACATGGAAGATAATTTTTGCTTAAATGCAGTTTGAACATGTATGAAGAAAGTATCTATTAAGCCCTGCAAGCAGATGTTCCCTACTTTTTTGTGGAATTCTTTTTATTGATTGGAATTCATAGTTTGGCCTCACCCTGGCAGCATGTGAATTAAGCAACAGCTTATTTATCTGCAATAGGTTCTGCAGATTAATGCAGTCTTGCCTTGTGTTTCCTGTACTCCTCCCTTTCAGCTTGTCAGTATTCAGTGCAGGAAGTGTTACAGAAAGTTGTGCTTGAAGTTAAAAACAAAGAAAAGCAAAATAAAACAACAAAAAAAGCAAGCCTCTGGCAGCTATAAAAAAACTAACTGGGATCAAGATTAAAGATAAAAGTGGCAAAAAATGCATAAAACTATTCTAACCCTTTAGGCACTGTGAAAGATAAAACATGAAATGTTTATATAGATAAGGGAGCCCTAATGAAAGAACAGAAGTTTGATCACTACTGAATTTTATCATGACATTGTCTGGAACAAGAAATGTGGAGCAAGAAATGTGACAGCCTTTTGGCATCTGGGTAGTCTTACAGAACTCTCTCTTTTATTAATCAGCAGACAATACACTGGAAAGAGGCAAAAAGGAATTGTGTCACAGGAGCTGGACCAGATATGATAAATTGGATAGAAGTTTGGGAGTGTCTTAGTAGTGATTCAACCAGGGAGAAAGCGTCAAACTCAGGAAACTCATAAAATCATGAAAATACTTCAACAGTGCAGACTTGTTGAACAAATGCAAGTTGGTAGAAATGCAATGTTTGTTCTTTAAACAGGCAACGGAGGTAATAGAAAAATAGTGACCCTTTGAAGCAAATCAATACCATTGATCACCATAAAAGCTGTATTAGGAGCATGTAATCTTACGAGAAGCCCTAAGTTTTTATCTTCAATGCTTGCATTATATCTTTTGAATAAGAATTACTTAACACTGTGGTCTTCCATTGACCCCTTGGGAGCTAAAACAAATAGATTTTTGTTGTGATCTATGTCAAATTCTGGAATATGGCTTTTGGATTCAGGAATCTGCAGGGAATTACTTAAGATAGCACCAGAATACATGTGTAGCTTGGTAGGACCATGTCCTACAGTTTCACAATTTTCCTACAAACAGTGGTTGTTGTGAGCAACTTAATGAAGGAGACATCTTAGTAGTTGGAGCTGTAGTAAATGAGTCATCTAAACATCATAATTATGTTTGTAGCTGAAGAAACCTGTCTATTCTACATGATAATGAAATGCAGAAATATGTGGCAGTCTATGAACCAAACAGTAATGACAAAACTTCTGACTGGGTCATCAAATTGTTTAAAGAAAGCTACTTTTTTTTTTCTTTTTTCTTTTTTTTACTCCTGCATTACATTAAAATCTCACAATTACAGATTGGTATGTTACACTGGTATGTTACAGCCTACTTATTTCAAGAAAAGTATAACCACAGTATAGCATAATATTCTGAATTTTGGCAAGATATCAATGAAAATATATTAAATATTCAAGGGAAAACATTTAAATGCATATTACACTTTCAAAATAATTATTAGAATTGCACATATCCCCCCAATGTTCAAATGATATGTTTCTATTACAGTTATTATTGTAAGTCTGCAACCTTTTTTTAATGATCTCTAGCTGAAAGGGCAAGCAGTCCTCATAAGACTTCTTGCTTTAGAATGCTACATTTGCTTTCTTTTGTCTGCATTTTGGACAGACTACTAAAGATTTTCTTTTTTCTTAATAAGGCAAATTGAGCTCCTCTAGGCTTTGAATTGAAAGAAAAAAAAAAATATGCTCAAGTGTAATCTTAGCTGTATCCACGGAAACCAGTTGCTTCACTGGAGAATATTCTGTATTCCATTCAATAGACTTGTGTACCAGAAAAGAAAACTGGCTTTTCCTCAAGAAAACACAAAGGTTAAGGTGTTTGTTGTTAAAAATTATTCACAGTCCCCCATGTGTCTGCTCTGGATATCTAATCAGGTGTCCTCTGGCCCGTTTTGGCTGGACCATTTCATTGTGGGTCTAAAGACACCAATAAATAGTGGGCCTATGGAATTCCAAATCACAGCATTGAGGCTATTTCCTCTGTCTCTTTATAAGTGGGTCTGGTGGAAAGTGCTGGATGAAAGCTCTAATCCTGAGGAACTCATAATTTCATAATATTAATCTTGTTGTTGTTTGTGTGGGTGTTGTCGAGGGTTATGATTCAGCACAAGAATTCACACATTTCTCCAGAGCCTCAGTTTATATTCCTCTTCTGCACATGGAGCAGCAAAAGAAGGGAAAACTATTTTCCATAAATTACTTCCCACTCTGAAAAGTTGAAATGCCTTGTTACAAACTGTCTAATATTATTGTCCTCCTTTTTCTGTCTGTTTGAGGAAGGACTTGCAGAGTATAATGATGACTTTTTAAAAATGTGAGGTGTGTTGGTGTTAAGAGAATGGGAGAGGAGCTGTCTCTGATGAACCTGCAAGTTCCAGAAGGACTTGCTTGCTGGAGAGGAGAACAGTCTGTGCACCAACAGTGTGAGCTGCTGGAGAGGCTGTCCAAAAATTGGACAGATAAAATTGGGAACCTCAGAGTAGGGGCAGAAAAAATTCACCCTCAGATTCCTTCAGAATCTTTGGAATTATCCAGCTTTGCCCGACTTTCCCTGATATCTTTGTAAAATTAAAAGCAGTTGCATGGACATCACAGAATCACAGAATAGTCTGAGTTGGAAGTCACCCACAAGGATCATCAAGTTCAACTTTTAATGGTTCCTCTTGATTTTATCAAGAGGTAGCATGGAAGAAAAGCAATTAAAATACTGAAGTTTATGATGTAAAAATGACAGGCATCAAACGAGTGGGAGAACATTGCAGGATGATTATCCTGAGTACTATGCTAGCAGCATCAGGCCCTTCTTTAACTAGATGGAGGTCCTGGCATAAATGGAAAGTGAGGTTCAGAGTTTAGTGTGGAATGAGGTAAAATCAAAAATTAGGAGCTAAGACATTAAGGATAACTTTTGGGTGTTTGTTTTTCAAGTAACAGGAAAAAATAGTCCAGTATTCATTCTCTGCTGATGAAATGTTACCTAACCTGTATAGCCTGATTCAGACTAATGCTGAGTAAAAATGGATGAAATTCAGTCCTGTTCTGTTTCATACCTCCAAAATATTATATTGCTATCAACTTAATACCTCATTTATGCATAGTTATAACAGCAAAGTGCATTTGTATAATTTTATTCCTCTGAATGTACCCTTGAAATGGAGACATCCATCTTTGCACAGCCTGGCCATGCTCTTGTACTTTGCTTTCTGCTGCAGTCTCTGTGGACGGATCTCAGAGGAGCCCATAACATTTTAAAGAGTGGCTTTTTGGTGCCTGAGTTCAGAAAGACCTGCCTGTGCTGTGAAATGGGATTTCACAACTCCTTGACCAAGTCTGTTAGCGAATGTTAGTAAAACTCATAGGATGCATTTTCAGAGGCTGAATAGGGAATAAGCTCGACTAAAGAAATCTTTCAGTTTCCAGAACTTAGAAAAGCTGAGGTTATACACCCTGTCTCACACTGAGCATCTCCCACTCAGCACTCACTTCAGACAACACAAATCTTGCCTATATCTTAATTTCTGTTAATCTATGCTGTTGCTACCATCTAGAATAAAGACTTGGTATCTTCTAACAGACCTCAGGATATTCCTATAGCAAAATTCTGGTGTTTAGAGAATTGAAAATTTTAAAATAATGTAACTAAAAAGGATTTCCAACTAATTTTTTTGAGAATATTCTCATTTTATTAATTGATCATACATTACAGAAAGGAAATAATTTTGGCATGATTTTCTTTTGATACATTCAGTTTCAACAGATCAATGCCTCTATTTCAGGCCACTATTAATGTTCTTACTCTGATGTAGTTTAACTTCTTAAGGTTTCTGATGTGGCCACATGTGATGTCTATAAAGGATTCCTTCTGAACATTTTTGTGTCCATTCATGTCAAAAGGAAACAGCAGTAGCATTTATTTCATCAGTTAGAGATTAATATTGACTGAAATCAAGAGAGGTGTTTTTTAAAAAATACATCAAACATTTGACTTCTTTTAAAATTGTATTAGAATTTGCACAGAACTCTTCAACGATATTATTCCAGTGGCTTTTGTCTTCTCTTTTATTATTAACTAAATAATTTTGGTTAATGCTGCTGTGATTTTTATAATGAAAAATAATTGTTTGATCAGTGTATGAATTAAGTAACTAAAAAGGGCTATTTCTTACAGGAAATGTACAAAGCACTTAAACTCACAGTACTTTTCATATAGTAATCCAACAATTTAGTCAGAATTCAGAGTTATGTGTGTTCTGATTAATATCTGCAACCAAATAAGTCTCTTAGCTGTGTTATTTCTGTACCTGAGTATTGTGTGACATTTTACATTACCTGGGGAGTTCTTACCACTTAGAAAAGTTTTTTCCAACAAATTAAAAGCCTTTAGAAAAACCCAAACCATAAATTCTTTCAAGTGTCTGTGGCAGGTTTTGCATTAAGGACCGGTTTCAAATTATTTCAATAGTAGAAACTAAGAAACAGCAGCTTCTTTTTAAGTAAGAATGGATAGATTTGCTGACATAGTAAACCTATAATAGGGACCAAAGTGAAAACAAATTGGTTTGGTTGCATTTCTTATGTTGCTGAAGGCATGGAATGCATTATCACAGACCCAGAGGGTGGGTGGGCACTGGAACAGACTCCCCAGGGCAGTGGGCGCAGCCCAGAGCCTGAGAGAGCTCAAGAAGTGTTTGGGAAATGCTCTTGGGGTGCCCTGTGCAGTTGGACTTCGTAGTCCTTGTGTGTTCCTTCCAGCTCAGGGGATTCTGTGATTCTCTGATTTACCATGCTGACATGGAACACAGGCTGCCAAAGCTGCTTTATACAAGGTTATAGTTATGCAAAATTCACTCTGCAATTCAAGTCAGATGATGAGCCCTGAGGAAGGGAAGTTTGCACTGAGCAACATCACAGGTTTTCTATAAAATCTGAAATTCAGTTTTTAATATAGAAAAAATGTTATTTCAGGCTTTTAACGGTTAGGCATCAGTTTAATACCAGCCCAACAGGTCTTCATCTGAGAGTGTGTGGTAGCAATGTTGCTGTTACATTCCTGCCCCACAGAATGGATGCAATCTGTGACAACACTTGCTTCTTGTGCCTTTCCTTTTGTGGCATTGAGCCAGCACAGGATTGGCAGGAGAGAGAAACACAAAAGGAAACCAAGTTTTACTGTACAGGGGTGAGTTATGCTTTATTTCTTCACCCCTGAGTGCAGGAGCGATGTGTTCTCTCTTTATAGGAGACATGTGGGATGCTTAGGGAAATGAAAAGAGGAATTGTGTGGAGATTGAGGGAAGCAGAGGCAGGAGCACTGTTGGTTCAGCCAGATACCTGCCAGTGCTACAGAACAGAGCTAAGCTGCAGGTGGCATTGCTTGCTGGAGCAGCCAGCACTGCATCTCCAGTGAAAGGGAGGATGCTTTAAACATCAAAGTTAAGAATAAGTGCAAAGTACTGAAGCTGCTGCACTTGGAGGTAGCTCTCTATGTTCAATTCACACGTTTCTAACAATCTATCTTGGACCACTAATGATTGTAGTTAGACCAGTATGGTCTAGAGACAATTTTATATTTTAAGAACGAACATGAGAAACGGTTCCAAGCGTGAGTTTACTCACTGCAGTATGTTGTCATGGAAATTCCTTGCTGTGAGCTTGTTTTATAAAATCTGTGTGCTTCATGTGGGGAAACAGTTCCAATAGCAGTGCAGCATTCAGACTGTTCCTCAGATGGCCCAGGGTTGTGGTGAGGAGGGAAGGACAAGCAGAAGAGCCAACCTGCAGTGATGCTTCTATCAGCTCACACCTGAGTGTGGTCTGTGCTGGCAGGTTGAGTTTCTCCACATTCCTGCCCTGGGGTGGGATGGGACCTTAAGAGAAATTCTCTTCAGCTACAGACGCTTCTTCAGCACATTACATGGGGCAGTGGCTTTTGATAGTGGGGTGATGAAGTGACCTCTGCAATTTTTTACACTGATTTTCATCCCTACTGCTCCAGCATTTTACCAACTGATCTGTGATTATACAGTCTTGAAGAGTTTTCATTTTCAAAATCTGTAAACTTGGTCTTTAAGAGAAAAGAAGGGGAAAAAAACCTTAAATATTTCTGAAACAGACATTAGTGATGGTAGAAAGAAAATTGTTACTACTTTCTGGCTGGCATTATTTAATGTGTATTGATTTCAGTGCATTTTTTTTTCTGTTGAGGTATCTCAAAAAGTTTTACTTGTCTTTTCCTTTTAAATCATAATAGAGGCTTAACAATAGCACTAAACTCTCTAAGTCTTGGCAATAGATATTCTCAGGGCTGGAAGTACAAAGTAAGATCCTTGATATGGTGGGTAAGGAAAGCAGAAGTTTTTATTACTTCATTTAACTGAGTTTCATAAAAGAGCATATCTCACCATAAAACAGAACATGTCATCCTCAAACACACTTAACTCTGCAGCTTTCAGGTGTTTCAGGGTTTTTTTGTCTTGTTTTTGAGAGAGTTCGGAGGGTTTTTTGAGAAAAATGGATTTCTCCTCATTGCTGGTAGGCTTGGTTGAGACAAGCTGCTGTCTGACAGTCAGTCAGTCCTCCTGTCACATTCTTTGCAAGTCTCATGTTTATTTATTTATTTTATTTGGTCAAGTATCTGAAAGAACTTGCACAGGTCAATAAAAATGTTTTTGATATGGAGGTAAGTAGACATTTAAATGCAGTTTTTAAAGGCTAAACTATTTTTTTTGTCACTTAAATTGCCTAAGTCAAAGGCAATTGGGGAATGAGGAACATTCTTTTCCTTATGTTGCCTTACTTCTGCATTCAGAAATGTTCAGTTTAACTTCAAGTTTTGTTTGGAACTTTATGTGTGAATGTGGAAGTTACTATTAAAGTTCTGAATTCCCACTCCCAAGGAAGAATTATTGAGCACAATGAGGGATGTGTACTTAAATCATACCCTGAAATATTGAATGAGCCTGAGAGAGAAGTTAAATTTATTTTTTAATGCCATTTCTAAAAACGCACTCTGTTTATCATGAGTCATTTTCTGGTAAGCCCTAAAGTATGGATATTATACTTTAATATCATTTTCCGTAACATTAAATTTGCAATGGAGAAAGGCAGTAGGTCTGATTCATCATTTCATTACACTGCTCACATTTCTTTGACTTCAGCAGAGTAAATTGGAGTAAGATAAAGGACAATCTGGTTTACCCTTCTTTTTACAATTTTTCTGATTAGCTTTTTCTTTTTATCATTCCTGAATTTCCTACGTTCTGATCTGAATGAAATCATCAGTGAACCAGTTTAAAATATAGGGGCTTTTTACCATGTGAAAGTGCCCCAAATAATCTGGATTCAACAGAAGTGAACTGCAACTGAGGAGCTTCTGCTACAGCTTTAGAAAATATTTTAAAGAAATATGGTTTGGTAATAGCTTAGTTGTGACTGAAGAATCACTGAATGCTTAGATGAGTGAAAGAAAGCCCAAAGAGACATCAACACAAAGATAAAAACATATTTACCCATTTTTGTCCAGTTGCTTTCTCAGACTGCTATTATGTTTCCCTTACTGGACATTCATCTGACTTCTTTGAATGTCTGTGTTAAGTATATTTTGGGTGATGATTCTAGGGCCATCCTAGGGACCAGTGTGAGCACTACAGCCCATCCAAATGCTAAACACACCCATTTTCTGTGCTATTTGTAATTCATAGCTTCAGCAATAGCTGATAGCTAAAATTGAGTATATATACTAAAGATCTGAAGTAACTATTTTAGACTACATAAGAAATGAAGTGGTCTAAAGCAATCAAAAAAAGAGACCAACACTCTTTGCTATCTGCTTCTTCCTTGTTATCCTTCGACTCTGGATAGAAAAGCTTATAATATGTCCAGTTTTTATTCTTGAAGTTTATTGGGATCAACAAGAGCCCTGGATCTCTGCCAGACTTGTAGCTCCTCATTTTTGTTGCTTGGTTTCCAGAGTTGAATCCAAACCCAGTTCAGTTTCTGTCAATGCATGGAAACATCACAAAACTCAGAGCAGTAATTTCTACACTAGAAATAGGGAGCTGCCTTATCCCAAGAATGTACTCTTCAGTCTTGTCCTTGGGAACTTAAGCACAGTGGATTCAATGTATTCCCCATTCTGAAGCTTTTCCTGTCAACAGAGTGTGCTGAGTAGGATCATTCCCATGCTTTCCCCTTTAGAAAGGGACAGAAGATTCAGAGATTATCAAACAGGGGGGAAAAAACCAAACAAAACAAAACAAAACTCACAAGAGAAGTCTCAATAAGGATCCTATACTTTAAAATTATTTCTGTTCTCAGGCAAGAACAATTGTGCTCTGGCTCTGGCTGACTGCCTTTAATAAGTGAAGAGACTCCCGTCCATCCCACAGTCACTTGTATGAGCAGCAATACAGTAACATTGCAGGAAAGACATAAAGCTGTAGATGGTTATTAAATGTGGAGTTCATATTAAAGCTGGAGCTCATAAATTACATACAAGCTCCCCAGATTGTCACAGCTCGATCCTCAAAGCATAATATGAACCAAAGTGTCATGGCAATTCATACTTACCTGTAACTTGGAATCCAAATTACTCTCTAAGTAAAGCATAAACAAAGACTACAGAAGGCACAACTTGAATTCTTACCATAGCAGTGTCTCACTCGGATGAAGGCTTTTAAAAATAGCATTTTTTTCATCTCTAAAAAAATAAAATTAAAAACAGTCTCAAGAACACTAGACAAAACTCAAGAGTGTTCTCAGAAAAACAAACATTCTTGGTATCCTTGGTCTAGTGATGACTATAGGAGCAATTCCTTCCCATTGTTCTCACCCACCTGGCTTCCTTTTCAGCAAAGCGGTGAGAGCTGAGAACAGGATGATGAGAGAAGGTCCTGGTGACACCCATTGTCTTTATTGTATATGGTGCATTTGCACAGAGTAGCACCATTTTATGCATGCTGCCTCAAGTGCAGCACTGAAAAAGACCTGCGTCACTGAAAACTAACACTCTAAAGGTTATTTGGAGAGGTCATCAAGACTAATGATGGAAATATTTTCTATATTTCTATTCCAGACTTTGGAGAAGATGCTGCAGGCCCAGCAGAAGTGCATGGCCTTCGAGCTGGTGTAGTCTGTGGGGTTCCATTGTGGTTTGCTGGGTAACATAGTTAACTGCTGGTGTCACATTTCTCTGAATTTAGGCTCTTTTACAGATCCTTGCTATTTCGGCCAAGTACTCTTTGTTGAGCTTCTGGGACTGTTTTTGGTATGAACTTTTTTCACTGTAGACAGTGTTTTCCTTTATAAATATCTACACATGAACACATTCAATCAGTGCCTTGAAGCTGTTCTGTGTATTGATTTACAGACCTTTCTTATGAAAGAATAGTGGAGACATTTAGTTATAGGCAATAAATAAGAGGTCTTTAAGTTTCAAGACTGACATTGATGTATATTCTTAGTGGTCGATCAAAACTTTTAAACCAGCCATGATATCGGTACAAGAGTCTTCGTGCTTGAGAGTACCCATGGATAACTCTCTTCTTCCTTGAGAGATGATACATATATACAAGTATTTTAGACTCTAACACTCAAATATTCCAAGTTCCATATAAAAAAAAAATGCTTTACAATATTAACTGCCATCATTTCTGTGTAAAGATCACAGATTTTCTGCTTGCAGAAGCTACCAAATTTCTTTTCAGGCATCTAAAGACAGAAACTATTTTTATTTAGAAAGACAACCTAATGGAGTCAAGCTTCTGTTCATGTGTGCTTGTCTCCTGGGAAGGATTTGCTATTTGGAAGCAGAAATGGTTATGGTAGGACAGGAGCTGCTAAGCACTGCATGCCACATGCATTTTTATCAGCTGGTTAGGCATCCCACATTGTATTTTTTCCCTTTTCTCTCATAATAGAAGATTAAGTAGTTAAAACTTTTTTATGGGAGCAGCTGAAGCCATAAATTGTGCCTGATGAATAGACTAGTAATAGAGGGAATATATTAGAGAGGGAAAATTAATGCACCAAGGTCAAATGATGTGGATAAAGATGCAGGGAAAAACCAGAATAGATGGAACATAAGGATAAGGATTTCTTGATCTTATTTCTCCTCTTAGTCTGGTAGATTAAGGATGTCTTTGTCTCATCTGTTTGGTGAAAGAGAAGGCTGCCTTTTGTGTGGTTGTGCTGGTTTGAAGGTAAACCAGCAGAAGAAATGGACCCACTACCAGAGAGGTTATGAGTCAGAGTTACAATTTTA
>JAWWEE010000142.1:4107603-4138466 GCA_035221455.1 Xenops minutus | reverse complement strand
TGAATAGAGGGGGTAGAATACATAGCTTTATTACTCCCACCCAGTGACAACTGGTCCCTCCTGCTGAACTAGGACAGTGGTGGATGTGATTATGCTGGTTATTTCAGGAGCTGTGTTCAAAGCTGTTACCTGACTATCCTGTATTGCAGGCAGTTCTCTAGAAACCACTCGGACAGGACAGTGTTTTATGCCAAACAGTCACTCAACAAGCAAAGCAAGCACTCACTGCATGCATGTGCACGATTATTCAAGCACTCACATAAACTAAGTCTGAAGAGTCGATTTGGAACCCAAATATACCTCCCAAGCATTGAATACTATGAATGCATGACATGGCTGAAATCACCCAACACAGCAAATAGTCAAAAGTTACCCTGAGTACAGCCTTGTTGGAATCTGCTGAGGCTTGGTCATCACCCAGCAAGGACTGTGACTTTATGAGAGCAGCAACACGGTGAATTCAATGAATCTTAAGTACCTTAATTTTATTATAATCCTCAAGTATTTTTTTTTATTACTTAATTCAGCCCAATAATCAATCCTACAACAAAACATGTGTGCCTCTACCATTTAAAAAGTGAACCAAAGAAAGAAATAAATCAAAATCAGTATGTTGTGCTTTACCATCAGAATTATCCATAACAAAAAGCTTTTTGAAAGATATCTGAGAGGCATCAGCAGAATATCTAATTACAGGTTAAATTTAGGTAAACTAACTACCATGTGTTCACAACCAGCCACACTCTTTTATTTTCTTTCTTCTTCCCATAATTTTTTTGGTCTTTCTTCTGTTGCTATTATTTTAGATCCCAAATTCTTATCAGATAAAAATTAAGCTTTTAAAGAAGATATTTCCATCTGGCATCCTTTCTCTAGCATGCTGTTTAAAGAATTTTTTTTTTTAAATAAAGTAGGAAAACAGGACTAAAAATATAGTTGGAATTAGTAGGAATATTTTTGGTAGGAATATTTTTGTTGTTCTGCATGAATAGGAGATGAAATTTCACCAGAAGCTTCAGATTTTTAAAACACAGTTCCCAACTCTTTTAAAGGTTTCCATGTATAACCTGAAATCTGTAGGTAAACTAAGCTTTCCTGGTAGACACCCATTTTCACTTGATCCACAATAATTTTCTAATACTAATTTTGCATGTAGCTAATTATAATGGTGGACAAAAGTAGGGGTCTGATTCATCAGCAATTATTTAAGATTTGTAATTTTTGATTGCATATTGGAGGACCTTAAAACTTAATTTTCTCCTTCTCATTTCAGTTAATGTTAAATCAGACTCCAATGGAAAATTTGCCTGGAATTTTAGGGAAAAACTTCCACATATCACCTGGAGGTCAGCAAATACTGAAACTCTTTACCCAGGCTTCATTGATTCAACATGTGCCCACTAGTTGCTATTTAAGCTCATCCTGCTGCGCTGATGAATAACAAACCATAGGATTTACGGTTATCCTAATTTTCTTCCCTTAGAAATTTAATTTCCTGCCAGTGAATACGTGCTGGTACACCCACTGTTTTGTTTTTAGTTTTTTGGGTTTTTTTGCCCAAAGATGGGGATAGCAGCCAACTGCTCTTAGTGTATTAATTCATGACTGTGCTTTCCATCAGTCAGGATTCACATCTAGTTCTTTATTGCTTTCACATATACAATTTTTACTGACAATACCTGTCCATTGACAAATGCAACAAATTAATATTTCTGGTATTCTTGCAGTGCTGAATTCTCAGTTGAGTGCAGGCAACATGACAGTGTATGGCACATTCACCACTGAACTGTATAAGAGCACTATTTTTTTCCTCCGGTCACATTACATGAACTTTAAAAAGTGAAATAAGTATATCAAACAAAAACTTTACTAGAGCAGTTAAAATGTCCACAAGTGATTTTAAACATGTTTTTTATTTCCTTTTCTGCCTACAGAGTAATATGTGATTTTTTTGTTGGAGCAAAAAATTAGATTTTAAACATTAGTTCATTTTAAATGTTTTTACAAGTGGGTATGGAAGAGTCTCAAGTGTCTGGCTTTCAATTCTAATTTACAAATTTTGGTGATTATGAGCCTCCCTTTCAAACCTGTACCTCCTCTGACTTTAAATAGGATTTCTCTTTCAAAACCACCCCATTAAAACTATTGATGCAATTTCCCTGTATCCAATTTTTGTATCCAAAGCAAAGTTTGGCTAAACAGCAATGAGATTAATGCTGGTACTTGATTCTTGCAACATTTAGTATGCAAAACACTGGGTTTTGCTCCAAACTTGGGGAAGTAAGCATGAGGGACTTAAACACCTACATAAGTCCTACAAATGCTGATGGATGCTTGGCATGCTGTAAGTTGCAGCGTAAACACGATCCTCCTGGCAACGTTCTTTAACAGGTGCTGAACATCTGCACCTTTTAGAGACTTCTTCAGAGCTGTAGGTGCTCAGAGACAGCTTTAAAATGAAGCTGTTAATCTCTCATTTTGCACCTAGTTTTTTCCCAGGCTTGGAGGTACCCTGCTTGAGAGGAGTATTAGAAAAGCAACAGGAGAGACATGAGAATCATGAAAAGTTGTCGCTGTTCAAATTAGGAGTCTTAAGTGGAAGTACCCTTATATGAGAAAGGAGGGACTGAACACTGACACTTTAATCACTTGCTGGAATCTTTATGTTTGGATATTTGGGGATTTTTAATAAAGCTTTTCAGGGAATCAGAGAAGTTGATAGCTAAAATATCTCAAAAATTAATTCTTTGAAAAAATGTCACTGGGTTCTGATGCAGGATCACCTAGCAGGACTCTTAAACCCCGAAATGATGTTACCTTGGTTATATTTCCAGAAGCTTTGTGTTTAGTCTGTTTTATAAATTTTGGTTTTGAATGTTCATTGTCATGAGGGTAGGTTTTCTCGCTCAGAGTTCTTTCCTGATGAGAGCATTCAAGGAGAAGAGTGAAAAATTTTGTTATAATTATGCTGCTCTTTAAAATGATACTTCCTTTTTAAATAGTCTAGAGATGAAAAATGAAATATGTTCTTTATTTTATCAGGATACATTCACCTGTTCAACAGGAAATAGCATGTAGCAAGGTGCTATATTCAACTCACAAAGCCATCAATATCTCTACTAGCAACATAATCTGAAAAGTAATTTCCTTATTGGCACATTTAGCACTCCCTATTTTATGCATCTCTCTGTCAAGGGTGATTGGAATCAAACCAGTCAAACAGTCAAATTTACTAATTCTAACAAACAACATGCTCTGGTTGCTCAGTTATCCGAACGGTGCCCTCACTGAGCCCACTGCAAGGTGGATCAATGCAATTATCATCCCCTGACATATGGCGAGGAGCTATGAGTATTTTCACATGAGCTAAATTGAATGGGACACAAATCATTGACTTATGTCAAGGAAAGCAGAGACAGCACCTGAAATACAGCAAATTTCAGAGGGGGCTGACAGGCAGTGAGTGAGGGAAACAGAGCTGTGTGTTGTTGATACTGTTGTGAACAAAGTCACTGAACCCCAGTGCAGCTCAATATTTGCTCTGTCACCTGGCCAGGGTGAGGTGCAGTGTGATGTGCTTCCTGTATGTCTTCCTTATTTATTGCTTGCTCATTTGCATATTCTTTCCAGAGGGTAAATGCCCTTCTTCCTTTGAACAACTAAGTTTGGTTAAATGTAATCAGGAGTGCTATAACTGCTGCTGGCAATCCATATGGAAAAATAGCAAGGATTTCAATAGTCAAAATGCTTTCCACACTCTTGCCAGCCTCAGCAATGAAGATAACAGGTTAAAAAAATGGGAAATGCCATTTTCACTTTTATTTCCTTTTTAATCCAAACATGGAATGTCATTTCATGAACAAATAAATAGTGACTTAATTTAGTTTGAATACTGGGAATTTATTACAGCTCATTAAGTCCATATTTGTAGATGAAAAGGAAGTGTGGCTCAATGTGTTTAGTTCAGCCTATTTGGTACATAAAGAGATAGTTGCACCATCTAAATTCAAGAGCTTGGGATGCCTAAACCAGAAACTAATCTCCTTAAGCCTCCAATGAAATTCATGACAAGATTTCCCCAGAGGGCAATTGAGAGTGAGAATTTAACTGAGGTGTTTTGCATTGGACTCCTCCAGAGAACACCCACCTTCTACTTTGAGGTATCCAGTGTGTGACCAGCCTTCTAACTTAGGCACTTTAGTTAGGGGAAGGAAAGAGCATGTGAGTGTCTCCTACAGCTCCATGGAGATTTGGTATGGAACATTTTCTTGCTAGATAGCGATTTCTTTCTAAAACACAAATTTTCCTTTGTTGAAATAGTTCAGAGATATGAGTAATATTAAAAAAAAAAAAAAAAAGTATTTCTGCAGCTAGGTTGAGTGTGGGGAAGAACAATTTCCTGGTGAGTGGTGGTTATGTTTTTTATAATCAGAATATTTTAATGTTGTTTCATGTTCACTATATTTTTAGAAACTATAAATTGAATAGGCAAGGAAGGTGCAAAGGTTAAATATTTGCAAGAAAGAAATGCAACAATGGTAAATAGAGATATATTTTTCTCTTTCATTAAATGTGTCTGTCACTTTGTTTTAGCAAGTATTTGAAAATTGCGAGACGCCTTGAGTGTTATAGATCTGTTCAGATGCACAGTGGCTGAATTTCATATGATGTGTTATTTAAGTTTTGTTAGACTTCATGCCAATAGGCAGTTTAATCAAATCCTGCAAGCCTTTTGGTTTGGCCAGTGTGCTCTTAATGTAAACTATCAGATGTTTTGAGACAGACACTGAAATAGGGGAGCTGGCATATGCAGAGCACACAGTGAAAGGTTCAAATAAGTCTGATCCAGGTTTTGAGCAGCTGGAATGAGCTTACTGTGAAGGATAGAAACTCTGAGTAAAGACCAGAGGTTCATTTCTTAACTTTTTGCCTGGCAGGACCCCCTGGCTACTTTCCGCCAATCCAGTTTTTCAGGAAAAATGGAAAACAACAACAAAAAAACACTGCTTAAGGATTCACTTTAGTGCTTTTTGAGTTTTCTCCCTTTTGCTTTCCTTGTGGTTGTCAAAGCCACCTTATTCTTTCAATTACCCCAGGCCTGGGCACTCTCTTTCCATAGACCATTTCCTTCTAAATGCCTTTTGGCTTTTACTCAAGTCTCCATCCATCACAGCCTCCTTCTGAAAAGCTTTAAAGAGAGCAGCCCTGTTGAAAAGTCTGGAGAAACAAGACAGCTTTCAGGCCTTTCATATATTGACTGGCCAAGCAAAGAGTGGAGAAAAATGAAGCAAAAAAATGAAACAAAATCCCACAAAACGAAAAGGAAAATGATGTCCCTGTCATAGCAGGAGGGTTGGAACTACATGATCTCTAAGGTCCCTTCCAACTTGAACCATTGTCTGACTCTATGAAACAGACTTATGGGACTACAATGAGTTAATATTCAGTAGAAAATGAGAAATACTCAACAGCCATTTTAATCCACTCTGTCCTTCAGCTGACAGCAAAAAGATTGCTCAAACCCATTTTTTGCCTCCATTTCTTGATTTGTTTCAAAAGTCATTGTGACCTAGAAAAGAAAGTGCCTCAAAGCCTGCAGCCTCTAAGTTAAGCTCTAAGTTAAAGGTTAAAAGTATTATTATTCAGAATTTTAAGAATATTCAGAATATTTCTCTGATTTCTAAATCTGTACGCACACACACACAAACCCCCCAAAAAAACCCAAAACCCCAACAGAAATATTAGATCCAGGTTATAACATTTTTCATTGCTCAGAGTGGAAGAGCCTTTCCTGAGTTTAAGCTGTTGTACATAATTTTACCAGAAAGAGGAAGGGTTAAAATGAGTTTGGATATTGCTGTGTTGGCACAGCAGTCACTGGAGCACAATTAACTCTCAGCCAGCTAATCTTTGAAGAGCAGATTCTTCTTGCCTTCTTATATATAAGAAGTTGTTACCTAAGCATGACTGTATGACTAATTTATTTCAGGACTTATATCATACTTAAATGGCTTCTAAAGTAACAAGGCAACTAAAATATCGAGTAGCATCATATTAATATTCAATATTCATATATTGTATCAGATAATTATTATTAAGAGACTTTGTGTTCAAATTCAAATGCTTCCAAAAGTGACTTTAGTAAAGCTTATAAAACATTAAGTATTGGAAGAACATAAAATGTATTCAGATGAAACCCAAACAAGAATTAGAAATGACTGATACTCTGATTTGTAAAGAATTGATTGCAGAGTATTTAAGCAGTATGGGAATCCCACACTAGATATTCCATATCCTGACTTCCTTACTGCATCTTTTCTACTCTCTTCCCAAGGAAAATAAATTCCAGGGCGTGTGAAAAGAATCTCTTTTAAACTGAGAGAAGGAGAAGAGAGATGTGTGCAAACCTTGTATTGTCATGCACAACTTCCTTTATTTTGGTTGATCATTATGGATGAAGATATTTTAACATCTGGTACAAAGTTTTGCAGTTAAATATCAACCAAACCATGATGCCTGCGTTAAAGAAATTCCAGTCTATTTATATGTAAATACTGTTTGGGGTTTTTTTCAGTTCTGTGGAGGAGTTTGTCAGTACCATGCAGAACATGTAAACCTGGTTAGCAAGTTGCTTGTAATTGTCTATAATTAAACCTTGGATTTATAGAAAGGTTAATGCACCATAAAGCTCGTGGTAACCACACAGCAAAACATTGAAGGTGAAATTCTGCCCTTAATTTCCTTGTGTAGCCTCCCCAAAGCCATTCATATTTTAAATGGCAGAAAGTTGCTAAGACTTTAAGTATCTGACTTCAGAGTTGTGTAGAGGTATTGTAAGGACAGTGAGAGGAAAAGCAATTGGTCCAGGGAGCATTCAGATAAAACCAAGTCTTATCGCTTCTCTTGTACAGAGAAAAACAATTTAACAATCGTGAAGCTTCTCTTCCCTCAAGGATCTTGGCTGCTCACTCCAGTCCTGCCCTCAGTGCTGTTCTGCTGCCCATTTATTCTCTCCAGCACCTCTTAAAAACAGGTGAACAAGGACCAGGAAGGAGCATGTGGTGAGAACATGAACCTTTGCTAGAAATTGTAGCTGAAAAAGGAAGGAAAGGGAGTTGAGGAACTCAGAGTGCTGGAATGCTCTTTCAGCCTTCTCTTCCTCTCATACATAGCCACATCTCACACAGATGGGAATAGAAAGCAGATTAATGTACAGATCCTCTCCTAGTGATTTTTCTTTTTAAGAGGCTGGTTCACCACAGGCAAAATATCCTTTTTTCTTCCCTAGTATTCTTATCTTTAGTCTTATTTATTTTTGCAGCATACTGGCTTGTCGCTTATATGAGAAGCATTCATTTTTTCCATAAAATCACTCTTTCCAGTATGTTTAATCTCTGTTACTTTATTAAGTAAGCTATTTTTAAGGAATTACATTAAAAACCAAAGTCAAGAATTATTTGCAGCCCCATACTTAAGCAAGGAGCTACAGCAGGATTAAGCAAATCCATGGATACTACAAAGCAAGTCCTGCAGCTATGAAACCATATGTGGTATCATATCATTTCACCCGTGTGGAAGAGCCTGAGTCTGCCCCCAAACTGGGCATGGTGAGCAAACTTGTATTGATTTAGTGCCTGCCAAGCCACCGAGGGCTGCATTAACTTAATCAACAAAAGTAGCAGGAATCCTGATTTCTGAAAGCAGTCAGAATGTTTGCTCCAATAGGTATGAAGATGTATAATACTAACTATATTGTAAATGACATAGATTGGAAATAATGAAATTTAACACGGATGTTTTATTCCCTATATTGTTCTCTGAATAAAGCTGTAGTGTGCACAGCAGTCATCTAGGTGAAAAGGAGACAGGAGAGCAGCAATAAAACAGGATAGGGGATATAAAAACAGGAAACAGGTAGTAAATACAAGTTACTCTTTAAAAGGCTCATGCAATTACTGAAAGGAAGTGAAAATAAAACAGGAATATCAATAGTGAATAAAGTAAAAAGGAAGGGTTTTCAAAATAAATAGTGTTTGGGTTAAAAATAGCTTTGCAAAACCAGGGTAAGAAATAATAGTTATGTCAGGATTTGAAATCAAGCTCTTTCCAGCCCTGGTGAAATGGAAAGGTTGTCAGCTCTAGCTGGCGATGATAAGAAGAAACATTTACTAAAAATACAGTATGTAATCCTCTAGCCTAGGTAACATAAGTTCTGGAGGCATAGGAGAACTAACTGTGTTGTCCTGAACCATAACTGACATCAATATTAACAAGCAAACAAGGGCTCCACAAAAGACTGAGGTTATAAAATTGCCCCAGTAATAAGTTAGTAAGTTATGAATTAGAAATCATGACTTGGGAGTTATACATCAGCTGGACTGATATTGATTCTGAGTAAAATAAAGAAACAATTGAGTTGAAACTTTAAAGACAGCTAATTAGTACAATTCAGATTCTTATATTACTTGTCTGGTTTTGTGGAATTTCTCTTTCCAAACTCTCTGCGTTGTTCCATTCTGACAGGCCTGCAGACTCGATCAGAACAGTCAGTCAGTATTATAATGTCTGGATTTTTCCAGCTTTTTTGTGATTGCAATCTCTCATCAAATGGAATAACAGGGTGTTTTCCAGGATTAAATTAAAAGTGACTCCCTAATAGAAAACAATTTTAAGTTGCTAATGAGTAGAAAAGAAAGTACTGGTCTGTTATGGAGTAATTAACATTTGCTGGAGACATATAGAGAATATGTGAAGTTTGCAAATGGCACAATATTTTTGTGGTAAGAAATGCTGAGGATGCTGGGACCCTAACACGGAGCAAGGGCTGGGTTCACTCGATGACCTGTTGGAAGAGGCTGTTCAATGGCAACCATGCAAGTGCAGCATATTCACTGTGTCAACCCATCCTTCCTCAGGGCAGAACTTACAACTCCATTAATCTTCCTCCTCTCTTCCAGTACATGTGGTCTTAAGAATGACCTGGAGCACTTAATTAAATGGTCACAATTGAATACTGATATGCATAATGATATGCATTTCAAAACGGAGACCACACAGTGTGCTTGCAAAGTTGGAGTTCTTGTGCAGAAATACAGTAAGTTAAAAAGGAGTTTAATGCTGATTATGAATATACATTTGAAATTCACTTCAGCATTAACTAGAGAAATATACCCCAAGAATGAACAATCTAAAAAAAATAGATTGGAAATGTATGTAATATTTCGCTGTTTGTCCTGACTGCGCTAAAAGCACCACAATTCTAAAGGAATGTTAAAATAATCAAGTGGGAATAAAGAAAACTCCCCAAATATATCCAGAATTTGGAATATCAAGTTTTACATTGCAAAGAGTGGCCTTATCCAAGAGGAATCCGTGAAAATACTTTCTCTCTCTTTGGAAGTGCTTATGGATGGATGCACTTGAATTGTGCAAGGCATGATGCTCCTTCTATCCAAAGACTGTTAACTGAGGTTGGAGACAGTCCTTGCCTAATTAGGACAGTATTTCCCAACAGTCTGACAGATGATGCAAAGATACAACTTCTTATCCTTCCAAATGTTTGATGTGAGTTGGAACAGCTTTCTGAGATGTGCATGATTTAATTCAGCTTTTCAGAAGGAATCTTCAACCTGTGTGTACTGAGGAATCATCCTAATCTTTGCATCTTCCTGAGGCATTTCCTGACACTTTTTTTGCATTAAATACTCCAATTGCACTTAATTTCACAAAAACATAATATTTAGTAGTCCATTTAGTCACCTGACCAATCAGAAATTAATACTTATTTCACCTTCTATAGGAATATTACTTTACCATGACTTCATAGATTCTTTTCTCCTCTCTGAAACCTCAGGTTTGTTCCCAAATGAAGATAGGAAGGTAAACTATGGGTAGGGAGATATTAGAATTACTGCTCATCTTGTTTAATACATTTTTCCATCCTGCTCAGGTTAGAAAAATACTTTCTTCAGCCTTTTCTTCGATGTGATAAATGTCTAAAGCTCCTTAAGCTCTTGGTTTTCCAATTTTTGTATTATTATTTACTTCTTCAGTGTGTGGTAGAGTTCACCACACCTGGATCAAGAAATTTCCTGCCATCAGGGATGTATTGGATATCAGGGTGGCTACCAGCCTACATATTTTAAGAAGTTAATTATCTTCTGCTAATTGGTGGTGCAATAGATTGATATTTTAGAATTGTACTCCACTCCTTACCTTCTGGTGGCTAAAACCAGGTGAATTGGATGCCACCTACTGTGATATAAAAGCCTAATAATGTATTTTTTTTCTATTAATGTATTGTTTTTTCTATTTGAAATAATGCTAACTTGACATTTGGCTCAGACAGGTGATACACAGCTTGATTTTATTTATTTAGACTATCTGATTTGCTTTTCAGGCATTGCAGAGTTACCATAGATGTATCATTATATTAGGAATTGCCACATAATTTGGGCCACACGGAGAACATAACCATTACTGGGGCTCTGTAGTTATTAATGGGAAAATGAAAATGGCTTCGTTGAGCAGCATCATTACTCATAAATGCTTCCTTTGTATTATCCACTGTATTTTTCTCATAGAATGAATAACAGTTAAGATCAAAACAATTATGCCACATGTTGAAAATAATTGTATAATGTCTATACTCAGACACGAGATTTATAATAGATAATAAGAACATGATCAAAATACAATTACACATGAAATTTGTTTTCATGTACATGGTATTGTGTGATAAAAATGCTTTAATTCAAGCCTTCTTTTTTGTGGTTTTTGCTTTGTTGGGGTTTTTACAATGTCCACTGCTGTAAGGATAAACTAGATTAACAAAATGACATTTATCAGTTGCAGTCCACCTTTCAGTGGGAAATATTTCATCCCCATAATAAGTGAAGCATGAAGAGTGATGTGTCTGCTGCTATAATGTGGAAGATCTAACCCTCAGGTTTGCCTAATACTTTTCATTCTTTGGGGTTTTATTATAAGATATTCATACTGTGGAAATAATCCATCATTAATAGGAAATTCCCCTGCCAGAACTGTCGTTTTGAGGTACTGGGTGAGAAATTGCAGAAAAGAGAGAGTCTAAACCATGGACAGTTGGGATTAAGGACTTGGATATTTCTTTCCTGTCTTTCATTATATATGGAATGATCTGCAAATGAATGCTCAAGAATACCATGATTCCAAGAAGGAGTTCATTATGAGATATAATTCTATAGCATATGCAGCATTCACTCCTTGGCACGTCTGGGTTTGGAGTTCTTTGGCACAGATTTCCAAGTGGAATTAAAGAGGGATGCAGAAGTTTAATGATCAGATCCCATGCTAAGCATGATCTGAGTCATCTATAGAAACAAACATCTTAGAGAGAAAGTTGTCTATTATTCCCAAGATTAATTTTCTCTTTTGATGCACAAAGTTGTGCATGTTTGGGGATGGAGAGGAGGAAGAGTTATCCATTAACTGATGTTTACACAATTTCTATTTTCTGACTAACCTGTGCCACCAGGTTCCTCATTCAAAACTGGAAAAATTTCTAGCATTTTATTTTAGAATATTTAAAAAAAAAAAAATTATGTAATCTGATATAAGGATGCATATAAAAATCTGTATTTCAGAAGGGATTAATGTTAGTTTTAGTATCATTTTTTTGTTTCCTGGCAGTGCTGTCATTTCTGTGAGCAGTTGGAGTATGATGTCAAACATCTGTGCAAGAAGTAGCACCATCATCCCATTACATGGCAAATTCCAATGCTTTTCAAAACATGATGATTTTGCTGCACCTCTCTAATACTTATCCCTTAACCTCTATTCTGAATTTGTGTACTACCCATTCACTGCCTTCTTTCCCCTGGATATCACAAACAATGGTTAAAGTGTGAGTGTGCAACAGTCCACCAGTTTTCATGCACAGCAGAGGTACAGGTTGAGTATGCACTTGAGCTTTTCCACTTCTTTTCAGCACCCTCCTGCTATCAAAGTTAAAATAGCTGTACACCTGACTCTAAGCAGGAACTTCCTGTGAAAAAGTAAAAGTAACTGCCAGGAAGGAAGAACTAACTTACAGGATGTCAGAGGTCCCTCGAGGGTGCTAAACTTTAATGGAGGATGAGCTGCCTCTATTTTTCCATGCTGAGATACCTACCTATTTTGTCTGCTCAGACTGACAGGTTTGAAAATGAATGATTTTTCCTCAGTCATGATGGATACCCTTTCTAGACATATTGTAGCATAATGGACAAATAACTTGTCTTAAATACTTGTCATATAATTTGAAGGAAAAAAAAATTGTACCCAAGACAGACATTTCTATCTGTATCCTCTGGGAATAATGAGACCTTAGAGCAGAGTCTAAGGCTAAGAGTTGGTTCAAAACACGATGATGTGATGTGCCCTTATCTTCCTTTACAGATAAGACAGGCAGACTGTTTCTTGCACGGAAAATCAAAGAGCAGGCTGTAAAATCATCGGAAATGAAAACCGACAACTGAAATCTCTCCTTTCCTTTGAAAAAAATATTTCTTCCAGAAATTCTTTTTTATTTTCCTCTCCTTAATTCACAGTGAGACCCACTTACCTAAACTGTAGTGACCATAGCTGAGTGCCAAATGGTTCATGTGAACATAAGCACAAGAGGTCACATGGTTTCTGTAGAAGTCTTTGTGTTGGCATCAAAAGCTGGGTTTCCTTCTCAGGCCATAAAGTCAATCAGTGCCCAAGAGGAAGAGCTGATTGATGAATATGCCTATTAGTTGTTCTAAATGGTGAAGGTGCTCATGGTGGTCTCCAAGAGCTCTTTGCATCCATAGGATCATTCATATGTGAAGAAAGCCCTGCTGTGGGAACTGGTCAGGGGCTGTTACTCTGGGATGAGTGGGATGTGTCCAAATTGCCACAGTTCTTAACATATTGATGTTTTCCATATTGGAAAGGACTGCCCAGGAAATAGTTTAGAGAAGGCTAAATAGACTCAGGGAATATGTGATATAAGAAAAGAAATCGGAAAAAAATAAAGAAAAAAGATTGGCATCTGTCAAACATCATTAAGCACATCAAGTGTTAATCATAACAAAGGATGCAATTTATTTAAATCTGCATAGTAATACACACACAGAGCATTATACTGTAAAGCATGTAATCAGTATTTGGGTCCATGGTGCTTGCACATGACAACCTGTCACTCTACCTGTTTGCCTTACAAATTGCTAAGTGGGACTGATTGCTATTTATTCATTAACAAGGGGGTTATTCCTAAGTCTCTCAAGGTTTCACAGTCGCTTATTACTGGAATCTCTTTTTTTTTTTTTGAGAATATAGAAAGATTGACCTGCTTCTTCATTGACAGTGAGTGAGGCTCACCTTCAGTGGGTGATAAAACAGGTGTTTGCAGAGGGATGGAATGTCCAGGGTGATTTGGGTCTGCAGATTTGTGTAGATTGACATAAAGTTATGAGTAATCTTTTATTTGCCAAGTGTGTTGGATTATCCATACAGGAAAGGGAACTAAAATTCCAGTAATACATTTCAAAATTTGAAAAGAAACATACATAAAGGGTTTTTTGTAAAATTTATTTATTTTGAAATCACATTTCATCAAGAAAGCTGGCTAAAACTAAACAGCAGGGTTTAAGGTTAAAATATATAGCTAAAAACAAAGCTTCGTTTGACTCAAAACAACATCTGTTGTTTGTTCTAAGCAAACTAGAAATTGATTGACCCAGAATTGATTAAAAATTGTAGTCTCTCACCAGAAAGCCAAAAACTAATAACTGTTTTCTCACAATCTAGTGAAGTACATCTTAACATTATATATTAAAATATCTGATCTGTATTTGCAATCATATTACAAAATCCCTATTGACATTTATGAGGAAAATTACGGTTTTCTGCCCCTAACCAGTTCATATATGTAATTTCTCCGGAGATAATATGATTTTTATTTACTGGAAAAGAGTCTCTGATGAGCAGACTGTAATTAATTAAATGCATTAGTCTGTTTTGTTTAAAGGATAGACTTACAGGATGAAGGATGGGCCTGTTTCTGATATAGAAGATGTGAGTGGACCTAGCCCAGACTACTGTAAAAAACAAGCCTAGCTATTTATTCCCTCACCATTTGGTCAAAATACTCTTCATTTCAATGAGCTTCTTGCCTGATGGGAAAAAGGAATTGTAAGTGGCTTGCATCCATCATCTTCCAGGCAAAGACCATGGTTTCCTAGGGTGTATAAATCCTTGGCTGCCCAAGTTTTCCTAGAGTGTGTTTTCTACAGTGTCAACTGGGATGTAAAAAAAAGGGAAGGGCAGAAGTTTCAAATTTTGCTGCCTGATTGCAGAAAATCCAGCAGTGGCTGGGCACCTGGAGTGCTGCAAGTGCATGGTAATAGGGGAATTCAGGCACTTCATTTAAAGGCTATTTGAAGGTTTATAAAACTTAGTACTAAGTGTCTTTAGAAAGGGATACACCGAGAATTAAAGAACACAAATTTCAGCTTTTATTGCTGCTTTTTAAATGCCAGTGGGATTGCAGTCCACAAATGAAATCATTGACCACAACCCTCATTAAAAGTCAATATTTATGGAAATTACTGCATTCTGGGATCTGAGAAACTGAAGCACAGAAAAAGCAATGACTATTGCTATGGCATACACATCAATATTTTAATAGCACCACTGAGGCAAAGTACCTCAATTATAACTTCACTGTCTTACAATGAACTGTTTGTAAATCTCTAGAAAATATTTTAATTCTCTTCTTTTTTTTTCTTTTTCTTTTTTTTTTCCTTTTATATCAGAACACTGGAAAAGCCATTCTTCCAAATGTAAATATAAACACTCAGCTTAAATAAACCTGTTCACACTGTAAATCCTTCTGAGCTTCAAGGAACTAAAATAAATGAAAAAAAAAAAAAGCAAACCAACTCTGATGGAGGACAAAAAAGCCAACTGACCGTGGTTGCTCTGGTAACAAATTGCCTTTCTCTGTGAGTGTGTAGGGATGCATGAATATGAGACAGATATCTGTATATAGCTCATAGCTAGTTGCATATTTGTACACATCCACTTACTTGTGCATCATTCCCTCTCTCACATTCCTTCACATGTTTTATTACCCATGGATCTGGGTAGTTTTTTTTCCCCTTTAAATTTCATTAATCATCCTTGTAAATGGAATGCTTCCCTTGAGTGACATTTTTATGTTAAAATTATATTATATTTGATTTGAAAAGCAACCTAATTAAGGTAGGCTTCCTGTAAGCTATTTAAGTCTCACCTCCCAGTGGAATCCTGGAACATTTAGAAAAATAATGAATTACATCTTATATAATCTTTATTGCTACTTTTTAGAATGAATAATATATTCAGTTTGGGTTGAAATAACATATCCCTAAGGTACAATTCGTTTCCACAAATTAGATTGGTCCCTCACATACAAGATTATTAAGCATGAAGAAGAAAGTTATTGGGTTCCCTGTTCCCCCTAGGAATAGTATTTTTTCCTTCACATTTAAGCTTTAAATGTAGCCTGATTCAGTCAAAATCTGGTAAATAGTTAAAAGAATGATGCAGTTACTTGGACTTGCGTATTAACCTTGTTATTTAAAAATCTCCTTTTTGTTTTGAGTACATGACAGATGTGTGCTGCTCAAAGGGAAACACCAGGAACAGAAACAGTACTGTGATTCACTGGTTTTATAGGTTCTGAATGTAGCTTTAGTTCTCCTTCTGACTTTACCCATCTTTAAGCTGATTAAAAAACTCTGTGATTCACTGGGTTTGTCAAGGAAGGGTTGAATTATTGTTTCCAGACAAAAAATGTGATTATACTAGTAATACAAAGTGGGGTGAAACATGTTCAATACAGAGTTACCATGAAATTATTTATAATTCTGATAGTTCCTCTGGAAAAGGTTTGAATAACAAGTTATCTGATGAATCATGGAAAAATTATTTGCAAATGATGCAATTTTAAAAAAAATCATTGCCTAAGACAGTCATATGGTTCTCAATGTCTTCTCTCTATAATTACATTAAATAATCATTTGTTTCTTTTTCATGAAGGTGGAGGTATATATTTATTCCAAGTCACTTCAATAGGTTGAGAAGAACAAATAGTACTGCTCAGAGTTAAAAAAAACCACTCTAAGTTATATTTTACAAACACAGCTTTATTATTGTTTATACTAAAGAAATGAACTAGTAAAATGAAAAGTAGATCATGCAATTTCCTGTCATATCTGTTGAATCTGTTAAAGCACATCAGTTAAAGTAGTGAAAAGACTATACAGTTATTTTTAAGTGGGTTTACCACTATATCTAACAGTCCTGTTGAGCTGAAAACTGAAAATTTATTAGCTTTGAAACTAAAATGATTATGAAAATAATGTTTCTTTAAATTTTTATTTTTCTGAGACTTTCTTCTTATTAAATGGCTTTTTAGTCTGGTTTCTCAGATTGCCTTCTGGTAGTACCTGAACTAAACCCTGGTCCTGAGTTTAACACCAGTCCAGCCAATCTGCTTGGTGCTACAAGTAGGTCATCCCAGTCTGGTTCTGACTGACATGAAAAATGAATGTAGAATTCTACTCTTATGGTTAACCTGATGTAGAGGATGGCTAGAATTTTAAACCCTGTTTACACGTAGCCTTACTTATACCTAGATTGAAAGATACAGCTGGTAAGAGCTGGGAAGATCTAGCATATGTGAGATCTTATGTTGCTGTTTCCATCTAAGCTAGGAAGAAAAGTTTTTAAATGAGGTAAAGCTACTGTTACGAGCCCATTTTTAGCATTTTTACAGAAAAATACTGATAGACACAGATAAACTTTGGGATTTTTTCATCTTCTTTTTTTCTTGGAACAAATTTTGTCCCTGTAAGGGAAGGTATGAACTCACTAAACTTTCTTCAAATAAAAGTTATTCTGATGGATAGAGAGCTAAAAATGAATTGGGAGGCCATGGCACAACTGCTTCCTCCTTTATCTGCACTGTAGAACCTTCTCAAGAGGGGAAGGCATGAGGAGGTCAAGCTCCCAAAGCTGCCCAGGCAAAGACATGGACTTTGGAGTTAGCCCTTTGGAGAAGAAAACTTAGAGTAGCATCAGAGTTCTTCAACTGAAAAGGGTAGGAATGGAAAGGAGAGATAAAAAAGGTGAGATAAATGGTTTTGAGGAGAAGAATCTTACAGTTTATAGGATGTGTGCACACATAGAGAATAGAACAGGATGAATCACAGCTCTCTTCTTTCTGTGTTTGAACATGGATTTGCTTTTCCTTTGGGTTTGATGGGCTTGTGTTTTTTTACATTACGAGAAAACTGATAGCTTTTTACCATAACAGAGGGGCTGTTTCATTTTTTGAGAAACAGAAGGTTTTGATTTAAGAAAAGGTTTGTTTTAACAAAAATTCAATGTGTGAAACAGTGAATCCCTCCGATGAAATTGGTGCTATTCAACTCAGCCACAGCTGCAGCTGATCCAGGTATTTCAGGAGGTTGCAGATGAGATTGTATTGTTCCCTCTGGCTCGGGGCTCCAAGGAAACCTCTCCAGGTAAGCTGAACTGCAATGTCATGAATCCAAGTGTTTCTGCAGGAAAGATGTTGTGAAATGTTGTAACAAGACTGTTGTGGACTCCATGCAGCTCTGACTCAGAGAGAAGCACAAAGTACACCAGTGGAGGAATGTTTGTTGTTATGTTTCCAGCCAGTCTTTCATGTGTTGCAACAGGATACAACGTGCAAGTTTTTGCTTAGCTGACATAAATGTGTGCCCTAAAAGATATTGCATTCTGGTGCCTGTTCTCTAGATTTTTCTGTGTCTGAGGTCGTTTGTTGCAGCACTTCAGTCAGTCCTAGTGCTTCTAGAAGCTGTTCCATCCCAGGTGAGGCAGATGAGGTGCTCTGCCAGGTGGGCTGACTGGGGAACAGGTCCAGAACTCAATGCCCAAAGCAGGATCCTGAATACTCTGTATTTGCTGGTTAATATGCATGAGTTTACCTCTCTCTCTCTTTCTCTCTTTGATTGGATTGCTTTTGATAAGAAGGCTGTCAGCATAATTTGGTTGGTTTATTTGAATTTTCATGAATTGAATTTTGCTTCTAGGCAGACTCTTTTACAAAGTCATCTTGTTTGGAATTTTTTTCTAGTTTGGATTATGGGCTATGAGTTAGGCAAGGAGTCTTTATACTAAAAACATCTTTTCAGGGTATAAAGTAGTTCACAAATTGTTTTTTTTCCTTCTTTAATTCCTTGAGCTTATAACGTTTTCCTTGTCCAGGATGATTCATCTATAGCAGGTGACTATTTTTCATTATTACCAATAATGAATTTAACTTCTCTACTGCTGTGTTATGCCAAAATATGTTTGTACTTGAAAATTACCAGTAGTGTCACCACAGGGCTGGGAAAGTGACTTGTGCCAAGACAACACCTTGGGCACTGTTCAAGAAATACCATCATGTGTTGAACATAAATACCATTTATTTGTCAAAGAAAAGGAGTGGGGAAATGGAGAACAGAAAGAGATTTAAAAAAGGTGAATATGGTTTTGGTTGCTGGATCCTGAATCCTTGAAAATACAGAAATGAGAGTGGGCTCCACAGTGGTGATTCTGCACAGCAGCTCTGCTTGAGTTCTGGTTGGCCTAAATCAAAGAATAGCAGTTATTATTTACAGTATCAGATCTTCTCACCATTCAGGAAATGCCAATAGGATCATATGACATGAGGATTCAGCAGGCAAGTGGGTTACCTGGAATAATGTTTATTCAAGTAGATGCTATATGTGTTAAAGCTTTCTGAAATTTCTCTTTTGGCTTGTGCATTGACTTAATTTAAAGCTGCTGCTACTTCAGTTGTGGTCTCCTTTGAAGAGCTGCTAATGGCTGTGCTTTTTAATATAAACCCAAAATGGCAGGAAGACTCTGAATTTCATCTTGTGTCTGAAAAAGTATTTTCCCACTGAATCCTATTTTCACTGAGGCCAGTGAAACTTTTCCATGGACTTCAATAGCATTACATTTTTCACCCTTAATCGGTGCAGGTGACAAATGGACCATAGCTTGTACATCATATAACAGTCTTCCAAAGTCATCAGAATGCCTCTGAATCATCATAACCAGAATTTCATACACTCTATGGTATATTGGCCTTCTAGGAACTTGGATTAATCCTCACAAAGACTCAGCAGTGAAAAAAATGGTCACTGGCTGTAAAGAATTTGCTTTCTGACCCTCTTTCTGCTAAGAATTCCTAGAACTTCCAGGGTCCTGTTCCAATATTCATGTCACTTACAGATCCAAGGCTTGCTTTTCCTTTCCGTAATGAGATCCACAAATAATAAAGCTATTTGTTTACTTTAAATCAGTATTCCGGGGGGGGGGGGAGGGAATATAGTTCAGAAGTAGCTTTCGGTTAATAATATCCTTTTATTTGTCTTAAAGTATAACCCCCTTGACCTGCTGGCTGTGCTTCTTCTGATGCAGCCCAGGATATGTTTGCCTTTTTGGGCTGTGACTGCACATTTTTGGACTATTCATAACAGCTGTAGTAGCACAGCAACTTCTTAGATAGTATTCCAAATCTGTTCCAATTCCAGCATTTAGGTGATATTTCCTGGCTTTATCACTAGCCAAAATTCAATCAGGCTGGATGGAGTTGCTGCACAGGGTATTTTGCATGAGTTATAATGTGTGAACCTACTCAATAACAATGTCTCACTAAGACGAATAAATGCCAAAGGCTGGCTTTTATTGCAGTCAATGTGATGGCTGGGGTGATAGGTTGCTTTTCTTCCCTTCTGTATGATGTCCATGATTCCAGCAGCTTTGTATTTTAATGACAGTGCCTAATAGCCTAGTGCTCTTCTTTAGTCAGTAAATATACTGAACAAATTGCACGGAGCAACAAGGGATATATTAGGTAAAACGTGGGATCACCTCCACAAATGGCTCAGAATTAAATAGCGAAATATCTATCATTGTGTCTGAAGCCCTAGAAAAGGATTAACTTTGGTGTCTCTTTATTTTGTGTGAAAAGATGCATGTGCTGTTGATAGAGTCTTATTGCTTATTTGAGCATTTTAAATTTAAAAGTGGGCGATAATGTTCAAATCGGTTTGTAAACCCAAAGCTTTACATCAGAAGTGCACAGTGGGAAAGTCTGTCTGCTTTGCAAGGCACTTTGTATTGTCTTTGTTATCAAGCAGTGAAACACTGCAAAGCAAACACAGAGGGAGCAATCCTAACCCATAAATAATTGTCTTCGTTATTATAAGGATGGCCATCAGATCAACAGTTGTGCAATAATTCCCTCGTTTGGCAATAAACAGCCTCATTTATCATTAGCTTAACAGTTTAAAAATTATGCTGACTGAATCGAAATATGCAAATTGGTGTTAGAGCTAAAGAAAGAAAGTTTGGCAAAAATCAGTTGATGCTGAATGTTCATGTGATTTCTACAATTGTCACATGAATTATCTCTCTGATATGCAATAATATAACCATACAAATGAGTTCTCTGAGATTTATGGCAAACCTAATCTGTGTTCCTCTTGTAATTCATGGAGAAGAACAATCACATTCACTCTGTCTGGCAACAGTGGAAATTTGCATCTGCACTGACTCTGCCTTTTAGAGTTTATTACTCCCCTTCATGTATTGTTTGTGCCTGTAATATTAAACTGTAGGAGGATAAAATTTAGCAAAAAAGAATGTTTAAAATAAAGCTGTGCAATCTGTTTTATTTTGAGGGTATTTCTAAATGAAAGAAAATTAACAAAAAACATACAGTCTTGGAATTTAATGACTCTACTTAACGATACTGGAAATCAGTATAGAATCCAGCCCCAAATCTGTGCAATGCCTATAGTATAGTTCCTACATGGTATATTATATAAAGACATAAAAGTCAGTCTGTACTCTTATTTTAGAAGCAAATTGTACCATACAAGTTGCAGAACAAGCTGCCTAGATGAATGTTCCAGGCTCTCTTTAAGTCTGTAAATAAATGGTGTGTTTCTAGAAGATATGCAAAGCGCTGCTGTCGCTGCTGCTTAAGAAATGTTCTGAGTGGTGCAAGGAAAGTTGTTGCTAACAGAATGCTTGAGTACCTGAAACAGAGTCAGTGCTTGAAAAATGTAGTGCTCTATAAGGTTGTTTCAAATGCTGTCACCTGTAGTCCTCTCATGCTTGAGATAGAGCTTATGTCTGAATTTAAATCAAGTTATACTTAGTGTCTATTCAGATTCTAGTTATTTGATTTCTTCTCCACTTCTTCTTGCAAGACCTTGAATATTTTCTAACACCTTGTGGAGACACAATAGTGTAACTTTCCTTTAGTTTTGGAAACAGAAAAATTGGTGATAAAGTATTCGATAATTTTAAAGGATTTGAACAGCAGTTTTAGTTAGCACAGAAAATGTAGAGTTTTCTGCAAATAAGACTATTAGAAAATTTTGGTTTGAAAGCTGCAACTCCACAGGAACCTGTAATGAATCTGTTAGTTTTTTGGAATTCTTGTTGAAAAGAAACCTGCCATATTTTATGTCATGATTTCCTTTAAAGAACTTGTGTATGATTCAGACTCTAGAACAAGAATGTCACTTCCTGTGTTCAAAAAACACATAAGATTTTATGGACTTTTTTTTTTTTTTTTCATCTATACTTCCTGTATATGGAGATGTGAGAGGAGATTTTAAATTATTCATTTTATTTTAAGTGGTGGAAAAGAATAGAGTAGTGCTTCTTACACTTAAAGGTTGAGAGATGGCCCCATCAGCTTTGTTAGAGACAAAACTAGCGACCATCTGTCAAGGCAGATTCTTTCTTTAAGATGTCATACATGAGTTATGGAGAAATAATGCCCAAAGAGTTATTTTATTGATCAGTTTAATGCCCAGCCTCTCTCTGGGTGACTCCTGAGATTCCCTGCTTTCAGACTCTTCTGTAGGTCGTGCTAACCTGATGATTAACTTGTGGGGTTTAGTTTAGAGCAGGTGTGGCACTGCTTTATCTTTAGCTGTCCACTCAGGTACTGATCATATTTTTAATTTTATTACATAGCTGACTGCTCTGTAGCTGCTGGAATATGCTCACAAAACCCAAGCAACACAAAGGAATACTTATTACTCAGTAAGATATTTCGGAATTCTACTGCAAGTTGTTCCCACATCAGAAATCCAACAGCTAGACCTGTCAATAAGGCCACTAAGACCAAGTTCTAGAGTGGCACTTTAGAGTGGATATTTTTGCCATGAAGTTGACCTTTTCACCATAACTGTTATTTTCATTATTTTTCATTAATGCCAGCTTTGTATTGTTTTCAGAATTCCAGTTTCAAATGAAACAGCTCTCAGATGTGAAGGTCACTAAGAGCTTGTTCAAAGGCAGGTGCAGGAAAACAGCAGTAGATGGCCCATGACACTTCCAGCACTGAGCCATCAGAGGTGTCACAGTGGGGCTCACAGTGTTTTGCACACAGATCTGCATCACACCTCTTGACTTTTAGACACACCTGTGGCTTTTGCTCCTTCTGGCTGTTTTATTCTATTTATGCAACGGTGATTGAAAATAAATTGTTCCTTCTTATCAGAGTGTATGATTCAAATGTGTCATTTTGTAGGCTGTCAATGCCTATAGCTGGAAAGGTGCCAATTTCTGTTAGTCTTTTACAACGTATGTGAGCACTGAAATAGGATGAAGTGGTTATAATTAGTCTTTTGTGAAAAATTTTGGTGATATTTAAAGGGCAGATCCCATTAAAGCATTAGGAGAAAAAAAAATCAAAATATAGGGTTCTGAAAACTGGAAACAAATTCCAACTAGAAGAGAAAGAGACAGCCACAAGGAGTCATTTTTTTTTCTAAAGGCCCTCTAGACATATTTATGGAGTCTCACATTCAGCACCATGAAACTTCCACCAGCCCAGGAGGAGAGGAAATAACTTACGATGTCCTTGGTGACCTGTGTGACTTCATGTCACACTGCCATTCCTCCCCATCCAGGTGATTCATTTCAAAGTTGTCACCAACACTGTTTTTTTCCCACAGTGGTCCAGCTTTCACACCCACTCCTCCAGTTAATCTTTTGGAGCTGACCCCTCCTTGACTACATTGATATCTACTGAGTATGAGAGGGACATGAACTATAAAGTTATGTTGCCTGTTCCTGCCAGGCTTTCTGTGCAGATCTCCTCATTTCCAGGATGATCTATCCATTCACAAAGCATAGGCTGCCTCCCAGTGCAGAATGTGTGTTCAGACAGTCCACAAATCCTTTCTGTTTCCCCAACAGGGGATGTCTTGGTGTCCTTGGTGTCTGTTTTATCTGACATCAATGCTGCAAGAGCAGGTGTGAAAGCTGCCACAGAGCAAGGTGATGCAAAAAGGGGCAAAGTGGCCCACACAGGAATCCTCTCAAGGATTCTTTAGGATTTCTCTCAAATTGCCTCTGAGGGCTTTACTGCAGGAATTCAGCCAAATTGTTTTCTGTATTGCATCTACTTTCAGCTTCTGACAGGGATAAGAACCCAGAATTGTCTGATGTATTAATGATCCATATGGAGATGCCCACAGTTCTGGGGTGCTAAAACTGTAGGTTTGGGTGACTCATCACACAGAAAATACAAAAGGCAATTAAAAAAAAATCTCAACAACAGTGGCCATCATGACTTTTGTTCTTTTCTTTTATGTGTTCTCTTTATTCTATATCTTTCAGTTGTTAATTTCTTCATTGTCTTTAATTAGGATCTTGCTAGACATTTTTTCTGGTACAGAACAAGGCTTCCAAATGCTCTCAAGCTTTAGTCTGAACCCTTCAGAAGAAAACACTTCCAAATGAAACTCAGAATGACTAGACTTACATATATGATTAGTTACAGTGTCTGAAATGGTTTATATTACTTTTTTTTTGTGAGTTTCCAGTCACTTTTATCCTTTTGTCTTGGTGCCTGTTAAGATTTCTTTGTACTTTTAGTATTTCCTGAGTTGGATAAATGTTTTAAAACTTGTTTAGAAAGCTCAGCACTCCACGTTCTTGGCCACAGACTGGAATGTGCCAGTGTGACAAAGGTGCAAGCAGCAAATAGGCAGAATGCTTGTTCAGGGTCATGTGAAGCAGAATGTTTCTTCAGTCAGGTGTAATGCCTTCTGCCTCTCTCAGCTCTAATCTAGAGCCAGCTACTTGATACGAGAGAGTCAAATAGACACTGTTTATGTCTTCTAAAAAAGTTCCCTTTTCTTTCATGGTTTCCAACAAACTCATTTATTATGAAAACTTAATAATGGCATAGTATAGTGTCCAGACTTTGAGACTCTTAGATTTCCACAGAAAAAATTGATGATGCAACCTCTTGCCTACATCTTCCTTTCTCATATATATATATATATATATATATTTCATTACATCAGCATTGTAGTACAAATAATCAGAATCTCATTGAATTTTTATAATGAAAGAAAACATTTCCTAGAGCACGTAGGTACATTTCAGTACAAGAGTTTGATTTGCCTCCTGCAGGGAGGTAAAAGAGGGTAGAGGTGATGAATGTTTTTTTGATGTCATTAGTCCTAAATTGTCATCAGCACTTAGAAAATCGTGTTGCTTTTAGCAGTTCTTTGTGGTCCAGCAGCTCTGGTGCTTTGAAGCAGTTGCTGACTAGATGATACAATGACCTTCAGGGAGACCTGGAATTGTCACAGCCACTGATTTTTTTTTTATTTATTTTTTTTTCCTATTAAGATGTGAACATTTATAACTGATGAAAACTTTTGGAAAATAGGAGTTATAGGGGTATTATCCAGAAAGTACAGCTGTTGCTGTTCTGCCTGGCCATTGCCACATTCAGTGCATTCAGGGAAAATGCAGATTTTTCTACTCTTCACCTTCCTTTGCATCTAGGAAAAAAACCATCATAACCATCATACACAAAGAAGGTTCCTTCGTTCATTAAATATGTAGCAAAACTAAAAGTAAAATTAGCACAGTGAGAAATTGGGTTTTGTTTTTGTTTTTTTTTTAGGGGAGGAATTGTTGTGTTTTTTAAATTTCAGATGTAAAAGGGAAACTGTAAAATGCAAATTGGCTGGTTTTTTTTTAAACAACCTGTCTGAGACAGAACTATTGAAGTTTGCTTATGATTAACTTCCCAGAGAACTCGACTTCGTGCTGCATCCTGCCCCAAGTACATCCCTACAAGGCAACTTCCCAATGTGATGTGACCACACTCAGGTTGTTCCCATCTGTCCTCTGTGTTTTAAGTTTATTGAACACCCCTTTGTAGCTCTTTGAAGTGAATGTTCAAAAGCAATGCACCGAGTATAAAGGCTGGGGACTTAGCTTGGGAAAAGGTGCAGGGCACTCCTGAGCTCCGAGGATCCTGTTGATTGTGTGTGAGCGTTCCCGACTGCTGCTCAGTGCACAAACACAAGGGAAGCACAGGGAATCCATCTGGGTGGGTAATAGCATTGCACAGGAGCAGAGGAAGAGCAGACAGTCACCTCTGTGCAGGGTCTGCAGGAGCTCTGGTATGAAAAAAACATCCATAGTTTTGTGGTTTGAACTTTGTCCAGCTGGTTGTGTCAGCCTCCTGGGGTCTAACAAAACCAAGTGCAAGGTCTTGCAGCTGGGCTGGGCAACCCCAAGAACAAATACAGGCTGGAGTACAGCCCCCAGCTCTGGGACTTCCAGCAAAAGAAGGATATGGACCTCTGGGAGAGAGTCCAGAGGAAGTCACGAAGATGGTCAGAGAGCTGAAGCACCTTTGTTATGGAGGCAGGCTGAGATTTGGGGCTGTTCAGCCCAGAGAAGAGGAGAATCTGGGGAGACCTTAGAGCCCCATCCCATGCCTGAAGGGGCTCCAAGAGAGCTGGAGGGGGACATTGAACAAGGGGTGAAGTGAGGACAGGGGGTAATGGCTTTGAACTGTCAGAGGGGAGATGTGAATTAGATGTTAGGGAGAAATTCTTGACTCTGAAGGTGGTAAGACACTGGCACAGGCTGCCCAGTGAAGCTGTGGCTGCTCCTTCCCTGGAAGTGTTCAAATTGGGCTGGATGGGGCCCTGACCATCCTGGTCTAGTGGGAGGTATTCCTGCCCATGGCAGAGGGGTTGGAAATAGATGATCTTCCAGGCTTCTGCTAACCCAAACCATTCTAGGATTCTATGAATTATCCTGAGCACTTAAATTTTTTCATATATATAACTTTCAATTAAAGAATAATTTTGGGGTTTAACTTTTGTTCCCTACAACATTATAAGCATATTGCATTGTAGTTTGTCTTTTTGGAAAATGTCTTGTGAGCCTCTGGTCTCAAATATTCAGGTAATTCAACATCACAGTACATATCCAATATAAAATCAAGCTGTGTATATGTATGAATCTCTTTGGCATCCATACAAACAACATAATTCCAGCCATTTGTAGGCCTTGCTGGGCAGAGCAAGGCTGTGTACAGCCATGAGGAACCATGGACACTTGATGCAGCCATCCCACTATTTCAGACTGATGACTGCATGTGTGGCAAGTCTGATCCTTGGCAGGTGTTCATGAAGTAACACTGAAGCTGTCGTGAATGTAGTTTCAGGGACTGAGATGCAAACCTGTTCAGATCTCACACCGAGGGAGGATGAAAGGGCCCACCGATAGCCCAAGGGAACTCGCTTTATGCATTTGTAATGACACAAATAAGCTCTGCCTCATCTAGCACCGCACATCATCCATCAAGGGAGGTGTTGGAAGTGATCTGTGACTGCAAAAATGAGTGGGATCCTGAATTGCTTCTTCCCATGCTTATTAGCAATGAAATCTGTATACTGACCCTCATTAATCCTGATTGTGAGAGACCAGTGCAACTTGCAGTAGCTAATGGCATTGCACCTGCCATTCTCTGCTGTCCCACTTTCTTTGTTCAAGTTTTTTAGGAAGATGAAATACTCAAGTGTTTGGAAACACCAATGTGGTCTTTTTGCTGAAGCTCCTGCTTCAACTCACTGTGTTCATATGGTAAAATGGCTGTACTTGATGAACAGGGAACAAACAGAAGAGGGGGAGGGTGACATTTAAAAAGAGCAGCTTCTCTTGACTTTCTTCTAACAAAACCAAACCAAATAAAAGAATAGAACACCTCCAAAACTACCACAGGATTATTGTGATGGTAAATTATTAAAATAATATATTCTTTCATTACAGCCCAAAAGTAAGGCAGTGGAAACAGCAAAATCCAAACAACTGAAAACGAAAATCAGAATGTTCTCAAGTCATGAGACTGTGAAGAGAAAAAATTACTACGGGGCAATAAACTGTTATTGTTTGTGCTATAAGAGCTTTCTCTAATTTCTTAGACTAACAAACAATCCCATCTAATTACAGCAACATTCTTCTTGATTAGGGCTGGCTAGTCCTCCTTGCATCTCACTGTGTTACGTGAACAGCAGAGCTGAGAGCCCTTGATTGTGTGACAGTCCTGGGCAGCTCTCGCTACCAACCTGCATTTAAAAAACAGAACAACTGTGAATGCAGTTCAGCAACCTCTGTTTGTACCCTTGCAGGGCATCAGCTATGCTACCACATCCCTTAGGGGTGAGCCTGGCGTGGCAGAGAGGATAAAGGGAAAGGCTGGGGTTGCCCGTGTCGCAGCCTCGCTGCTCTCAGCGCTCCCCCAGCACCATCGGGCAGAGCTCAGAGCCCCGAGCATCGCTTTGCTGTGCGGGGGATCCAAACAGGGACAGCTGCCCTCCTTTTTCGGAAGGATTGGGAAGGATGAACCACGAGGAGCCCCCTGGCCACGCTACAGAGCCGCAGGCAGAACAGTGCACTGGCAGAGCAGCCTTGGAGCTGTCTGCACGGAGCCTTCAAAGAGTGCACAGTGTCTGACAAACAGCCTGAGTGCCATGCAGGGCTTGGGTTGGGATAATAATGCAGTGCTGAATGCACAGCGTGCCTAAAGCGTTCACCATGTGCAATGGATTTACTCTTTGGGGGCTTTTTTTGCCTCTGTACAAATTTCCCATTAAAACAAAACAAAACAAAAAAAAGATTGGCCTGAAATCTAAAACTCAAACCATTGGAATATGCCAGTTTAACAACTAATATGTCAGTTTAATGACCTACCTGGCTCTTTTGTTTTTCTTTGAAATTATAACTAAAAGGACCTCCTTTTTAACTGAAAATCAGTCCAAATGTATCTTTAGCTTTAGACTAACATGGAAGGAATGAGAGCTGTCTCTTTATTGCATTAAAACTATCTTTTTTCCTCTCATAAAATAACTAGTTTAACATAGTTCCTGAGATCTGAACAGTAGTGTTGTGTTAACTTAAACTTTATAGTCTCCATACTCATGTGATAGTTGAACTGAATAGGAAAAAAAATAGCGATAAAGGAATCTTTTCTAACTTATCTTGATCTTCTTTTTTTTTTTTTTCTCCAGATGAGTTTTGCCATTAATTAAAGCCAGAAGTCTAGCAATTCAATTACACAGAATGCTTCAAAAATGGTCTCATTTGTTCAATAAACATTTTTCTTCTTGCAAGGAACTTCAAGCCTGCTCTAAGTCTAACCGTGTTTAAAGAGTACAGAATTTTCAAATGATCAATGACGTTACTTTGTATGGAAAAAACAGGGGTTGTACACCCAGAGTATACTTAAGGATCCAGAATAGATGAAAAATTCAGTTCAGCCTTGCCACCTGAGTGAGGTGAAGCTGAGTCTGGATGATCAGTGAGGCTACAAATCCCTTGGATTTGTAAAGCAGATCCCAACAGCACTGAGGATTCAGCCTGTCGGTAGGGTGGCACTGTAGGGCGTGTGAAAATAATAACAGCTAACTGGCAACATTAATTATTTTTTCTGAAAATATGACATATAAATGATCATTTTCTCAATGCAGATAACACATTCCTCTCAA
This sequence comes from Xenops minutus, assembly GCA_035221455.1. Lineage (NCBI taxonomy): Eukaryota > Metazoa > Chordata > Aves > Passeriformes > Furnariidae > Xenops > Xenops minutus. The sequence continues at coordinate 4,109,559 of JAWWEE010000142.1, read as the reverse complement.
AAACAAACAAACAAACAAACAAAAAAAACACACCAAAAAACCAGACCACCAAAAAACCCCAAACAAACAAGAAAACCCTCAAGAGTGCTGAAGGAGCTTTCCATAAAGCAGGTGAACATTTCACCTGAAAATCCCGATTGCAGTGATAATAGTGATACACAGTTACAGACAAAGGCAGGAAAGGAGACATTTAATGATATTTCAGTACCTAGCTCTGGTTGTAAGGATTATCTTTAATTCAATTAATTCATCATTTGTTAATAACTTTTTCCTTATTACTAATTTAAAAAAGGTCTTATCTTGTCCAAATACCTGGATTATTTTTATAAGATTTGTGGCAGTCTGGGCTCTGTGCTTTTTCACAGTGACACTAGAACACACTTCTAACGTAAGGTTCTATCAGTATTTTTCATTCTAAATTCCATTTTTAAGTTGACATATTCCTTCCACTGTCCTTTCTGAACTGTGATCCAGCGTGTCAAGCTATAGACCATAGGAATTTCTGCAGCACTAAAATACTAAGCTTTCACCTAAAAGGACAAATTAATGCCAAAATTATAAATGGTTTCCCAAGGATGAAGATAACATGGATATCAGCCTTGGATGAAAGAACCACTAATCTTGCTCACGTTACTCGTGCTGCCTGCCACGGTGAGAGCAATCACCTCATGGAAAAAGCACAGCATTAATAGCTGGATTATTTGACTTCAATTTTCAGTTCAGCTCCCAGTATAGGTTTGGGTAAGTAACTGTGTGTCAGCTCCAGGATAAAACTGGGTATGTCTCCTCCAGCTGGAAATGCAGTGCAGGCAGTACTTTTGAGTTCTGAGTCAAGATGATGGATAACACTTTTTGTTCGAGTTAGAAATGTAGCTGATAATAAAGAATGGGTAAAAATCTCTCTTGCTGTTGAATTGCACCTTTTGCAGCAACTGTTCTTGCTAGTGCTGATTTTTTTTATTTGTCAGTGAGTTTTATGCAAAGTAAACACATGTACCTGCTTTGGATTTGTATGAAGAGATGCACAAATACACAATGTTTATTTTTATGTGCTCTATTATTACACATGCAGGTTATCTTTCTACACCAATTTGTAGCATGAGTCTAAAATTTAGTGTGTGCCTAGATGAAACAACATCTTGTTACATGACCATATCTAATCTGAGTTTTGTGGTCAGTCTAAGCACTTTCTTCCTACTTACATAGTAAAGAAAATACTGAGGGGAAGTGCTTTAATGTGCAAGTGTATCTGAACGCATGAGAAATAAGTGATCAGCAGTACTTTGCCACAGCTTTCCCTCAAGAAACAGCACAATTCAATTAATTTGGGAACCTGGTATAGAATCCTAGAATTAAGGTTGGAAAAGACCTCCAGGATCCTTGAGTCCAACCATAGCTGGACCATATTTAAACTTTGTAGACCTAGGCTAACTTCCAAAACTTCCTGAACAGTCACTGGGAAGGTGTTTATATAAAAAAACCCTAAAACACATACACAAAAAACCTCTTCGTAACTGCATAAAAATCCCCAAATAACCATTTCCCAACTTTGTGTCCTAAAGTGGAATCAGAGACAGCCTTAAATTGAGGGGTAAAAAAAAAAGTTTTCAATCTTATAATTATATATTAGAATACCAGAGAACATTACATTTAGAATGTAGACTTGCTAGGTAATAAAGTAATGCAATCTGAGTTAAATTCCTTCTTTCTGTTGGATTTTATTTCCTGAAAACCGACAGAAAATAATTTATTCTTGATATGAAAAGACTCAGTGCTACACTAGATTAAACGACTCTTGATTCCACAGTTCAGAATGCAAACATTTTAAAATTTAAATGCCTTGGTGGAAACCTACTGGAAAATTACTGTGAAAGCTGCCTTTCTTGCTATTTTTTTCCTTCAAAATGACTCAATTTAAAAAAAAAAAAAAAAGAAACAGAAAAAGAAAACCAACCC
>JAWWEE010000142.1:4027277-4107161 GCA_035221455.1 Xenops minutus | reverse complement strand
TCTTTGCTCTACCTCACTGATTTGGGGTATTTTTTTTAATGTTCTCAGTTTCCTCCTCAGAGGCTATGGGGAATTAACTTTTTTTGGCATAATTATTTATGAACAACTCAGTTTGTAAAATATAGGTAAGAGCCATCAGCAATCTGTCATTTTGCATCTGGAGCAAAGTCCTTCATGCTCCCTGGAGTATGAGAGTCCAAATTCATCCTATTTTGCAATTTTGTTGGCTTGCACTTCACTGAGGCTTGATGCACTAGACAACAGTACAGATTTAGTCTGAGTCATATTTTATGATACTCCTTCAAAACATTTGGGAACTTCACTGAAGGCAAGGATACAACACACAAAAATTTGGTGCCTGGGAGAGAAAAAGCAAATACGCTGCTTGAACTTAAATCTCGCTAGAAAACACATTATTGGATCCCTCCTCTTTCCAAATGCCCGCTGAAATACTCCACAGATGTTCATCATCCAGCTCATCGTGAGTCAGGATCATGATGTCACTTCTTTCTTCTGGAAACCTTTGCTCCAGTTTTAACTGTGTGAGAGCAGTTTGGCAGCATTGATATCCCAGAAACTGAGCAATGCAAGCCAAGAGCTGGGCTAAACAGGGCAGTGAACTTCAGGCACTGCTGGGAAGGGAAGTGTTTGGAGCATTGCAGGTATCAATGGGGGTGTTTCAGTGCCTTGTAACCTCAGCAAATTGGCCTCTGGATTTTGAATAGGTCAGTGCCTGCCATTAGTACATCAGGGATTTACAGCCTTCAGATTTTTGCAAAGTTTCTATACTGCTCTTCTGAAGATCTCAAGGCACACCAAGAGGTGCATTGTAACCAGAATGAACAGACTGACTGTGTATTAACTTAGTGCTTTTATTTCTGGTCTTGAATGAGAAGAAAATGTTACTTCAGGTCACGGGGATTTGAGTCAGGTGGAATGTCAGTGTCTAGACAAAGGGAAATATTTTGTTCCCTCAGTCACCTGAAAAAGAATCTAAAGAAAGTGCCTGCAGGCTAAAACATCTTTTCTTCTATTCAGTCTCAAACAAGAGAAAAATAGTAAATGGCAGGTAACAAAGTGAAAGTTAGACTATAAATAGTGCACTAAGCTCTTGTTTTAATTACAGGTGTGTATTCTTCTATAGCTGTAGGAAAATGGCACAGCACAAAGGCCCAAAAGTTATGCTGATGGATTTTGTCATTATGTGTGCCATGGCTGGATCATAAGATGCCTACTGCAAAGATGCCTTAACAATATTTTATGTAATGATTAATTATTTAATATTTACTTAATATTTTATTACAATGGTTTAGAAGGGACCTTAAAGACTATCTGATTTTAACCCCCTTTCCTATACACTGTTTGAGTTCTTGTCTTACTAACTTAAGTATTTTAATGATAAGTGACAGTCACTAGATTTTATCCAGAGAGGAACTCAGGAAGCAGCAATACAGCAGAGAAGACTCTTAACTGGCTAAAGACTCTAAATACTGATGATTTCTATTAAAGTAAATAATCATGGCAGAGCCAAACTACTATAAAAACACACAGTGTTTTCTAGTAGTCTGTTTTTAAAATGATTTTTATTTTCAGTGATGATTCCTGGTCTCATTTCATTCTTGCCTTTCATTCTCCTCTGAGCTGGTATTTCACTTGTTTTCAGGCTGCCTACTACTGCTTTTGCAGAATTTCTCTCTGAATATTTTCCATATAAATCTGGCTTGAACAAACACTAGAACTGAAAATGTTCATTTTATCCCAGGATAGATATTTTTCTCTGTTGGATGCTTTCATTTGACTTACCACCCCCTGAAGTTTTAACAAATTTTGACAATTGTTCTGTTTCAAACCTCAAAAAACCCGCAAAACAAACCCCAACATTATTTAACATTATTTCACTGTGATTGACAGTGGAAACTTTGCAGCTCATTTCAGAGCAGCAGCTAATTAGTCAGTCATTACAGTGTGCTTCGGTTAGATGGCAGAACTCAGCATTATTTCTGAGCTACCCAGTCATAGGGGCATGACAACAGTGTGTCATTTGCCGGGGACTGCAAAATGAAAGCTTTCACTTTGGCATGGTAGAAGAAGAAAAAAAAAATGAACCTTTACAATAAGCTCCATGTTTTAATGCTGGATCACCTCTGCAACTGCTATCAAACTGTGCTTTGACCACAGCAGGGAAGCGTTTGATTAACTACCAACAAGAAAGAATGTGGTGAACAATGAGACATCAAAGACAGCAGCTCCCTGACAGCAGTTATTGAACAGTGATTAATGAATGACAGAAAGGAAGAACGCATAACCTCCAGTATATTTAAGAAGGCTAATAAGTATCACGAGGTGAAGTTCAAAAGAGTCATTAATTGGTAAAAATAAAGAGCAACAACTTTAAAATACGTTTAAAATTTCACATTTGGTCTGGTCTGAAAAAGATCAACTGTATAGGGTGACGTAGCTAATACTGATACTGCATTTAATTAGGGGAGAAAATTTATGTTGATTTCAATAAGCATTGCAATAACTCTTAAAATACTGTCCATGCTTTAATTATAAACAATCCTTAGTTATTGTTCTTAATTTTCTTTGTAGCTATTTGCTGTTGAATTTTCAATGACAAAGCTGAAGAATTTCAGGAAGAACAGAAATATTAGAAACATCAGTTGTCTGAAATAAGGTGAGAGGTTATTGAACAGTATTAGCAGGCCAGCAACTCTATGCCTTTGGTTTGTCACCTAAAGCTAATGGCTCAAATAACATATTTCATTGCAAGCAGATGCAATGTTCAGACCAGTGCTGGTCTTCTAGTTTGCTTTTACTTCTCTCAGTCACTGCACAATCCCATTCAGACTGGTTAAGTGTGATAATGGGGTCATGGTGTGGTCAGAAGCCTAAACTGGGAGTAAGGCTTGTTGGGGTTCCCCTTTCAGCACTTGATCCCCACTGCTCGACAACTGCTCAGCCTGGAGAAGAGAAGGCTCCAAGGAGACCTTAGAGCCCCTTCCATTGCCTAAAGGGGCTCCAAGAGAGCTGGAGAGGGACTTTGGGTGAAGGTATGGAGTGACAGGACAAGGAAGAATGGTTCCAAACTGACAGAGGGCAGGGTTAGATTAGATATGAGCCTTTACTGTGAGGGTGGTGGGGCCCTGGCACAGCTTGCCCAGAGAGGCTGTGGGTGCCCCATCCCTCAGAGTGTTCAAGGACAGACTGGATGGGACCTGCTCTGGTGGAAGGTGTGCTTGCTCATGGCAGGGAGGGTGGAATGAGATGATCTTTAAGGTCACTTCCAACTCAGGCCATTCTCTGATTCTATGCTCCCCAGAGAGCCTCACACACAACGTGTCCCTGGTGGAATTCACCTCTCTGAATGGTGAACTGAAGAAGTCACCCACCCACGGCTGGAGCGAGGCACGGGCAGTGCTGTTCTCACAAAGGAGGCCACTGGAAAACCTCTGCTCCTCTTTGCAACAGCACAAAAATGAGGGCAGTCACTGGGATTAGAAGAGATCAGATCCAGCTCCCTCCTCTGCCTACAGGGATTGTTAAATCTCTCAGAAGAGTCCTAATTAGTGTGCTATGAAGTATTCTATGGAAGAATGCTCTCAGTTGCTCCTGATGTTATTGCACTTGGCATTAAATAATTAAATCTTTGCTGGAGAAAAGATGCAAGGGAAAGGCAGGGGGGATGGGAGTGGAGAGGGAGAAGAGAGAGCAACAACAGGACTTTTAAACATAATTTGTGAGAAAGACTTGTATTCTCATGCCTGTAAATAAATCAACATTTCACACTATATAGTCATTGAAGGAGGGAACACATACCTTCCTATCCAAAGGTGCTTCCTTTCTACTACACAAATCAAATTTTCTCTTAATTAAATGTTGGGGGATTTTTGGGAGACTGAGTGTCTGTTGTTGCACATGTTCATAGCGGTTCTTTCCTGCAGGGAGGGTCAGACCCCTTCACTGTGCAGAAATACGATCGTGTCCCTGAATAGTTGGACTTGGAGATAAATCCTTTCAACAAGGTTGCTGAGGAGTGCAAGGCATGTAGGAGGGAGAGATTTATGTATGTGATCTTGGTGCTTCTGAAGGGAAAGTTTAGCATGTGATAAGGCAGATGTATGGCTGAAACGTTTAATTTGCTTAGGAAGCTGTAAGACAAGTTTGAATGAGTGCTCCTCAGTCTTTGCTATGAGATCCCTATGTTGTTTTATTCTTTGAGGACATGATAACAGATGGAAAAGAGCTTTTCTATATCATGTCAATCATATTTGTGACTGAATAATCTCTCTATTTCTGCTGATACAACTACTTAAACCCATACAATTGTACTGTTTAGGGGACAGGGGAGGGTTCTGCTGGGAGGGAGATTTTTTTTTCTTGCTTTAATGCTGGGCAGTAACACATTTTTGTGTGTGCATCTACTTACAAAACATACTAGAAACTCGTGCCTGGGAAATCATTTCTTTGGTGACAGGTTTTTGATTGTATCTGTGGTCTCTGCAGGTGATAGCCTAAGTATATGTGGTTTTCAGAAAGTGCATATTGAGGCAGAGATGAACATGTTCAGTAATTGTTATTTCTGGGCTTTTTGTAATGCTTTAATAAGACGAAGTTATACCTGAAGTTAATACTTACTTTTCTGTGTGAAACTGAATATATAATCTAGTAATAAATTCCCTTGTTCATTCCAATATAGCAAGATTCCTGCATTTATCAAAAGTTTTGGGGGCCTGAGAAGAAAAAGTTCTTTTCTTGAGACTGCCATCATTACCTTAGTCAGGCTAAACCCAATGTTTCACAGCTCTTAAACCCAAGAAAAAGGAGTTATAATTAGTAATGTTCACTGAAGGCTTTCAAAGACTCTGTTCAGTCTGAGAATGCTTCAAGGGTTAGGGAGGGCAAGGTCAGAGTTTCCAGCATTATGATCCTGTTAGTCCAGAGCACTTAAGCTAATCTGTGCTGTGTTAAATCCGAGTTAACCCCAGTGCTCAGGGATGGTGTTGAGTTCACCAGGCAGCACTTCAGGGTTGCTGCACCCTCAGAGCCTCTGTGAGGCCCTGGAGCCTCCCTGGCAGTGGCTGCTCCATGTGCCTTGGGAAGCGCTGGCTGCAGGTGCCCCACCATGGGTCTGAGGAGAACCTGTTGGACAGAACTTTTAATTGTGCTGTTCATGGCTAGATACTCAAAATACCAAATATGCTCTCTCCTACTAAATAACCCATCTGGAGTCTCTCTGGAAATCAAAGTCCGTGCAACTTGCTGGACTTATAGAGATTTATATTTGAACATAATAATGTCCTTGATTTGGTGTAAGCTCTTCAATCCCTCCTTATCCCAAAGAAGGATTCATTTCAGTAATGAAGGAAATTATCTCTGTATATAATTGTATTTTTTTGTGTTCCTGTGACTCAAAGGCACATTACAAGTGCAAAATAGAAATTTAATATTTTGATATAAAGGACGATTACAAAGGGAAGTTATTAAGGTCTGTTCATCTGAATTCTGGCAAACCTTTGGTGCCTTATGGTGATATTCTGTGTCTGCAGCTGTGCTGTAGGGACCAGACAGCTCTGCAAAGCATTACATTTTACACACTCTTTAAGTGTCATGCTGCATGAAATTGAGCTACAGTTACATTAGGAAGACAGGCTCTTCTGCATTCATCTGGAGTGGAAGAGAGGAAGCTTCCAAACTTGAAGGAAAAATGAGTTTAAATGCTCTAGCTCCAAAGGGTGGCAATGACCCCTTCCCTTCTCTGTATTGCAGCACATCTTTACTGTCAGACATTTGTAGTGTCAGCTCATAAGATCAAGATCGCACATTCCACCTGTTTTAGGGGGCTGCTCTTTGCCTTGGACACTTCTCCAGGCTCTCGCCTCTGTTACAGGTTATTCTGTGTGGGTTGTTTAAGGAAACACCTGTCACAGAAAACAGCTGTGTCATCTCAAGACTTTCACAGAATATTCTGAGTTGGAAGGGACACACAAGGATCCTCAAGCCAAACTTGTAAGTGATTGAACACTCAACCTTGGCATTATTAGCACTGTGCTCTAAGCACCTGAGACTTGCTTATGGCAGTAGCTTTCCAAATGCCATGTGTAAGTTCTGTGACATCTCTGTCAAGAAACACCTCAGTATTGGCCTTGTGTTACTGCAGCCTTCTCACTGTGACATGAGTAAAAAACTGCATCCCATGCTCATCAGAATTGTGCTTTCCTGTGTCTGCCTCTTTCTAATTATTCACTGCCCTTTTTAATTAAACTGGAGGATCGTTACATCAACAATTATTCATCTCACTGACATCATACCTTTATCATGATAGGGGAAAAATTATGGAAAAAAGATTTATAAGTGGGTTTGGTAAACAAAGAGATGAACAAAATTATTTCTTGCTTACTGTTTACCCCATTCTAAAAAAAAAGGAGTACAGATTAAACCACTAACCTCAGTTACTAAGTTAATAACATAGGTAAAGTTCAGCTGTGCTGCCTTTTGTTATAATCAGGAGATTATTAGAATACAGCAGATTTTCAATGCAACGTCAGTGACTCACTGAGCTATGAAATAGAGTGTGTCAAGCCCTGGCCATGCTCTGCTTGCACTGCTCACGTCTCTGCCATGTGTGAATCCCAGCCCTGGACTCTTGGGCTGGTGGTGGTGAGTGGGAGCAGCCCTTGGCTATAAATCTGCAAGCTGTACTAAGCCATGGTCTGCCTCAGACCTCTTGGCTCTGTGGTTTTTTGGATTCTGCAGTCATCTAAGTACCTTTTTCTCCCTCAAGGATTTCCAAACATAAGGCATTACTTTTTCAGCTGGATTTAAAGAGTATATTTCCTGCTATTACTTTTCTATTGCCACTTATTTCTGGAAACTCATTAAAAGCATAGAGATTTCCCTGCAGCTGAAAGTGGCAGGGGCTTGCACAAAGGTGTCTGCCTCTTCTCACATAAATATGATTTATAATCTAGGCTTATAAACATAAGGCCACCACATGAAGGAGAAATTGAGCTTGATATTGCATGAAAACTACCAGTTTGTCTTCATTTTATCTATTTAGCTTGCATAAGTAGTTTCATGACATCTTTTGAGAAGGCCAATTCTTCTCAGCACAAGCTACATCTTTGCTGGAGAAATAAGGACACATAACTCTCCTGCAACCATTTTTTTTCCCACTGAAAGTTCTAGGCTTTGCTTTTTCTACTGTGTGATGACTTGCACCAGCTGAAGTTTGTGTTTATTTACAAAATCTCTAAGGAAACTGATTTTGATCAGGACAAAAGACATCAACTGTTGAATCCTGTCTCCCATCCCATCACGTCTCTGAGGTCTGTGGCCACGGTTGTATCAAGTGCAGGATTTCTAGTTTTGACTAAAGCAGCACATTCCTCATTTTATTGCTGGATAAAGTTTTCTCCCTTATCAGTATAGGACATTCTTTTTGTGGCTGTACTGGGGCTCATCTGGTGCTTCCATACACACATTTCTCTTCACACTTCATTTGTACCCATCTTCGTACTTCTATTAGGAGTCTTTCAAAGGACATTTAAACAATGTGCAAAACTGAGCAAATTAAATTGCATTAACATATTAACATTGTTAAATGAATTATATACCAGCCCTGATACACCACCAGTTTTATAGAAATTGCCCTCCAGAATACAGTAACAATGAACTGTATGTGCCTCTTCCTACCCAGACTGTGGTCTATTGCAGTTCTGCTTTTCCTTTTCATCCACAGTTGCCATTTCCCCTTGAAACATTAAAGTCCCAGCTATGTTTTTTGCTTATATGTCTATCCTAACTTTGTGATGAAGACTTCTGAAAGATGTGGAGACTTCTGGAAAACAGTTATCCAAGTGGTAGTTAAAAGGTAGTGCATGAGTTCAGCCTCGTGCATTGCTGCTTCATTTACCTATGACATTCTCAAGCTTGCTGCACTATCTGTAAGGAAGTAAGCTAACTTAATTGCAAAGTCAATGTTAAATGAATTTATAAGTCATGCACACTTTGCACAAGTATCTTCTTCCATGAACTTGAATTGTCACGTTAATTCAGTTTTCTCCTAAAGGGCTTTGAGAGTGATAATCTGATTTTCTCGTCTACTTTCACATGTAACAGAGAAACAGAGATGAGGAACTACTGGCCTTGAGCATAAAATCCTTCAAATGCATAGCAGTCTTTTAGAAGTCTTAAAATGCAATGAGCTCAATGTTTTCTTTTGAAAAGGACACTCAAAATGAGTACCTGAGAAATATGCTGCATAATGAAATGAGATATGAAGTGATTGCCTTGAGAATAACTGATAAAGATGATTTTTGCCCTTCGACTCATGCTCTGTACTGAGCATTTCTCTCACATATTAGTTTCCAAGTGGACTTTGGTGCCAGTAAATAATGAGTCTTTGAAATGGCTAGAAGTCAAGAAAGTTCTCATCCTAGGAATAAAGAACACTTCTTTACATGATCCCCTCCATCCCCCAGACTTATTCTGGAAGCAATCTGCTGCTCCAGTGGATAACCCACTCGAATTTGAATGGGCAATCAGTCTGTCTGAATGCCCAAGGGGAATGATGTGCTCCTTAGTTATATGAAGAAGAGAGTATCAAATACAAAAATTCCAGCGACTTCTCATTTATGAAATGGCTGTGGTAATAACAGGAGTAAAGTGTCTGGCTCTGCTGTGTACTTGATAAGGGACACAGTGACACAAATTTGTGCAGCTTGCACGGGTGTGTTTTCTGCTGCACTCCTCAGTCCTCTTATGGTCTGGGAGGGCACAGGAGCTTGGGGTAATGTCAGAGCTCAAGAGGAGCAGCTAGGAATGTTTCCTGAGAGGATCCTGAGAATATGAGCACTGGTGGCTCTGCAAACTGGGGGAACAGCAGCTGTGAGGTGGCAAAGGGGAGGTGCAGGTAAGCAGGAGTTTTCCTGTCAAACAGGTTTCTGCTCCAGGGGTCTGGACTTTTTCAGTGCAACTTATTGCTCTAGTGATGACTTGAAACTCAGAAAAGCCCCTGTGTGGTTTGTAAGGCCAGCAAATTCCCTCTGAGCATCAGCTCTCCTGGAAACAAAGCTAGCCCTCATGCTGCATGTGTAAACTGAGATTTCTGAGAGAGCTTACAACACTGGGCACAGTGTCTGCAAGAATATTTGATAACACAGTAGAGAAATAAGTGTGTGTTCAAAAAACAGATCAGATTTTATGGGATTGGGTGCGTCTACATTCATATTTGTGGCTGTAAAGAGATGGCAGAAGATCTGTGAAACTTTTCATGCATTGTAGGAAACAGGTTCTTCCTAATATCTTTATCTCTTGCAACATGCTTAATAAGCCCCCACTGGAACAATCTTCTAAAACATTTGGTAGGCTCTTCTTCAGCAATAACTTAAACAAAAAATAAATAAAAATTGTAGTTTCTTTGAAATGTTCTAGTCAATCAGGAATTAACTCAAGAAAATCATTAGGTTTCAGTTGATCTGGAGGCTCTTAGATATCATAATCATTGTCCTGTGTGAATTTAAAGAGTTTGAATCTTGATTCTTAAGCATTCTTGAAGATGAATGCTGTTACATGTCCTTCCACATCACTTACCACAGAGCAGTCAGTAAGATTTCAGTTTGAAGGGGAATAAATTGTCTCCTGATCAGAGCTGTGTGCTGGAAGAACACTGAAAAGTGTGTTTTGTTACATGGAGTCTTCTGTGTCTGGGCAATAAACTAAAATGATTCCCTTAAAACTGTTGTATTGAGAGAGACTTCCTTTCCTGGTGTTTTAATCTGCTAATAACAGGCAAGATTGTGGTGATTTCCTCTTTTTTTTTGTGACAAGGAACACACTTCTGTGGTAGAAAAGTAGGGGAGAATGATTCTCCATGTTTCTATGGGTCAGCCTTATCTTTACTTTTTATTTAATTTGACATTTATAGAATAATGCTGTTTATGTGCAGAGTTCTTCTTAGCAATGCCAAAGACTTGGCTATGAAGACCCAGTACTTCTTTTCTGATATGCATAAATTAGATGTCATGATCTTAATCCCAACTGAGATTCTGTTGCTTTAAAATAAATAAGTAATCAAGTCTAGTTCCCTTGTATCTGTCTCCCCCAGCCTTTTCTTGGTAATAAGGAGTACTATAAATGATAGCTGAATCTGGTAATTAGACAAGACCTCTCTTTTCTGTCCTGTTTTCTTTTTTTTTTTTATTTTTTTGGTTTTTGCTGTAATGCATTTTGTCTGTTTACTGGCTTGAGGTCCCTTCCCCCTGTGAGACTTATCTTTTTAATGGCAGTCATTTTTAACATGCACAATTTTTCTGTGAGCATGACATTCACTATCTCTATAATAACAATCATTTGGCTTATGATTTAAACCATTACAGCACCGTGCCATGCTGTGAGACTCAAATGCTGCCTTCACTTTTACATTGTTTACTTTCCTATCAGCATGTTGACAGTTCATAACTCTTGGCTACTTCCACATTGACTGTAATTTCTGTAAAGCTTTAGAGGAAATAACGAACTGCATCAGACAATTGTGTTTTTGGATTACTTGCCTAAGCAGGCTGTAAACTCGGTATGAAGATGCTGAGCTGGACAGTCACTTTAACATGGCATGAATTTGATATAGGTATAGCATCATTTTTCAAAACTTATCTGAAGAGTAATAGCAAAGACAAATGAAAACCTTTTAACAACATAAACCCAAGATGGGATATATTAAATACTAAACCAATATACCAACTGTTGCCTGGCCAATGTTTTTTCCTCACTCTACCCCTCCTCTCTCCCTCATCTGAGGGACACTTTACTTAAAGATTTAGCCATGGTGGCCTGTGAGAGTGAAAAAACCCCTCCTGTTTTGCAGGAGATGGTTTTGTTTGAATTTGTGGGATTTATTTTGCTTATCTAAAGAGTCGACAGAGCTTCTTGCGACCATTTTGCCTGTTTGCATTGCCCTTCAGTTTTGCAGCTGAATCTCTGTAGCCAGCCCAGCCAGCAGGAACATGAGAGGGCACTGCAAGCAAAACTCATCTTAGGGCAATCAGGTTGTGGAAACTTAGCACAAGGGACTCTTCCAAAGGAACAAATGACTGGGGGGTTGTTTTTAAAGTGCTTTACAACTTGGATAAATTGAGTGGAGTTTTTTACAGCTGTTTCTCAAGTCGTATCTCTGCCATGGCATTCTGAGACATTGTGAGTCCTGTCTTATTTCAAAGAAAAGATCTAAAGAATTTTTTACATGGAAAGGAATTATTTTTTGAAGATATCCAACCTGAGGTTTCCATACATTAAACTTGGGCAATATTTTATGAGACAGTCAGCTTTTAGTCTGAACATTTTAATCTTTACAAGCCTTCCTTTTAAAATACACAGTAATATTCTGGTCTTCTATACATGAGAGTATAAGTGTTAGCATGTATATTAAACCCCAAAATTTTTGTTGTACTCATTTTACTCTTTTATTTCTTTTCATAATTAGAGTTTGTTTCTTTTGTAGCAACAGTTTTGTTTTTAAAATGGAAAATAAAGTGAGGCAGAAGTTTGTGTCTTAAAGGTGATTGAAGTTGTCTGTCATAGGAAGTGCAGAGTCAGAATTTGTTTTATGTAAAGATAAATTTGTTTAATAAAATCTCATTTTCTGGGCTTTAATGAGCTGGAGAATTTATTCTTTCAGATACTTCTAATGGCTTAGGACTGTGTTACACTATACACAAGGACAGTGTTACCTAGTTGCACAATTACACTATAAGTTTGACTTGCTTGTATTTAAGATTCAGGAATTGTGTGGTTATGCTATTTTAAAGAAAATGCTTGCAGTGTGTTTAGTTACAGATAAAAAGCTTGATATCGTGTTTCATTTTAAAGGCTTGACATGTAGAGAAGTCAGAAGTATTTCAAAATGGCATTTAATGAATCTTGTGTGGGGAAACTGACTGCAGATTTCTGTGTGATTGGAGTTGGAGTCTATTTTTGCACATCCAAGTGTTGTCCATAAAGAACAGGCATGTCCCTGTACCTGTTAGGATGGGATTGCAGGGGCAGTGGGGCTGCGTTTCATGTGAGTCAATTTTCTCTTAGATCTGCTCTTGTGTACCTTGAGGATACCATGCCCACTCTCCATGCCTGCAGGTGAAAATGTTTGTTTTCCCCCAATTTCTTATCTCACTTATAAATGTCTAGTGAATTTGTACAATCTAAATTGATTTTAAAGAATATTTTGTACCATTTTACAATCTGGATCGTGTTAGTGTGGAAATATTTCTAAACTCTGCTTCCCATTTGTCCTGTATTCTGAGTTTATATTCTTATATTAAGTGGGTAGGAGGAGGGTAGAGGAGAAATTATTCTTGAAACATTCTTCTTCCACTTGAGGTTTGCCTTTGCTTCTGATCTTGAAATTAAAATTGATGGACAGAGAATAATTCGTGTTAATGCAGCTGTTATTCAGTTTGAAAGATATCTAACGGGAAGAAAGTGCTCTTAGCTGGGGAACAAAGGGTGACAAATGTCATTCTGCACATCAAGTTTTTCCAACACTGCCCCTGAAGCAGAGGATACATTAGCTTAAAAAAAAAAAAAAAAAAAAAACGGAGGACAAAAAAACCAACAAAGACAGAAAGAAAGAAAAAAAGAGCATTTGAACCAGTTCAGTGTCAATATGCTTGAACAGTCTCCTAAACCTCTTGTCATCTGTGATAAGGACATCAATAATAGTCATTGTCAACCTTCATTAAGCTCAGATCATCCATTCTTATGTCCCTCAGGATGTTTTTCATTGATATTTTCCCTGGAAAGAGAAAAGGCCCTACATCAAACCAGTGCATAAAGCTTGATTCCTTTCCTCAGGGCTCTTAGTACAAGAGAAACAAATTATTTTAATTACTCTTTCTCTGTTTTGATTTTTTTATTATTTGTTTGTTCAGTTGGTTTTTCATCTGAGTTCCTCTCGGGTGCTTAACCTGTTTCTAGATGTAGAAGAGCTCTTGCTTATTAATCCACATAATAAAGTCTAAGAAAAAGGGAATGGAAGATGTTGTTGAGAAAATGAGATTCAGGTTTTCCCTTCTCTAGGGATTTGTCTCAACACTGTGGCTGATATTCCTTTGTTTACACATGTCTAGAATTTGGGACTTAGATTCTTGTTAGCTCTCACAGGTTGACCAGCACCACCTGAGTTCTTCAGGGTTTTTTTAGAAAAGACAACCAAAAAGAGAGAATTCCTGGCTATGGACTGAATTTGAAGGCTTTGCAAACATAGGAGGTGGGTGTTTTGAAGAATGGATGTTGGTATGTTCAGAAATAAGTGACTTAGCTCACTATTTGAGTTTTTCTGAAGAAGGAAATTATTTCTAAATTCATTGTGTTGCTCTCTTTTCAGAGCTCTCAGCAGTTCTTTCCAGTGTAAGAAAATCCGCACCATGTCAGAGGAGGAAGGCTCACACACCCAACATTGCTACAACTGACAAGCAATTGTATATATATATATGTATAAAGTATTAGGAACCCACGCCTTGAATTGTTGATTCTTTTGCAATTATTTTCTACAAAATGAACTATTTTCTCAGACCTGGTTAGAGATTTTGCCTGGAAATAGAGAAATATTCTCACAGGAAAAAAAAAAAAAAATCAGAAAAATAGTTGGAAATGCCAAAAATACTTGGAAGTGCAAGTCAGACTTCCCTGAGGTTGCAAAGAACTGAAACCAGATATTAGGTCCAAAGACACCCTTCATGTTTTATGTTAATGTATATATTTTAAAAATCTAATATTCAGAATATATGTGGATTTATTGCACAAAGTGGCTTGTAAATTATTATTTAAATCTTTACAATAGATTGGGCGATGCTACACTGACAGCACTGTCTCTATTTACCCAAAACTTGAGCACATTCAATAAAGAACAAATTACAGCACAAAATAGAAATAGGTCTCTTAAAAAATCCCTGGACTTGGATGTCATTTTCTGCTTTCAATTAGATCTACCAGAAAAAAAATCCTTTTTTTTTTTTTTTTTCTTTTGCTATAGCTTGTATGGCTGAGTTGAAATACATGTTCAGGTTCAGTTAACAATGTAACTGATGGTAAAGCTTGTTAAAGAACTGAGTGTCCTTCCAGCCTGGTTATAAATAAGGCTATTCACAAATTCTCATAAATCTGAAAGGAGTTTCCCCCAAACCCAGAGTGACCAATTTCGAATGGGAATAACTGTAAAGTTTGTGTAATCTTCATTATCTTTGGGACATATCTGAGATCCAGTGATTGTATCTTTGTGTGTCAGGCAAAGAATTTGGAGAGTAGAAAGACAGCTCTGCTAAATGTAGGAGCTGGGATACATGAGATAGTCCTTCTTTAAGAGTATGCAGCACTGGAATTCCATGTATTAATGCATTTGCTTGTTTGCGAGGGGTTCTTTTTAATGAATTTTGATCACCAATCCCACTCGGAGTTTCATTAGTGCGGTGTTTGCAGAGCTCAGGAAGTTTCTTTCTCCTGTGCCACTTTTAAGGGACTCTTCAGGTGGTGAATGTACTCATCATCCCTCTTTTGTCAGTGTTGCGGGACTTCATTACAGTGTGCGAGCACTTAAAAGGGCAGCGCCTGCTGGGAGAGAGACCCGCGCCGCTTACCAGAGAAGGTACCCTACCGTGGCATTATGAGCTGTCAATGCAATTGTACCTCGGGCCATTCCCACAACATATCTAATTCTGTTCCCCTCTGACCCTTTTCATGGCAGAAAATGGTAGAATCGTGCAGTTGTGTCTTTGAAAAGTGGTGTAGAGCCTGGCACAATAGATTCCTTATGATATCGTACAGTATATTGAGCTAGACCTACAGAGATTTTGAAAGAGATGAAATTACATTGATCATCAGATGGGGCAGTTAAGTCTTATTTTCAGACTTAAAAATAAAAATGGGTGTACTTTTTTTATGTTTTTCATTGAAAGCCACTCTATAAAAGGATGCATGAAACCATCATGAAAATTCTTACCTGAGAATGCACTATATTTTTTTTCAAACAGCTCTAATGCAAGGATTTTGTGTGAGCCTTCCTAACACCAGGGTACTGTCTGATCCAAATCCTCCACAAGGACTGTGCTCTCTGAAGCAACTTCAATGTCTCTGGCATCAAAGTAGTGCAACACTCTAAGAATTTCTCCTGTGTGAGGAAATTGGGACAACAATATGGCTCTCTAATAAGGCTTGTAATTAACAGAAAGCTGGTATTTTTCTCTTAGAGTGGTGTGTGTGGCACAGCCCTTACTCATCCCCAGCGTGGACCCACAATCTACACTAGTTACCTGAACCATGTGTTGAGTTGCTGTGACATCTGGTCACATCTTCCAGCTGTTGCAGAGAAGGGATGGAGTCAAAGGTATCTGAGAGGAGGAAGGAGCACTGTGCCATCCTGCTAGGTGAAAGTTTAGGGATGACAGGCAAGCATGTGAATCCTGAACTTATGTGTAGGTAAGCACTTTTCTTCCTCACCTCACTTTTATACTTGGCTAAATCCAGATTTAGTGCCTGATTTTGTTCTTGTTATATAGTAGTGAGGACATGTAGTCTAGAAAATCTTGAATCAATTTACTGCTTTTTCCTCTGCCTACCCCAATTTAAAGCTGCAGTTCCTGGAGCAGACACAGGGATCTGAAAGAAAAATTATGTTCACCTCTTGGCTTTCTGTTGTAAGCATAATATTCGGAATGTTTTTGCCATATTAATGTGCAGCTCATAATTGTTAATATTGCCAGTGATTTACTGATGAGCCTCTTAACTTTAAGCAATGCTGTGACTCAATCCCTTTCCCTGTAGCATTAAGAACTAATTTGACAGTTGCTACAGGCAAAGCTGCAAGATGACTCAGATTGTCAAATGTCCTTTGTCCTCACAAATGCAAAATCCTCCAGCCAAGTTTCAAATGCAATTCCATTTTATTCTAATTTATTGTTCATTTCTCTTCTTGACACAGCAGCTCCCTAACAAGTCCGTACATCATTACTTAAATGCTTGCTTGCAAAGGACTGTTGTCAATCACTGGCACAGAACATCAAGCAGAAAGAATGTCTGATCAAACACATTTTGAAAGCTCTGCCACAACAATGGCAAAAAGCTGAGTCCAACTGGGGGAAGAGAAGGGCTAAACAGGACTTATTTGTATCAAGCAGATGAGATTATTTTAAATATGCCTAAGACTCTGAAAATCAAGTGGAATTAATTCATTTCTAGATAGTGCTTAGAATGCATATTTTTTATAGCATTGATTATAATGCAAGTGGTGGAAATGCTAAAATACTAATACCAATGAGCACAGTGAAAATGAACCATCAGACCATTCAGACCTTCCTGGGGCTGCAAAGAACCTTGGACTCAGCCTGAAAATTACTAAAAATAAAGTGAGGAATGGTTGCTCTGAGAGAATCACTCCTGGGTCATCTGTATTAACAGTAATAAGAGCATTTTAAATAATTGTATTTTTTCATGCATCTTCCTCAGTCATAATCTTGATTTTATTTATTTTAAAATGCCCACAAGAAGAGAACATCTGTGGTTCAGTTTTACAAACAATATGTTTGCTTTTAATTTATTCTAAAGTATAATTGTTCTTTACATAATGTATCAAAGACTCCATCAGTTCAAGAGGTAAATGGCACAAAGGAATTGATCAATTTTAAATTCCAAATACTAAAACAGATTTTTTCATTTTGTGTACCTCAATGAAAGTAATTAGATTTTTTTTTTTTTTTTTTTTTTTGTAATCTGAGAGGAATTCAACAACAGTGTATAGCCTTGAACTTCCCCTGATCCCTGCACTGTAGCTGCATACAAATCAATAACACACTTCACTTGCAAGAGTTTATGTCCTTGGCAGATCAAAATTCTGGTCACTCAGGGCTGTCACTCTGAAGGTGAGCTT
Source organism: Xenops minutus (assembly GCA_035221455.1). Classification (NCBI taxonomy): domain Eukaryota; kingdom Metazoa; phylum Chordata; class Aves; order Passeriformes; family Furnariidae; genus Xenops; species Xenops minutus. The sequence continues at coordinate 4,090,249 of JAWWEE010000142.1, read as the reverse complement.
TGCACATCTCCCTGGATTTCTTCCATCGCCCCTGGTGGGGCAGGGAATGGGAGTGGGAGGAAAAGAGCAATGGTTGTGGGATTCTCTGCCAACCCTTCCTCACCTCAAATCTTAAAAAACCCCAGAGTCTTTCTCACAAATGGGAGAATGTTGCTCTCCCTGTGGGGTTTCTGGAATGACATTCCCCAGAGGATGTCTCGGTGGCTTGGGCAGCAGGAACAGCTGGCGGGGTTTCAGTTGTACTGAACAGGCTCCTGGCTCCGGGCACTGAGGCAGGAGACCGAAAGGAAAAACAATATATGATGGTTTAATGTAGCAATAATCCATGTGCATAAGGAGACAATGAAATATTAGTGCTATTTTATCACTGACTTTTATGTGCCTCACTGTGAAATCACCTTATAATGTAATTTCCTATATTGGGGTTTTCTAAGTAAACAAAACAAACCTCTGCAACCTTCATTGTCTGAAACTGCAACATTCCCATGGTCCCACATTTGGCTTTGTACACAGATTCTTGGGAATATCAATTCATAATAGTGATGATAATAATAATCTTAATCTGAGGTGAAGAGACTTCTGAATGTGAATTCTTACTGAGCATGGGAAAAGCTGGGACCTCAAGCCCTGGATCCAGGGTCTGGTTTACATTGCTGTGGCTGCAGCCTGAGCCAAGGCTGTAGCATGGCTACTCATGGAGTAAATTACAACATAAATGTGCCATAACCTTTTCAAAAGATTCTATGGGACCTTTGGGATAGTTTAATCTAAAATCCGGTGGCATATTTAACAGCAAAGACATTTGTAGTTTTAGAGGCATTGGAATTCAACCATGAGAGAGTATAGAATAATGAAAGATAATATGTGTATTGGGAAGGGTAATGGAGAAATAAGCTACAGTCATGCAAGGGATAAAGTTAAGTGACCAAATCCACTCCATGGAAGGGAGAAGCTGCCATAGCATCCTCTCTTCATGATTTATTAAACATATTCTGCCTTGTGTTTTCTCACAGTATGAAAACATAAAATTATTATTCAAAATACCACCAAAGAAATGAATGTTGTCCAGAATCAATGGCATATCTTTGTTAAATTTGCAACACAATTGTATCCTTCTTAATTACATTTTTTGAACAATCTAATCTCACCATCTCAAAGCTGGAACATATTTCTTTATCTCAGTTTTTTTAATAAGTAAACTAAAAACTTCTAGGAAAATAAAATTAATGAAAGTGGAAAATCTGTTCAGCACTAACTTCAGACTTAAATTTAGAAAGAGAAAAAAATATTGCTAACAGTAGGTTTCTTGTTTCTGAGTGTTGGTTAATTTAGTAATTCCTTGGAATGTTGTATTTCCAGTGGTATCACCATAAAAAACTTCTAAATAAGTTGAATAACTCGACCTCTGCTTGTGCTCTACCCAGAGAATGTGCTGATTTAATAGCTGGGGTTGTTGGTAGTTCAGGTTCTGTTTTGAAGGGCCTTTTTTCCTCACGTAGAATTGGTGGCTCTGAGCGGAGTCCTGACTTCAGCTCACAGATCAGAAGCAAGAGGAACCATAACAAGGACCTTTTGGATTGGATAGAAAATATGATGTTTATTTACAGTGGGCAAAATGGGGCAAAAGGAGCAAACGAAAGGGCCTGTGTTAAGTGCTGTGTTGGTCTGATTGGCACTGGATGGGAAAATTGGTGGTAGCTTTATTTTATAGAAAAATTAAGTAAGAATCAGTAGAGTTTTTAAAAAGTACAGATTGCTTTTAAGTTAAGAAACCATAAAACTGATTCAGTGCTACAAAATTGGATAACCACTGCTTTATTCTTTTCTCAGTTTTCTTTTGGTGATTGCATGAATCACTGCTGTGTCATAAACTAAGGTCTTAAAAGTGAGCTTGAGACAATAAAAAGAAAAGCCTTAAAATATTTTCCTGGGATTAAAAGACTGTCTGATTTACTTTTAGCTCATCTGAACTTGGTTGTATTGACAAGGTCAATATTTAAGTCACTTTTTCATACCATTATAATAACTGGCTGGGGAGAAGATGGCAATTTCTTCCATTTCACCTTGAGCAGAGAATGGATGGAGATGTAAAGTTAAGCCTTTTATAAAGTGATCCTCTCTAAACAGACCTAGTTTGCTTCCAGGCTGGGAAAATCCACACAAAGGAACAATTAGTGACTCATAAAACCACAAAACACATACTTTTTGCTGGGGTATTTACTTTCTGCCCTTTTTTTTAATGGGAACCAAAGAGTCCATAAAACTCTATGTAAGCAAATAAGCTGTTAAATTGTGGTTAAAAAAGCTTCTGGACTAGATAAAGTTGTTGAATGGTCTTAAGAACTGTGTATTCATTAAGTCCAGACTGACTAGAAAGCATCAAAAATGCTTATGTTTAGGAAAAAGCCTTCTGCAGGAAGTCTAGCCCTTAATAGGAGCTGCAATGAATATATATTTGTACAGGAAATTCTGTGAAAGCTTAAATACAGAAAAAGTTGCCAGTATCATTGGCATTTTCTGAACTGAAATTCCTCCCATTTATCATTCCTACCCCCTTTGTTACTCTTCCTCCTACAGTATGAGAACTAAAAATTGTTCAACCCAGGAGCCTGAGGGCTGCTCTGTGTGTCACCCAGAAACAGAGTCCCATCAGGAGCTCAGCCCCTCCAATAATATCAAAATAAAAGACCTGCCAAAAGGGTTTACTCTGTTAAGACTCTCAGAAAATGGTCAGACTAAAATGGAGCTGTTACCATCAAACACTACTTGTGCTGTTTGTAGAAGAAATGGGTTTACTTAGGACGTATTTCTCACCTCTTAGAAACCAGGAAGAAAAAAGCAGCAATCCTATTAAAACCTGAGTCTTCCCCTGTCTTGTTTCCAGGTGCTCTGAAAAAAACCCAACAAACCAAAACAAAAAAAAAAAAACACAACATTCCCTAAACTGATTGACTTTCATCAGGAGCTCTTTCAATGTCACAGAAATAGATTTCATTGGTTTTGACAGCCTGGCTTGATGCTAAGCTTGTATCAAAACCCTACCAACAGGAAAAAGACTGCTGAGTTGAACATAATGGTCATATTAAGGGTTTTTTGCTGTGCCTGTCTCTGTGGTGGATGTGATTTCCTCTGTTTTGACCCCAAGAAGCTTTTACAGCAGCTCGTTTAAAGTTCATGTCTCCAAAAGGAAAATAGTGGAAATACAAAAAGCGAAATGATCAACTGCACTTTTATTTCGAGTAGCCCTCCCACTGTCCATGAGCTCTGCAGGGAGCAGGAGATGGGAAATCAGTGTTGCCCTTAAAACAGAGGAAATGTTTTTCTAACATAATATACATGAAGCACTCCAGGATCCCCACTCTCTGTAAACGACTCAAAGACAGTAGGTGCAAATTCTAACGATGTGGCCGGCTCTGCTCAATCTCTGCCCTCCTCAAGCTTCCCGTGCTCTTGTTGTCTTTTGCTGTGCACTTAGCACTATGTGGCCTCCTGAGGCTCTGTGAATAATGCATCCATCAGCAACTTTCACATCTTCTGAGACTCTTCCCATTTTCTAAAGCAGTTTGGTTCAAGGGTGTAATTGAAACCAAGCACTGAACGAGTATCTTTGTACTGAAGGTCTGGTCGCAGACTGAATGAGCCCTTACATATTGCTGTACCATTTTATTTCCCTACACAGTCATTGAAAAGCCCCACAGAAACCATCCAACACCTCAGCTGAAGCCACGAACATCCCCCACTCCAGTATCTTCCTCTTTGTAGTCAATCAGCAATACCTAATTGTGGCAACTTGGGGCTGGAAATAATAGGCTGTTTCCTTCCATTGCTGGGGCATTTCCTGCACAAAGCTGAAGAAGGCATAAACAGTGCTTTATTCTGTTTCTTCTTCCCCAAAGTCTAGTCAATGGCAAGTTCCCAGATAGAGTCAATAAATCTGCTATATATGCACAGCCTGTCTGTGCTTGCAGTTCCCTTGGTGGTGACATCCCCTTAGTATGTGAGAGAGAAGCATCACGGAACATCCTGAGCTGGAAGGGATCCACATGGACCATCAAACTCCCAGTCCAGGAATTGTCCACTGAAGTCCAACTGCATGGCCAGAAGTGTCAGATATTGTGTTTCCACTGAAAACACAACATCTAACACTTTTGCCTCCCACCCTCCTTAAACAATCCCAGGCTGGAAAGAGAAGGACAAACCCAAAACTCTATGAAACTGTAGCGATATCTGAAAACTTCATAATTTATTCACGTCAGCTGGGTCATGTTTATACTAGAGTTTGTTCAAATTTTTGCTGAAGAAGCAGAACTAAGTTATACTTTTGTCCTTAGCTATGACTTTTTGCGAGTGTGACTCAGGCAGGGAAGGGAAATTGTGTTTAATCTTCTAGTTTGGTGATGATGTGTGGAAATCTGCTCCTTAAACACCTTTTTAGATTTTTTTTTAAACTTTTTTTTCCCCAGTTCATACAGATGTAAACTTGTCAAGTGGGATGGGGTTCAAATAGTGTAGAGAAATGCAGTTAATTGTTTGAAAAGAAACTTTTAAAATGCTGTAATTTGTTACAAATAAGTTGAATTATAAACAGCAAAATGAAGCTTGGTACTAATTTCTCTTGTGTTCCTCCCAGTTGGCAAAAATAGAAAATGGCTAGTCAGCTTTCCCATTGTTTACATAATTTTGAGTTTTTAATTAACATAATCTGCTTATTGCAATGTAGCTGTTAATTGCAGCCAGTTGAAGGAGAGGGGTACAAATTGCTGTTTATGTAGTAGAAAAAGGAGCCAAATAATTAGGGAAACTGTTTCCCATATAGAAAATAACAATATTTTCTTTCTTTACACGGAAACATAAATAAATCTGTGACCAACTGTTTAGACACCATTTAAAAAGCACTGTAGCAAGGCGAAGAACTTCAATACATTCAAATTGGTTCATTTCTCCATCAACTTGCCCGAACACATTTTTTCTTTTTAATGAAAATGAAGCTTCTGTTAAAAAGAGCTCCATGCTCAGCTTTGGGGGTTTAGGGGAATGTCTGTAAAGTCTCACTGATCTGTCCCAAGGCCAGAGCTCTGGAGTTGCAGCAGCACCAACTCTGGACTTTAAGTATCTGAGACTGCTGGTGGAGTTTCTCTGAGGTTTTTTATAAGGATAAGTGGAAGTGTCTGTGAGAGTTCCAAGACTATTTTAGTGTCTTAATTATTTGCATTTAAAATTATGACTGTCTAGGCATTGAGTATTTCTATTTCTTTTCCTTCAAATTGAAGTGTGTTAGCAAGGAAAAAAAAAATAAATCAGTAGTTTTGGCAAATATTCAGATGATATGCCTGTCTCTAACCATGCTTAATTATTATATATGACTCTGCAGGGGAATCTTAGGCAAAGAACCATTAATTGTGACTTTTTCTGCAAACCTAAGCAACAGAACCAAACCTAATTACAGAACTGAGTTTTGTCCCAGCCATATAATCCACTGTGCAAGTTTTACTCTTCTTCACACTTCCATTGCAGCCAGATATGGTAAAGGTTATTAAGTATTCTAATCTCATAAAATAAAAAGGAACAAAAAAGGGATGCTGTTAAGATGACTCGGTTCTCTTCAAACACAGCAAGCTTTACTTTATGCTAGAATGAACAATGATTAAGAAGTTTGAGTGTATTATTAGAAATCTTTAATTGCAAAACGAGAAGCAGCTATGTGTTTTGTAAAATGTAATCGAAATCATTTGCAGTAGCAAATTAAATATATTCATGAGTAAAAGTCCCAGATATTTTATCTGTTGACCTTTACCATACACCATAAAATTTTAGTATTGGTGCTATTGTATAACTCTAGAAACAGCAGTGCAGGAATGTGTTTGGCCAGAGTCTGATTTCACTTACATCTAAAGTGCTTTTGAACTCTGGATGCAACTCTTGGTTGGCAATGCTGACAGCTAAGTGCAAGCATGCCTTATGGCCCAAAGACTGCCCTTATGCCCACAATAATACTAATTTCTGAAATGAATCACAAGGACAATGGTTATTGATCTATTTCAAAGTACACACTCCATGTGCTTTCCCAGGCTTGGCCCCTGAGTCAGGGAAATGGGTGAGGAATGGATGGCAGGACTAAATGGCTCCTTGTAAGTAAAATTTATTCTTTGAATCCTCCAAATGATGGTTGCAGATTATTCATTTTATTTTTCTCTAAAACTGTTTTTCTCTAAAACAGTGTCAGATATGTTTGTAGTATTTCCTTAACAAGTACAGTGGGCAACATGTTTATTGTCCTAAGACACTTCTAAACACATTTAATGTAGATGCCAGTCACAATATGATTGTTCTGTCTTCCTGTTTTCAGAAAAATAAAGAAATCCAAACTGGTAATACATTGAAGAAGTCAAAAGAATGACATAGATCCAAAGTTCCCAGCACAGAGCCTGAAGCTGCAATCGAAATCCAAATTTCTAAAGTACTGAAGAACTTAGACCCTATATCTGAGGTTGGTGAATAGTACAAAATGTTTGTTCATATAGCTAGAATACACATGAAGGACATATTAATAAGACAGATTGTGTCCTTGAAATCTTCAAGCAGTCCTTTCTAACATCTGATACATACATTCTTCAAACAATGTTCACAGACTCTACAAATACAGTAATATAAAGTAATATATGGTGTGCATCCATGAGCACCAGTTGCATGAAACAGGCTCCATCTGTGTTTGAGCTGACTGTCTGCAGGTTTGGTAAGAGCAAACAAGTATGTGAGAGAGTAATCAATTAAAAGTCATTAAGTACAAAGACATCTCCTCTGTGTCTGGAAGTCTGACATAAGAGAAGAATATCTAATCAGGCCATGAAGTTTTGTACCCCAATCTGTTCTTTAATGCAAATTCAAACTCTGCGATGGAAGCAGTCTCAGCTGATGCTAGGATCCTGTATTCTGTCTTATAAACAAGCCAGAATCTGGACCTTTATATAGCTTTAATATTAACTATTTCCTCAATGAATTTCCACCTTTTCCTCCTACAGTTTATTATGCCAAGCTTGTTAGTACCATCACACTGAGATGAGCTCTACACTCCCTTCCTTCTCCGTGTTTGTCCAGGCAAAGGCTGCGGCTGTGAGCTGTGACCTGGTTCTTTGTGTTTCAGCCCTCACACCTGGGATGCAGATCCTTTCAGGCTTGAGCAGGAAGCTCAGAAGAAAACCTATTCCTGCAGACTGGGGCATTTCTGATTGTGCCCTGCTGAGGCCAAGTGATTTCTACTTTCAGAAAACTTTCCTGCAGCTCTTTGCTCCACGGCTCTTAGCACGGTGCTGTTAATAAAGCAGCTGTCATTGGAGACAGAACGCTGGGGTTTGTAGTGAGATTTAACTCAGGCTGATGCTGCTGAAGAATGTCCTGATAAATTGTGTTCAGTAGTTCAGCAGAGGGTAATAGATCCCGAAAAAAAACCCCTAAAATGACCACTAATGCTGTTTTTCAGGAGAAGCAGCTCTCCTATTTACAGGATATGAAGAGGGGTGATAGAGTGCTTTTTAGACAGAAAGAAAAACAACTCCTAAAACATCCTAATGACCTCAGAATACTACCTTGCCCCCCTCTTCCTGCTTCTTTATGATTCCAATCTCTTTTGAGTGAAAATGCTACAATGAAATATATTATCCCTTTCATTGAAAGGAGAGAGATAGAACACTTACCAAGCAATTTAAGAGACGCAAGTGAACCTAATCACTCCTGAAATCAAAAGAAGTAAAGAGAAAATTCTCTTTTTTTTCCTTTCTTTTCCCTGGTAATGAATGTGAATACTTAGTTTTGGACTGCTTTCACCATTCTGTCTCAATAAATGAGCACAGGCAGGGAATAGATCTTCACATTGCTACAGTGCTCCCAGCTTAGTGCTGCCACTCCTTTATCCTCTGCTCCATTTCTCTGGTGCGTCACCAACGTTTTGAGTGGGTTTGCAGCAGTGCTTGTCAATTGGCTCAGTTCTCAGAATGATTCTGCTGTAACTACGCTGATGAAAAAGTGAGAGTGAGGAGAAAAAAGAACCTGTGCTTTATGGGAGTCAATATTCTTGATATACAGCAGAATCCCTTCAATTTAGTATCAGGTTTTTTTTTCAGTCTGCATAAATGGGTCATTCAGCTTTTTGCACAACAAATTCTTGGGACTCTGACTGCTCTTCTGCCCCCGGGGTAGTTAGGAGCTTGATTATCAACTGGTTAGAGACAGGGTAATTTAAGCAGGTCGAAACGGCTTGTAAATCAACATGGTTGAATGACTTATTTAAGTGAAGATGAGGAAAGCAGAAGATTTTTGCTGAAATCTGAACGATCCACGGGCTTTGTTAGTCCTGTTAGTGCCAGAACCCTCCTGGCTAGTGCTCAACAAGCAGATAATTTAAATAAAGACCATGGGAAAGTACAAAGGTACAACATCTTCACCTGCTAGACCTTGTTCCTGTGGAAGGGTGTTTGTCTGAGCTGGCTTTGTGGGGAGCCAGTGACAGCCACCACAACAGGGACGGTAAGAAGGAAACAAGGAGGGGCATCACACAGCTCATTATTTTGCAAACTTCAGTCACCTGTGGAACTGGAGTAAACCACAGCACTGACAAGTGAGCAGCCTGAGCAGCGCTTGCAGAATCGACTGGGAGACACACTGCTAGCAGTTTGCTGGTGAGACGGAATGTGCTGTACATGTGCATAATGCACTGTATTTGATTAATTTAAATTGCTAAGGAATCAAGGAATCAGCATAGGGAAGTTTTTGTTGGTTTTTGGTTTTTTTTTTTTTTTTTTTTTTTTTTTTACATCCCAAATCAAGGGACCAATTGAGATTCTGTAACAAGATTTTCTCAAAAGCTCAAGGGATAAAAGAAATGGTTGCTTGATACAGTGGCATCTTTTCAATTCAGATGGATTCTAATGATGAATAAGAACATGCAGAAACACTTATTTTGTTTTATTTTCACTTTTAACATGTCTTGGCAATAAATAAGCTCTGTGAATAAATGTACCTGATGAAACAGTGAAATAGACTGTGTGCCACTGAGAATGTTCCCCCCCTTGCAGTACAGCAGCTGGAAAATTATGATACAACCACAGTGACACAGTTCCCCCCCATGGAGCATTTTTGCAGCAAGACAAGTTAAAAGTAAGACTAAAATAAAATGTTATTATAGGGCCATTGATCTTCTGTTACCTAAAAGGAGTGAATACAGGTGTCAGAGCTGACAAAGTGCTAAGCCATCCCAGCCTATGCAAAGCTCTGTACAAAACGGTGGAAAACAGCCTTATCAGATCTGTTCCCAAGTTCGGAGGGGAAGGAAAACAGGTGTCCTTTACAACCAGTAGGACCATAAAAACTGTCTTGGAACAGACTGGCAGGGATGAGCACAGACCCTAATGTTGCTGTCTCACTACTGAGCATGATTTGCAGTGCAATTTTGTTTCTATGCTACTCAAAGACAATAATAACAATAATAATTGATTCTTTCCCTCTGAAGTTTGTGCTGATTATTCCTTTTCCCCTTTACCCTTTGTTTTCGTTCCTCTTCCAATCCTTTATAGGTGTGAAGACCTTTCTGCCACGTGTGTTTTACTGCAGAGGTACAGCAAGCTAGTCCAAAGCATCCCTCATCACCAGATCATGTGGTAAGGCCCTTCGAGTCAGTGATCTTTCTGTTCTGAAGAAAGTTTTAAAACATTTAGTCTGCAGCTTGCATACAACACTTGTGACACATTCAGAGTTAGGAGGAGAGCAATCCACTGACAATATTTTGGAGGTAAACTGACACATTTTGTTTGCTTTTTTTCTTTTGTTTTCCTATCCATGAATCATTCAGGAACTGACCGAATGTTCTCAGGACATACCCTATTTTCTCTTAGCCAGGACTATTTTGCCAGCTCCTCTTTCTTTCTCCTGCTCAGATGACTTGGTACCATTCAGTTTGATTTCAGTGAAAAAGTGGAAACTCTTGGCTCAGAGTCCCCTCCTCTCTCCTCTAAAGATGTGCTTACAAAGGGGTTTCTCTGTGACTGACAGTGATTTTGAGTTGCTTATCAAGAGACCGGTCTAATCTAATCTAAAAAACTCTCCAGTGAGAGGGATTTTATATTGCTGCTGTCTGGGAAGGATTGATGCTCAAAATCCATATTTGGTGGTTTTATTTACATCTGTCTGGCAGCTCATAGGAGGAAATGTATTTGGATATAATTTTTTCAGGCATTTTAGGATCCAAAATGAGCCCTTAGACAAAGGAAAAAGCACTTTTGTTGGGTGATGAACATATGCAGCCTCTGTCATAAGAAAATGAGTTTTCTTGTGCCTGTCCCTGATATTAAATATCAGATATGAAATGAAGAAAGTTCCAGCCAAAGACTGATCTGAGGTGAAATCCAGTGTTAGACCACCTTCATCACTTCAAAATATGCAGTATAAATCAAGTCTATCTGTTTCCATGGGGCAGTAACATCTGTACTACATTCAACTTGTGTAAAAGATGTGTTTTTAGACTTTTATATTATCTCCAGCAATCCAAATTTTGCATTTTTCTTTTCTATGTGCTTTTCAGATACTGTGGTTGGGGTTTGGTTTGAGGGTTGGATTTTTTTATTTTTCCTTTCCATAAAAATCCATGCTTTCTGGTCAATGAGATTAAGCAAATTGACACAAAATAAAACCAAAATAAATAACATTATTATAATTGTTTATCCTCAGAGAATACATTAAAAAATGAGAATAAATTATGTCAAGATGCAGTCTGAATAATAATAAATTATTGTAGGTTTTGGTTGCCAGTAGCTAGCTACCAGCTGAGTCAAGATCCACCCTCATCTCCTGCCTGTTGCCTTTGAACAGCAGTTATGGATTAAGTCTGACAGTGTGAAAATAAATGGGAAAGTGTAGCTGAAGCCAAGCATTTATCAAGCCTGGTTGTGCTCTATGCAAGGCAAGTCTGATACAGTTTAATAAGATAACAGAAAACTTAACACTGTCTTCAGGATGTCTAAATATGGATTTACGCTTTGTGCCAAGGCTACTACTGTTAACCTGAAGAATTTTAAGCTATTTCAGGTTTTGGGTTTAGCATCCATGAGTTAGAGGTGCAAGAGGAATTGTTTTCAGATGCAGAACTGAATGCCTGTGCATACACATGGCAGGGGTGTCCAAAACTGCCAGTTATTGTAGAACAAAGGGAAGAACCGGGGAAAGCCTTGGGACAACAGGTCTTCTCTCTCATTTAGGTCATACTGTGCTTTGCATTCTCCAAATGCTTTGTCTCAAGTAGTTTAGGAACTAAACCTGTAAATGTAGGAAGAGAGAGACCCACAATAAACTAACAATAAACTGTCATGGACCCCCTTTTGTCTGTTCTTCAGAACATTTAAAATGAGCTAATGGGATGCCATCATCAGCAAGGTTATTTTTCTATCACTCATTTAATATGTTACCAAGCCCTTGACTACAGTGACATCCTACCATGTGGGTTTGGTGACTTTTTGTTGAAGAACCTTGTGAATTTTCACAGCAAAGCACACATGGGCTTGTCTGCTGCCAATAGCATTCTCTCCAATGAGAGAAAAATTAAACAGTTGTGGGTGGATTTTGTGCCTCTCTCTAATAACTACTATCAAGATATCAATCATGAGTTAAGGGAACCTTTTGGACTACACAGAAAGAATTCCTGTAGTCTCTCAATAACTATTTATCATTCTTTTCAAGAGTGATTTTGATCCAAATCGATTCTCCTCTTGTGCTTCTCTATTTTTATGCCCTAGCCCATCTTTAATATACACTATGGCACTATCTGTTCTTGAGAGTTGCAAGGACTTTGATGAATGTACTCCAGTCATCACTGCTGTTTCATACCAGGTATCTATTGATTCTTATACTATCAACTTTCACGACTTGCATCATTTGTTAGAATTCCTCTGTTTAGTTTTAAAGACCGTCCATGCTGATAGACAAACAATTCCGTAGTTCCTTTCAGCGTTCTTTACGGTGTCTTTGATGGATCACATGTGCCCCAGTTGGGGAAGGACGTGCCCCAGTTCCTCTGGCTGTTCTGGCCACAGCTGTTCAGGCCTTTATACTGAGCACACAGAACGGAGGGGGCAGGGGATATTCCTGAGCCAAATTTCCAGAGCATGAGGTGATGTTTAATACACAGGACTCAGGAAGTACTTTTTGTCAGTGAGGAAAAGAATGGTTTGGCCTTGATCTATTTCAGAAAGGATCAAAAAAACCCCCAGCAGATTAAAAGGGCCAAGAGCTCTGTTGAGCCACCCTCCCTCCATGCACTGTATGACAATGCTGCCACTCCTGCCCCGCTCTCAGAGGGGCAGGGCACCTTACCTTAGCCCAGCTCTTTTCCCTTGGGATGATGCCCCACCACTCACATGGTTTCACAGCTCTGTGTGTGAAAGCTAATTGAATTTATCTGCTAGCAGCTTGAGGTTAAATGAAAGAGGTGTCAAATAACAGGTGCAGAACTTCCATCAGGTATGAGGGCTGCTTGCTTGCCAGGGTGGAGCTTTGCTCCACACATCACTGGGAGGGGAGTAAGGAGACCAAGGAATGGGGGAGATCCTCAGTGGAGCAAAGCACTTGCAGTTCTACTGCACAGATTTTCCTGCAGTCAAACAGCAGCTCAAGTCTTGTGGAGCAATGAGCAATGCCCTGTTTGGAAACCATGTGAAAAATGCACTGGAAGCCAGCCCTGGAAGGAATGACGTTCAGTGGAGGGGATCCACAGCAGTCACACCTTTAATCTGTGTAACAAGAGGACAACTGAGCAGCTGTTCCACATGCAGGAACTGCACCTGCCTTTGGGTTCCTCTGCTCTTTGCTTGCCTTACTGCCTTACTGGCCTGCTACAATGCTAGTCCCTGCTTAAAATTGCTAGAAGAGACTTTCCAGTACTGTTTTGTATAATAAATTGTCTGTTATAAAATAGCTTTCCATACCAGCAGCTACTGTGATGATTGCTTCTCTGGTGTTTGATATATGAGGCATGAGATTATATTGCTAAAATCTATTTTAATCGAAGGAAATGAAAATTTTACTATTGTTAATTCAAATTTTACTAACTTCCAGAAATAGCACTAATTATTAAGGAGTTAGGTCAGGTCTCTCCACTCTCCACCAAGTACCAATACATCTTGATGATATGAGAGCTGATAATCCCCTCTGTAAAAGTTGTAAGGACACCAAAGCTGACCAAAGCTAACCAAAAGTTGAGGACAGTAAATGGTGAAAAATGACATTTCTGCAGAAGAAAAGAGAAGCAAAGACAAACTGGATAATTTGGCACTGAAAACCAAACTTTAATCAAGCCTTTTTTTTTGTTTTGTTTTTTTGTTTTCCTGAATGAAGCTTTTCATGAATGGCATAGATAGAAGGAAGAAAACCAAAATACTTTCTATTAACGGATTTTTCTGTCCTCTTTGTAACCTCGTTAAGGGACCTCCTTCTAATTCAGTTTGAGCTAATCTTTCTGTACTTCATTTCAGTTTAAAAAAGCCCTACATTTGATTCACTGGGACTGTGGGCTAAACACTAAGCTGAGCATGGATTCAGTCCACAGTTTTAAAGGATAATGAGCTAATTACATATTGTTCTGTCTCAAATTGCTATTTTAAAACCATATTTCTCAATATGTGAAGTATTGTCTATCCTGCCTGGAATTCTTTTTTCTTTCTGCACAGGAGTAGAACGGGCAAAAGTGGCTGGGGTCTACTATCTCACCTGATCTCTTAATGAAAAATGGATATGGTCAAAGTTACACCTCTCCTGTTGAAAATCTGACAGAAGCTTTTGGCAGGGAGCAGGTAAGTTAAGGAGCAGGCAGACCCAGGGGAGAGGCACGAGCTGGTGGGGCTCTGGTGACACGTGCACTTGTAAGAAATGTTTTGGAGCATGTTCTCTTGTTAGCTGTAAGAAAGAGAGCTTGCACTGTATTTTCAGGTCACAGCTCAGAAACCTGTAACCACCTCAGAGAAGCAAGAAAAGGCCTTAGAAGGAAAAGAGAATTTGATGAAGGATGTTGTAATGACAGTCTAGTCCAAGGCAGTGAAGGGACGGGCGCAGTGTGGGGAGTAACTCAGGGTGGCAGTCAACATTACAGGAGGGGAATGACAAATTGGAACTGCAGAGTAGGGAGCGAGGAGCAGCAGCCAGCACTGAGCATTGTGAGGGGATCAAATATTGCATGAGATAATTACCTGAGCAGTTTTCAGGTGAATATAATGCACTGTTCCACTTCTTGGGAAGTCAGATAATTTAAAGAACACCTGTGAGAAAAGCACTAGTAACAACAGACTGGCAGATAGACTTTTTTTTGTTATTTGAACAATATTAGGCTGAACTAGCACCTCACCATTTTACTGAGTAGTGACCTATTGTAAGTCACAGATTAGAGCTCAGAGAAGAAGAGAAATACAAATAGTAGGATTTATAGAAAGCAAATAGTCATTTTGTCTATTAAGGGAGAGTCAAACTCAGTGCAATGGAAGGGGAAAATCAATATGCTATAACTCATAAATGTAAAGGCAGTATAGAAGAAATATGAGATGATTTGAAGGTGAACTCACTACAATGATCTCTTTATTTTTAACACAGTAAGTAGCCTGGTGGTTTCAGTAGCAAAGATAAGAAGTTTCTAGAAATGTAATAAAACTCTCAAAAGCCAGAGCTTTTTTTGGGTCACAACACAATTTTTTTGAAAGAAAAACTGTCAGCCATGTATCAAATCCTTCACTGTTCTGGATTTCTGTAGTCTTTTCTTGTGTCTTTGGGGAAGAACTGGACTATTAATACATCCTTCCTGATTTAATTAATCATTAAGAGAATTATTGTGATTTTTATTTTCCCCTTCACAGGAATCCATGCGAATGTAGGTATGGAACCTTCCTTCTCATGATTAACAATTTCAAAGGCACATTCTAACTAATTACTTAATGTTTTTTTACTCTGAAATGCAACCACTTTATGCATGATGAGGGAATTTTACTTCAGTTTGGCTTTAATCTGGTCCCTGGGTCTAAGGGGGGAAAGGAAGTTCATATATGTACGTTTCTTAAGGTTGAGCTACTTAAAATAATCAAGATCTTGAGATAAGGTAATCCAAGTGATGAAATCTTGAGATCTTAAGCTACTCAGATTCATTGAATTTCATGCTTATTCTTTATTTCCAAAGGTTATCTTTATAAAGCTGCCAGGTCTGAATAATCTGTTTTTAAAAGAAATAGTCTATATTATAACATCAATTTTATATTTAAATTATTAAAAAGCATATCTAAATGATAGCTCCTTGGTCTTGCCTTTATTAATGCCTTTATTAATGAGAACAATATGATTATTTGTTTGCACTGTAACATACAAGGGCCCTACTTATAGATCAGGGAATCTGTTGTGCTACTCACTGCAATAACCAGAAATAAAAGGATGCCACAAGTTGCACAGCAAATCCAGGAAAGTTTTTCATATGTGCAGAATTTGAAGATGATAAATTCCTCAGTTCTCACAATAAGTGTTTTCTGTACACCCACAGTCTTACCTTTATTAAATTTATTGTGAGAATAGTAACAATACCTTTCAAAGTGAGACTAACAGGAAAATAAAAAAGATACATATTTTGGGAGCTTGGGGTTTAAACTGGGGAAGAGAAAAATCTCCTTAAGTGTGTTGTCCAGCCAAGTGGATGCCATAAAGAAGGAGTGGGCAGCATATAGGCAGAAGGGACTTATTTCTCCCTGAAAAAGACTGCAGGAAAAACCCTGAAATGGCCTTGTCTGTGTTTTTGTAGGGAGGACCTTTAGATTGTGAAGAGCAGCACAAGCCAAAGAACAAATGTGTTTGTCCCTAAGTGCAGCAAAGAGCTGAAGAAGCTGAGATCAGAAGCTAATCAGTGGTGGCACTTGACGTATCAGTAGCTCATGTGAAATGACGAGTTGGAGGAAAGGCCATAAAGGCACACGACAGGTCATCTGTGAAGTGACAGAAACGGGGAAAAAATAAGACAAAAGAAAAATGGAAAGGATACAAGGAGAGGAACAGAGAAATGCTCCTTGGTGAAGCATTTCAGATGGCTGTCAGTAAGCCAAAGCTGTACCTGTAGAACCTGCAGAAAGATGTTGCAGAAGTTAGATGAAAACTGGACAGAACTGTCTCGATGAGGTGTGGCCGTGTGATTATAGAGCTGAGAGGTCCAAGCCTGCTGCTTTCCAGGTAAGAGACCTCAGCAAGAACAACCCTCCTGGGTCCTCTTAGATCATGGTCCTGTCTCTGAGAATGACAAGCTGCAAATTCCTCTGGAGAAGAAGCAATACATAAAGAGGATAGGAAAGAATGGCAATAGTGACCACTGAAATACCTTGGGGAGGTGCTGAGACATTTGGGGACGGAACTCACAGCTAAACCAGACTGCTGATGGATACCTTTTACCACCTTCAGTTTCTCACAAGAAAGACTGCAGCTTGAATAGAAAGTCAATAGTTTTTTCCCCTGTCACCAGATCATCTCAGAGGAAACTGCTGCTCTGTAATTCCCTGAAGAATTGCTCAGGAAAATCAAAAAATGCTAAACTTAGCAAAGATAATGTTTCTGAAAGCTAATGGAGGGAGGAAAAAAAAAAACCAGTCCAAAGAGCAACCCAGAGTTTTTCACATGCACTGAGATACACATTTCCTGTCATTGTAGGTCACTCTTCAGTGCTTCATCTTGATATGAATAGATCCCTCAATAGTTAACTCAGCCAAGGGAGATTTCAGATCAATCCTCCTCACTCCAGCCATGCCTTCTTCTAAATCAATAATGGCTGATGAATACCTCTGCCAAGCTCGTAACACAGACACAATGGAAATCCTGCTCTTTTAGAAAGTGCCTTTGCAAGCCCTTTGGATAAGGGTGCTTTACTGCTTCTCCTCTAAATCTCAGCAGTGAGGCTGAATTCCTGATGATGCTGCCTTTCTGCAGAGGCAGCACCGCACTGTAACCTGCACCTCTCTGCTCTTGGAGGATTTAGCAAGGGCTGTTTGAATTCATTTGGAAATGAATTCAAACTCACGATCTCTATAGCTTTCATCTTTAATAAAGTCTGGGCTTTCTTTTAGTTAGATTCTGCTTTCACAACAGAAGCAACCTTGTTTTTCAAAGTAGCACTCCGATAATTGGAGAAATTTTTTTTTTTTTTAAGTGTAAAATTCTGTAAGCAGTGTGAATTAAAATAGAATTAGGGTTTCATTGCCTGCAAAAACTGGGTAAAATTAAAAAGCTGGAAAGATCAAGTGGATCTTGCAGTTTACATTCATAAATCAAATCCATTAATTGCACTGAAGCACTAAAAAAATGAATCACTTTTGTTAACTTGTAAGCTAGGATGCACTTTTCTCAGAATTCAGTCCTTTTTGATGTAGATATTCCCAGTAAAAACTGTGCCTGATTATAATCTACAGTAGCACAGTCCATAATTAAAAATATTTCACAGGATTCTCTCAAAAATGCCCATTAATAATAATATCTCTTTTCAACAGCTCATGACTCGAAGATAATAAATAGAAGTGAAGTTACAAGCATACCACTCCAGCCTATGCAAGCAGATGTGGCAGTTCCAAGTACAGATTTATGTCTGGAAGGATGCATTCTCCTTGAAGTTGTTTGTGCAACCTACTTATCAGAAGAAAGAGATTTCCCGGAGATTTCCTTTAATTAGCTGGAACAAGCCATTAGTAAAATAAACAACTAAAACCATAAGCATATAAGCTAGCGTAGTTTATTAAAAAGCAATAATTAAAAAGATATCCTAAAATTCAAGGAGGGAGTGGCCAGGTTCAGCAATAGCTATTTCTGTGTGGACAACAGCGTTTCTAAGAGTCTAGGAAGGAAAAAGTTAGCAGTCTGCTAGGAAAGGTAATGAGAGGAGAGGAAATATATGATCCATGCTAATGTGGTTTATGCCCCTCCTTTTTTCAGTTTCTGAAGGTCTCTGCTTATTCCTGTGGCAATTAGGAGCCATCATCAGTGCCAATGATACATCAAGGCAATGCACTATCGTTTCCCCAAATCCCGAATCAGATGAACTTTAAAGTTTGCAGGGCAGCAATTTTCCCGTGCCTGTTCACTGGAGTAGCCCCAGCCCAGGGGGGTTTGAGCAGACGAGGTGAGCTCGCAGGGGATTGCAGGAGGCACGAGATGTGTTCCTTCTATTAACCACAGTGAGAATTCTAGGACTCATTCCTCTCACACCAGGCTGAAACGCACCCCTGCGGTTCTCTCCTATGTATATTGACTTGAATGAAGCTTTGTGTAATAAGATTTAAATTGTAATGAGTCATTATGCCAACCTTTCTTGCTGGTATTTTACAGAGTGAGCCTGCAGAGAGTGCAGTGTGCTGCTGCAGGAAACCCTAGCAAGTGTAACTTGAGGGTGGGGAGGTATAAAAAAACTACTAGGAAAATTTCTCACAAAATCTTAGCATGACCACAGTTTCAAAAGGATGATTTGTGTGTGTGTGTCCTTACTACAGCCATTATCATCAGTCCAGTGTTCACTCCTGAATCCATCACATTTAGATATATAAATCCTCATTTGCTTTTAGTGGGATGAGACAATCCTGTTTACACGGGCTTGAGGTGAATGATATCAAAGTATTATTTTTCAAGATTGTTTAAGCATCCAGCCATGCAGACTCACACAGAGACCTGTTTTCTAATAATCCTTTTATCAGCCTGGAGCTGAAACAACTTTCTTTCTTGCAAGGATCTGTTATTGAGAGTTTCTTATTAGTAACTAGATGCTGACATTGATTTCACTAAAAAATAAGCATAGGCCCAGAGAGCTTTTGATTTACTTTTTTTTTAATTGCATAACGTAGAATATAAACACAAACTCCTTTGCTCAGAACTCTGCCTCTTTAATTGCTTGAATTCAAAGGATTTCTGGATCAGCAGTTTCTCTCATTTTTCTGTACATGTTGGTGGCACTTTACCAAGGTTCCTCTGAAGCCACTAAAGATGGCTGGGGTTGAAAGGTATGAGGGAAAATTATTTTTTTGTTCATTGCAAGGAGTGTTCAAAACCACTAAGAAACCCATTGTTTTACTGTAGCAAAGTAATGGCTATTTTATCAGCTGTAGATAAAAATCCCTTCTTTTTACAGTGAAGCAAAGCAATAACTTGGTCTTGAGATCCCATTTTGTGTCCAGTGGCTCTAACAGGCAGATTTTGTTAATCTGCACTAACAAGAAAACTACTCCAAACCTGGAGCCTGACCCTTTTGTGTCAGCTTTCTAAAGACAGAGGTTAACAAAACTTTGCATGAAACAAATACATGTGCTCCAAACACTTTATATGTTTCCCCATCAATCTACAGAGGACTATTCTATGGCTGCTTTCTAAATTCTGGTGTTCCTTATTTAAATAGCCACAAGAAGTATGAACATGTTTTTCTCCCACTCCCTTCTCACCTGTGAATTTAATATCAACAATTAAATGACATAATACTACAAGAAAGTAGGTTGGCAAGGTGGGAGAAGGACCAAAGGATTGACAAAGAAATGGGAAAGGCACTTAAAACTTCTTGCAGTACATCAGAATAGCTCCTATGACTTTTGTATTTGCATTCTTTCTGCTCTTAAAAATCTGAGGGTTTACAAGGCAGGCACCAGAGGCTGTAAGTGAAGCCACAGAACTGGCAAATATCAATATCTAATAACTGGTGTCACTTTTGCCCCCTAATATGTAGGGCCATGAAATGGTGACAGTGAACAAAAGACCACATCACTGGCTTCTTACTTCCCCAACTCATCCTTGGATGAACCTTTTCTCACCCTCCCAGAAAACTCTTCTGTATTTCAGAATTGGTTTGCCTGTCTTTTCTTGCTGGCAGCTCTTCCTGCTCTCGTTAGTACATGAAAGTCTAATTGTGCTGGGCAGCTCTGTCTTGGCAAGCAACTCTGAAATTATACCTGAAACAGGACAGGAATCTTGGAAGAGCCTGACAGTAGATATCATTAATTCTGCTTTTGTAGGTAAGTTTTTCTCAGGTGAATGATGTGCTCTGCTCCTTAGCTGAAAAGGCTCTGTATTTTTTAAGCCTTCTGCATTGTGATATCAATTAAGGTATAGAAAAAAATATTCTTACAGTTAATTAGAAATCATGCAAAAATCCATGTGAAATTTAGAGACATTAATATAGTAGAGTACCAAACAATTCATTTATGCTCAATCTAGTGACTCAATATCTAGCTTGTTACCTCTGTTTGTTTTTATATCCATATCTTAATTCAGGAGCAGGCATCCATATGTTTTACATCTTTTGTAGAATTAGCTTAAAGGAAAAAAAAAATCACCAAAACATTGCAGAGTCACCATTTTTTTTTCCTGAGAGAATCATAAATTATTTAAAGTTTCTTCATCTTCAGAATGCCCTGATGAGTGCTCTGAGATATTCAAAGGCTAGAAGCTACAAGATTATACAGGTGATTCCATAATTCTTGGTGAGAACTAAAATAAAAATCATGCCTTTTTTTTTTAAGTATGAGGAATTATTTTTTCTCTCTTAATTTTCCTGTCTCAACAAATCATTTCACATACATCAGTATTCCATGAAAGGACATAACCATAGCTGAAATGTATGTTATCGGTCCATTTTCAGTTTCCTTGGCAATACTTTTTCCACTTGGTTCTTTATACTTGAAAAAGCAATACTCCTCATGTGAACACTGGTAATTAAGTCTGGCATTCATATTTTTTTCTATTACTTTTCTTGGTGCTTATTTAAGAACTTTGTTTGCAAAGTTGACTACCCAAGGTTCTTTTTCAACACTTGTATTGATTTTCTTTTGTCTTTTAGCAAACAGACAGCAACCTGTACTCAATATGGAAAAAAATAACAAGCAGGCAGTGTTTAAACAGCAAATCAACATTCTTATTCTTCTAATGACTGCTCTGAGCAAGGCAAGATCTAGCTGTACCCAAACAGAACAGGAGAGGCCTTCGTTTCTTGAGTATCAATGATATCTTCAATAGGTCTGTGTGGAGGGGGTTCCCATTTTGAACCTAAAAATTAAGAAATAAATTCACAAGGAAGGTCTTTGGGTTTTTCAGCAAGCATGAGTGACTTGAATTCAGGGGTCTGTCCAAAAATGGGACAGAAATGCACCAACCCAGCAGGGCATGCTGTCATTAATAGTAGAGACTGGTTTCTGTTCATATTACCAGCCTAATAAATAATATTTCATAAATATTAGTTGTGATTTGTGTCTCCCTCATCTTGACTCCCTACCAGGGTAAAGGGAATTCATAAGATTTCAATTTCTACTTGGAAAAGACAAGGGATGAACTGCTGGGTGTTTGCAGAGAAGACCCTTCTCACTGTGCTGACTCCATTTCCCAATCAGGCCATTTCCATTTCCATCAGCCTTTACCAGCAGAGCTTTATGAGCCTTCACTTCATGTTAAGTTTAAAAGGGTTTCTTTTGTGTTTTTTACAGTGCAAAGGATTCTGATTTGGGTTTTGTTTTGTTTTTTCTCCTTTAAATCTTAACTTGAATCAGAAGGAAGGCTGGATCATCACTAAACATAATGCATTATCATTAACTTCATGAAGCAATTTCTCTTATACAGTTTTGCTAGTCCAGGCATTCTAGCTCTTAGTTTAATTGAATTTGTTGATAAATCTGTCATGACATGCTTTCTATATATGATCTTTCTATTAAAAAAAAAAAATATTTCTACAGGAGAAAATCCACTCCATGAATAGGATTAGAACAAGGCTTGCACATTGTTTAATCATCTATTCAATGGGTTTTTAACAAGCAGTAGGAATGACTTAGATTGGCCCTCTGTTCATTTATGACTTTCCCATTAACATTTGCAAAATAGGAAATGAGAAAAAACATATGTTGGGATCACACATTTCAGCAAATGTTTTCACTAAATATTACCAACTACTTTCACTGTTGAAATGGAATATTCTTATTTAATCAATGACTCCAGTAAATAAGTGCACTATTGCCTGCAGTGGCTTTTGTATTAGGATTTCAGTTTCCACACTTGTCCCCAAGGCCAGGAAGGAGCATGACTTTCTGTTGCCGATGTGCTGTGTTTCATCAGGTTGTGTCCCAGTATATACATGTCACTTTGGTTCTAAGCAGATGTGACAGAAGGTAACAGACTATTCTGTGGTGCTGCAATGTCAGCCCGTGCACCAGAGCGATTAGAAAATGCAGTGCTGTGAGCACAGAGAGCGGGGAGCACAAAACAAACACAGTAATATCTAATTTTATGACTGGAAGTCAAATAAATGGAGAACACGCACTCCTTCATTGCAAACCCCCCACCCGTGTTGCTTCCGTGAGAATAATAATGGTTTGCTCTTCTTTTTGTTTTGGCAGCAAGCAATTATCACCTTCAGCAGGACTGAGGCAGACGGGGCGTATGTGGTGGAAAGGAAATAGTGACTGGGTCCTGCAGGATTTAACACATTTTATTACTGCATGCACTTTTATGGATTTCAAAAGTAGGATCAACTTTCCCTGCCTGAACTCTGATTACAATTTTTTTTTTTTACTTGTTTTCAAATGAGGATGTTATTGGCTTCCTTTGGCATATTTCCTGATAATATGACTGCTTGGGTTATTACAGTGCTACATTTCATCTCTCTTTGACCACAATACAAGATGTTTCATTTACTTAAAGCTTTCTTGATATTATCGGACTGAGAAAAATTACTTCAGTAGCCCTAAAAGCAGTTCCAGGAACAAGACTTGATTCTGCACTCAATTATCTGTCCACATTCCATCAAACATCTGTAAAGAGGTTAAACAAAATGTAAGGATACCCAGGCTTTAGATCAGCCAGGAAATGTTATCTGGGAATTGACTTTTCCCCCCTAATATAACAAAAATTAATGCCAGCAAGTCTCTCGGCTGTATGAAAGCCAGGCTCACCTTCATGATTGCCAAACTGTTTTAGAAACTCAATTATCAGTCATTTTAATTTCACTATATTTCACAAAAAATGCAGAGGAGGACTCACATCTCAGAAGAGGATGCAATACCAGTGTGGTCATGCAGAACAGCTTTGTCCTTAGAAGTTATTAGAGCCAGTCAGTGGGAGAAGAGAAATAAAATTAGGTCATCTTAATTCAAAGCCTTATTTTATTTTCATTGTCATTTGGTTTTGGTAATCATCATCCTTATCCAACCATCATACTTGAATCGTTTCTCTCACTTGATAGTTATGTGTTTTGCAAACGTGGAGAAGTCTGCTTTTTTAGCTAGTGAGCTTCTCAATTTTTTCAAGTAGACTTTTTCCTCGTCCTTTTGACATTGAGTAATTTGGAGAAATACATAAAAAAAAAAAAAAAGAGAAAATACAAAGTTACCATGCCTTTTCTATTATCAGTTGAAGGACTAAATGTTAAAATTAGTATGAAAGAAGAGACACCCCTTTAGAATTTGGTGACTGTGACCACTTCAGCATGGTCAGTATCTATGAAAATTTCAGAGAAACTTTTAACATGACTTAAACTTAAAAAGAAAGCTTGTCTTTTGACAGGAGCAGTTCAGCTAGAAATGCCCACTTGCATCCATAAGCACACTAATGCATGTGACAGCACGAGAGGCAGGCAGAGAGAGCAGAAGTGCCTCGCTAAGTGGAAATACAGTGAATAACCTTAAGGATTAAAGTACATCAGATCCTTACAGCAAATGACACAGCCCTGCTGCCAGTTAGGGGAAAAATACCTCTGTTCCTTTTGTGAAGGAGCTCTGCCACTGTGGTTTCAAGGACAAAATGAAGAGGGTTTGTTGTTGGGGGAGTTTTCCATTCCATCTTTAATACAGTCATGAAGAAAATCCGGGCTGCGAGGCTTTTTGACCTGCAAGCATCTGGCTGCTGTTTTGGTGTATCATAAATCTCAGCACTCCAAGCTTTCTTTGAGGTAGATATTAATAGGTGATAGATCTGAAATAAAAGCTCATGGTAAACAAAAGGTTCAAAAGTTTGTTGGTTTAGTGTAGTTGAGGGGGGCAAGGTAGGGAAAAAGGAAAGCAGACAAGATGATCTGAGCAATATGAACACGCTGATAGCCAGTACAGGGAAAAGCAATGTGAGAGAATTCAAAAGAGGAAAAAGAGATTGAAATCAAATAAGTCTTGATGTTTCCTTCATCAACAGAGGAATTTATGTGGGTTTTCATAAATATTAGCAAGCAAACAGCAGATTCAGTAATGTTATTTCTTCCCAGCAGAAGGAATTTGTGACATGCTTTGCCCCATCCTCCCCAAGCATAAACCCCTTTCTGGCCATAAAGAGTAAAACTATATTCCAGATCAAAATCCAAAAGAAAATCCCAACCAAAAAGGACTAGTCTTTAGTAATATTTTATAATCTTCTATAGAAAAGTGAATTTGACTTTGAGCATGAAGTAAATTTTTATCAAAAACCTGTACTCCTATTTAAGTACAATATTGACACATTTCCTCTGTAGAATAAATAATTTCTTGAAATTAGATAGTTCAAGGAATAACAATAATAAACAGTCTTTTACTATCTTGTCCTCTACACTGATGCTCAGCTTTCTCTCATTTACCTTTTCTTCAGGTGTTAAAAAGATCTGCCATAAAAACCCAAAGTGTTTGAGAAGCTGCACTGCCCCTCCTCCAGCCATGGATAGCAGAGTCCACTAGGTCTGCTTGTTTCTGAGGCACAAAGTCAAAACAGGCAGGAAAAAACAATATATTTTTGCTAGCCATTTGCTTACATTCAAAAAGACAAACAATTAGGATTTCTGTTTCTATTATTTATATACAAATGTATCCTTTATTGCTATTTACAGACAAAACCCAAATTGATTTAGATGCTGAAGGTTTCACTTCCTAGAACATGAGCCAACCCTTCAAATACCAGATGTGTTACACTGTTTCAGGTACCTTTGGGAGCCTTTAGGATTTCTTGCTGAGATTTTACAGAAGACAGCACTTCTGGCTCAGACACATTCTTGTGCTGGAAGAAGGAAGAGCCTTCCCATGCAGCGTGCTGAAGTCCAGGACAGAAAACAGCAGATGACTCGTCTGTCAGCTGTTGGCTCAGGCTCTTCCATTTCTATGCCTACATTTACCAGCCTTGACTGATGTGCATTGCAGACACCAGGAGAAATCCTGAGTCTGCAGCTCTGGATTTGCAGACAATCCCAGCTTAAGCAGGCTGATGCAGGGCTGGGCTCAGCACACAGCAGGACAGAGCAATAATTGTCAGTGACTCTGAGACAGCTGAACACTTGTGTCATACAGTTAATTTTGTGTGGGTGTGGGCTTTGTGCAGGAGAGTATTCTGCTGTCACCTGAAACACAGCCTTGCATTTCTCAGCAGTGCTGGCAAGCTGGATGGAAGAGGATGGAAGAGGCCTCAGCTCTGTGTGTGTAGCTGAATGTTCAGCCATGCCTAAGGTGCTGCTGAAGAGGAGCAGGACGCTTCCAGTCTGATGACAGGAGGCTCTTGGGAGAGTTGCTTTCCATCCTTGGCTTCCTATAAAGAAAGCTCAGTTCAGGATGCAGCCATACACTCCTGGTGAGGTTAGCAAGGCCTAGGGAGAAAGAAATGTGTCAAAGTTTTCCTGAACTGCAGCACTGCTGTGCCTCTTAAATTTCGTGCAGCTATTGCAATGCCATTATTGAAGGTACACGGAGCTATCGACCTCTATCCAAAGGGGCAGAAGAAATGCAGTGCAAAGAGTATGTGAAGAATAGATTGTAAGTTTAGAGCATTTTCCATTGAAACACTTCTTAGCAAATAACCTTTTAAATAACATTAAAAAAGAAGGTGCTTTCCATAATTTTTAATTTTTGTAAAAACCTTTCCTGTGAATGTCCAGCAGAGAGTGGTACATCAGGGAAATCTGGAGCCTAAGCCAAAATATTGCCCTTTTAGCATTTGGATATTCACCTGGTTGATGTTTGCCATGACATCTCCCTCATCCCCTTATTTAATTCAGTCTTGGACTTTAACAAAATAATTTAATCACTTTTTAGATGCATAGTCAAAGATATGGTGTATTTGTTCCTCTGATGCTGAATGACCACAGAAACCCAATATGGAGCCCCAGACTCCCTCAGGAGGCTGCCCTACATCTTCCATTTAGTCACAGAAACTTAAAAAAGCAGAATCAGACTTTTAGTTGTGTTAATTTTCAGTTGCAGTGCAACTGAAGTCTCCTTTTGGAGAAATCTTACACAATTCTAAACATTGTAATGGCTCAGGGATGGATTTTTATTTTAATTTTTTATTTTTTTAACTTACGCTTCCATCCACGGGATCTTGTTTTGCCTTTTCTCAGCAGCTCTACACTGGCTTGGTTTCATTTTTGAAGAAGGAATTATCCAGGCCTCAAGACAAAATTGTTCAAAGCTGAGTTTTTGATCATTTAAACATCAATACCACTGACTACGCAGAAACTATTCAGAATCCTTTGCCAGGGTTCAAAGGAAGCAAAGAAAAATATTTTCCACAGTATTTCTATCCATTAAGCTTCTTTTATCCCAAAGGCAAGTTCATGTTTTTGGGCTGTCCCAAACAGATTTGGTCACTGTCAGCCTCAAAAAGAAACCAAGGTTGTCTGCCATGCACTGATGTCACTTATGTGGTTGTCTATGTTATGGTTGATATTCTCAATGTAAAAGCACAGGTTATGAAGCTTCATGGCAGAGAAATACCTAATTTTTTCTCCCTAGTTGTAAGGTCCACTAGTCTTACTTGTTTGGTCCAGCTGTTAAACATGGTAAACTATTAGTTTGTCTGGGACGAAGTTATTAACTGGCTCTGCTTAATGTCTGGCTAATTAACAATCAGGCCTGTGTATGCATAAGGCCAATCCCAATCAGCATTTCAAGGAACTTCTTTAAGTGCACTGTACTGTATTTAATGGAAAAATCCAAGAGCTTCAGCAAGAATGATGGGTAAGAGTTCTAAAGAGATCATTTTCCTTGTCCCTTGATTTCTCTTAGCAAAAGCAAAGAAACCAGAACAGGAGCATTCCATCTTGCATTCCTTTCTCTCATGTAAGTGCTTCAAATTAATTTCTGAAATGAGGAGATACAAAATGGAATGAGCCCCGCACATTTATTATCTAATGCTTTGTGCTTGTCCACAGAATGTCACTGTACATCCATCCTTGTTTCCTCCATTAATTTGGTAATGTCCATGACACCTCCAGGGCACCAGGTAGCAGAAGCCTAATGAAAGCTCCTGTGAACAATTTCACTCACTTATTGTCTCCTGACACATCCAAACAGCCTCCCAGCCCAACTGCAACTCATGCAGCTCTCTAAAGGTAATAAGCAAGTAGTCATTGGTACATTTTTATGTGTATATATATATATTCAGTATTTCATATACATGTACATGTATATATTTTACACAAATACTACCATTTAAAAAAAAAATATTAACACATTGATTGCCCCAGTGTCACTGCAGTACCAGGAGCATTAGATTTAATTAGGTAGCAAAAATAGAAACTGGAATCTGGTTAATAGCTTCCAAAGCTGGTCTTAATTGGCTTATTAGTTGGAGATCAAGAAAAAAAAATAAATTTCAGACATCAGTTTAAGTGAATGCTGAATAAATTATTCAAAATAACTTTGAGAATCAAATAATTAGACAAATAATATGTAAAGGCAATAAAGTGTGACCATCAACAAATGACAAATGTATGAACAATGGAACAGTATTATTCTTCTACTTAGCTGTAGAGTTCCTGTGTATGCATCAGATTAATTGTTTATTCCAGTTATTACATTCATTCAAATGTATGAGAAAGCAAACCATTGATTTATTGCTGTCAAGGAGTACTTAGTGCAGCAGTTTAAACAAAGCATGGCTGTCTCCATATATAATTCATGTTTATTATAAATGTAAAGGAGAAGGAAAATGCTGCAAGAGTATCTGTAGGCTTAACTATCTAAATTTCTATTGTTTTCTGAATGTAATAAATATAATGTTTACCTGTAGAAATAATCAAACAGAAATTTCCTGCCCTGAATAGGTAATTTCCAGAAGGAGAGACAGCATTATTAAAAGCATTCTGCAAACACTGATTGCTTCATTCTAAACTAAAGCAGATCTTCTGGTATTTAAAATCTGCCTGGATTTGCTGCTTTGTTCTTAATATCCTTGCCACACACATGCCTCACAAATCTTCAGATG
Source organism: Xenops minutus (assembly GCA_035221455.1). Taxonomy (NCBI): domain Eukaryota; kingdom Metazoa; phylum Chordata; class Aves; order Passeriformes; family Furnariidae; genus Xenops; species Xenops minutus. Next base: position 4,062,043 of record JAWWEE010000142.1, on the reverse strand, counting down.
GATCTAAAAGGTGTCCTGGATTATTTTTTGCTGGGATAGCACTGGTTTAGAGAATGTACAATGGTTCAACCTTCCCCCTCTCTCAGAACCCCACTCTCCCCTATTGGGCTGGTTGAAATTCAAAGCGTGTTCTGACATAAAAAGGGTATTCAGACCCTGTCACTCTCACAGACCTGGCTGCAAGGCTGAGTTATATTTTGGTTTTAGGCTAGTAATATATCAGTAGTTATGTCAAGTCTTCTTTCGAATTTTGAAGTTGTGGCTCACTCCATTTCATTAGCTGATGTTTTTTTCCTTTCCCAGCTGTGAGCACCATGTTACAGCAGTGAACTCTCTCTCTTTCCTCACTGGAGAGCCCCCACTTCCTCTGTAGCCTAATAAAAAGTAGAAAATCACTTGGGCTTTGTTCTTCAATTACATATTCACCATGTAACACTGACATAGGGAAAGTGAAGTTCTAGGTACATGTTTCTAATTAGAATACTATTCCAATTACAAACTTGAAATCAGACTCCTACTCTGCAGTATTCTGTTATGAGATGTATCCAAGGAAAGTGAGACAGGGCAATGCAGTCCCTTTCTTTTTTCAGTGATTTTGGCAAAATAATAGGCCCAGAATATCAAGTTATTCAGACATAGCATATCAGAGTGAAAGAGAGGCTGGGTAAGTCCCTTAAAGGCATAATAATGATAGTGCTTGTTAAGGTCACCATTTTCATTTCAGACTACAGCAACAGCTATTTAAACAATAAATTTACAACCAAGAAGAATTTGGAAATAGCACATTTACAGCTGTTGTCACATCATGTCTGCATAAAGAAAAAAAACTCCCAAAGTAAATAATTTCCACTGCCTAAAACACAAACCCCCATTTAGAGTATGGAGAATTTCCAACCAGAAATCTGAAATATTTTGGATAACAGAAGTGATCAGTCGTTGTTCATCCACCAGGGTAGATAGACTGTGTGCTTTTAGGGAAATAGTTGCTGTGTTAATTCTTGTCTGTTTCTTTGCCTGCAAGGTCTTGAAAAAATAATAAATTTGATCTTGAAATAAATAAGGTTTGAACTTCTCTTATGCTTTATTCTAATTTTTAGCAGATTAGCCTTAGTAAGACTCTTAGCATTTTAAACCTTAAAATACAGTCTTTAAGTAAGCATGTCTTTGCTGACCTGTCACCTTTAAGTTATTTGCAGGGAACTTTGATTAAGTAGCATTAACTAAGTCTTCTCCTTAAATGATTTGGAAAATGTAACTTTAAATAGGTCATATTTAAAACCCCCCAACTTTCTGAGCTACATTCCTCAAGTCTCTCCCCTATGGATTGTCTTAATAGGTAAAGCACTGTCTGCATTTGCTGGAGGTTGCAGCCTTTACTGGCAACAAAGTCAGTGTGTTCAGCTAGGCAGATTCCTACAGAGACCTTGGAGCTTTCATGTGGGACCTCTGTCTCCTGGAAATGATATTGTATTTTACACAAAAAAGCACCTTCCTCAGTCCAACTCTTACAATCACTGAAAAAATGTTGAGTTCTGCAGAGCACACAACTCTGCAATCCTATTTAATCAGCGACTGAGGCAGCCCTGCTCAGCTATGGATTATGCTGCGAGACCTCATATTACTTTTAGCATTCTTGCTTGCCTCTGAGAACATCCTGTTATATCAAAAAAGTATTTGCACATCTTGGAAAATATTTATTTTTCTGTATGAGCAACTTGAAACTCCATTTTTGTGTTTTCTCCCTTGTGGCTGGGGTGAATAGCTAGTTCTAATAATTGCAGTGATAATGGTTCTGAACAGCTTATGTTTCCCAGGCTCTTTGATAATTTCCAAACACATTCTTACACCCCTTATGTGAAATTCAATAAATCTGCCAACCTGGTCTGGTCAGCCTGAGAAGTACATCAGTGCACCTGCTTTGAATGCTGTTTCCCAGCATGCTGGCCAAAGCTCAGAAGCAGAGTAGCAGCTTTACCTTCTCACATTCTCATTTTTGACAGAAGAATTCAAAAAGGTATTTCTCACACCCTATTTTATTTTATTGTATTTGGTTGGGGTTTTTTATTTGTTTGGTTGGTTTTTTTTAATTGTAGAGAAAGCCTGGGCAAAGCACTTGAGCTTCTGTTATTTCTGTCAAGTTACTTTCCACAGTCAGTCTTGGCTGACAGACTTCAGTCAGTGCTAAGGAGAGCAAATGTTTCTGGAGGCTTTTAAAGTAATATCTAAAATCAGCCCCTGCTCTGGCAAAGTGGTGACCTGGAACTGAAAGACTCTTGTGGTATCGGTAACTCCCTCAGTCCCAAGATCTCTGGAGAAACAGCTGGTGGCCAGGGAAGGCTGAGTTGTCCCCAGTTTCATTAGCAGATACATTTCCCTTACCTTTGAGAACTGCATATCCAGCTAAAATTTGCCACTTCAGTTTACACGGCTGGTTTATCACGTTCGTTCTGTCATGTCATGCTTTGGGAAGTTATCTACAGCAGAAACAAAGCAACTAGACATATTTACTTACCAATTAGCACACCCTCCTCCTTGGAATATTTTCAGCTGACCTTTTTGGTCTTGTTGTCTCAGGAAGGGGATAGTACTGAGATCCCTTTCAATGCTATCATTGCTTAAACATGACATTTAGGACTTGTGTAAAGGTGAGACACAGTAAGGCACTTTTTTCCCAATCAGTGAGCAGTGCCTTATATTTCTCCCCCTGCTCCTTATTCTCAGCTGTTCCTAAACACCTCATACACAAGAACCTCTGTAGAGGCTGCAGCAAATTTTTAGCCTGTAGAAAAGTTTGAGCTGTTAAGAAGACTAGCAGAGCACTAATAAAACCTAAACACTTATAGTCAAATCTTATTCCTGATGCTGCTAAATGGGAACTTACAACTTAACATAATAGGCAATTCAGCATACAAATGTGCCCCATAAAAGCAGGATGTTGGCAGTGCAAAACTATAAATGTTAACCTTTGGGCAAGCTGTTACAAATGTGCTAGAGGCTCTTGCAATTTTAATGAACTTGTTTGCACATATGAGGATTATTTTGTACTAAACACCAGGATACACACACATCCAATAAGAGGAGCACCTTCAGGAATTCAGATGTGTAGGAGTTCATCCTGTCTTGTTCATCTGTTATCAAAGGTTTATACCACTAGGCAAGGAAAATGGCCTTTTTGCCCTCAAAAATGTGATTGACAAACAATAGATAACTCTCCTAACAGTGTTAGAGAAAATAAGAAGTGTTTTATAACTACAAGTGTTTGTGGTCAAGATTTATATTCTGGACAAGCACAGATGTTAACGAATGTGATTTTTCTGAGTTGTTGTTTCATTATTTTTGGTAAGTTCCTGCAAAGGCACAGGTTGTTGAAAATGTGAGAAATCTATAACAATTTCAACCCTGAATCAGGGCTAATAGTTATCTTATGAACTAGTAGGCACCTGTGACCTTTGGTTGCAAGTAATTCGGGTCTGATGAATCAATGTCTAAGCACCCTCGGAATCAAATAATCCTGCAGAGCAACCAAATTAAGTTGCTCCATTTCAGGGAAGTGCTTGCAAAATCCCACATGTTCTTCAATGTGCATTATAGTGTACTCAATTTGGAGCCCAAAATATCAAAATATTCCACTTAATGACTGCTTATATACAAGCTCAGAACAAGAGTTTTTTGTACAGTTAAAACTGAAAATCAGAGGCTCATTCATCTAAAAATTAATCTCCATTCATTCAAAAATTATTTCATAGTAGAATGATTAAACTGAATAATTGAATTAATACTATTGTACTCTACTATGTATGAGTAGCACTTAACACAGACAGGCTTAAAGATGGACCATTTTAGGTTTTCATTTTAAGAACAGAACTTCACCTGCATGGTTGGTTGCTTTTATTTCTCTCTATTGTGTCATCTTACATGCTGTAAAATATGTCCTTGACATTAATTTTCTGTAGAAAACAACTAGGAAAATTATTTGCATAACTGTAAAAACAAAACTCCTTCAAGTCATAAGTATTATAAAATATTCATGTTCATTTAAACTTGGCCTACAAAATGTACAGTTCAGTGCTTTCCTGTTCGAATTTCTGAGTTTAACTTAATCAAGTCTAATGGTGCAAAGGTGATTATCTGTCTTCTTCCAAGTTCAAGAATGTAATAAAACTGGTTACATTAGGAAGCTAATTTATTATCTGCACCATGACAGGAAAAGGTAAAGAAAAAGTAATTTATGGTGGACCCTTCCATGGTTAATGTATTAGTTGCAGCAGAGGTTAAAACTTTCATCTTCTTAGACTTGGAGAAGTGAGAAAGCTTGTGAATACATGAGAGAGAACACGTGTGATAACATAGAAATTGCACTTCTTTGTTTGTATAGCAGATAGAGTTTCATTCTTTTGGTGTTATTCCAGTATTATTATGTTTCATGACATGAAGAGTTCCCCTGAAGTACAGGAGGGGAATCCTTGGGGTTGCATTTGCTTTTTCAGGTTGTTGCCTTTTATGATCCCTTGGGAAAAACTGCTCAGCTATATTGTGGCTCCACTTATGGCAAAAGACAGAATCAGGACAGGAATATATTTCTCATTGCTCCCATTAGTCTGGGGGAAGATACTCAGTGTCAATAGGACTGGAGGATAACAGGGAGCACACAGACCTTGGATGAATGGCATAAGAAGCACAGCTTCTTCAAGCCTTACTGCCTCTGCCTTTTCTGGAATGATCAGTATGTCAAATAAAACAGAAAACAGAGATTTTTTTTCAGGGAGACATTTTCTGAAAACATCCCGGTAATGACAGGAAAAACATTCTTTTCATTTTTCTGGCTTAGGAAACCCAGCACTTTCTTGCCATATTGCACTTGTTGCAATTGCACTACAGAGGGACAGTGTGAACCTGAAATACAGCGACCTATCTCTGGCTCATATTACTGTGATATTTATGGGTTTGCCTCTTTCTTCCCCATGTGCCAGTTTGTTTGTCTCTGACCCCCAGCCTCTCTCATCCTTCTGAGACACGAAACTTGTATATAAGAGTCATAGGTAGATTGAGGATGATGCCAGACTGAGCTTGACTGATCTGTCATTCGGATTTTTATATTTGTTACATTTTGTTGATTATCTACAAGGATATGTTCTCAATTTTGTCTGCTAATTTAGCACAACAAATCTGGCAAATTTTTAAAAGTGTAATGTGGTTGTCAGCTGTGAGAGATCTCCACATTTACCCCAAACATCTCTCACTAAATGTAGTAATTTTTGTTGGTATAAAAGCAGATTGTGTTTTTTTAAACCCAAACACAGTAGCTCTTTGACAATATGATTATTCTATTACATTAGAATAATATCTCTTTGATTTCAGAACATGTTAACGATAAAACTAAGAGAGAAAATAAAGTAGCATACTATAAATATGTGTGATTTCATACAGAATTGCAGCAACAAAAAATGCCTGTGCAGTGGGCTATACTTTAAATGACATTAAATTCATGATGCCATTTCCTGAATCTTACATGAAATTCAAGGAAACAGTCACTTCTGCTGAATAAAATGTGATTTCCACAGAATGCAGCACCTCACTCCAATCAAGATGCACCACCTTTCAAACCAGAAACATCCCCCGATTGAATTAGGTACATTAAGAATTGAATCTAATACACAGTATATTAAATCACTTGATGAAATCAACTTGTGATTATGGAATAATGCTACGACATCCTTGCCTGGATTGCCTGCATCTTTCAGGAAGCCTGATTGTGTGTCGTTTCCTTACTGGAACTGTATAATGAAGAAGGTCCATGGCCATCAGTGAGACTGACATAACCGTGTTGGTTTTCAGAGCCATAGGACTGTATTCATCTGGATATGGTCAGGAATACTGGTTTGAAAAAGGAAATTAGTTTTCCCTGCATAGCTGCTTTACTGCCAAAAATACCTCAGTGACTCCTTTTCTAACATAACTAGATTTCTTTCCCCCAAAGTACTGATAATCAGTTGTCAAGCTTTCCTATCTTCTGTTTGGCACTATTCAATGAAGTACATTCATTTCACTCATGCAGAAACCTCTGCGAGACTGGGCTTATCAGAAAAAGGGTTTCTGAATATGTTTGGCTTCCCTTTTGTGGTCCCATTTCAAGACTAGTGTCTGTGTCTAGATATCCCAGAGCAGTGATAAATAGAGCCAGGGGTTGTTTATTACAAACGTTTGCTGGCTTGAATGTGTTGCCATCTCATTATGATATGTTTCAGCCTCTGCACGGACAGGTCTCTTATTTACACTCTCATGTAGGGAACACTGATTTTTAAGGCAGTAGAACAGGTGAAAGATAGTAGAAAGCAGAGTAAAAGGATACCATTCCCAATACTTTTAAAATATTCTATTTTCATCACTTTTAACAGCAGAAATTGATGCCTCTGTATCAAAAAATTTAGAAGTTTCTGATTTTAAGATTCTCACATGAAGAGGGCAATGGTTAAAGCTCAGAACTGAGATAAAAATGTATGCTAGTCTGGGTCACCTGAGCTTCTGGGAGCTGTCAGCCAAACAACACATACAGACAGCAAAAAGTATGGATTGCTTTTGACTCAGACTCCCCAAGCAAGTTTGAGGGCACTACAGTTCCATAAGGACTGCCAGAATTAGAAATTTTAGATGAAAAGGCATGATATGTCTTATATTCTGCCCATGTCTCTATAATGTCATTATGTTGTTTGTGATATAAATGAACATGACAAATGTTACCTATATATCTCTATACAGCCTCAATGGAATATTCACAGGTAGATAATCAAGTCATACTGTGTATGAGACACTCATTTTAACTGTAATCTCAATGAGCCCTGTGAAGTTCTAATTTTATTATATATAAAAAGCAACAAAATTATACTTAATTTCTGGGATTCCTTAAATAGACAAAGAAATTACTCTAAAAATAACATGAGAGCAAACTTTCAGACCTGAAAGTGAACGAGCTGTTTGAAGTCTGCCTGGCAGCTGCCTAAAAGTGCCATTGCTCAGGCAGCCACCACGGCACCTCATGTTCCACATCTCTGGCTCCCTGGGTACTGATGGCAGATGTCTGTGCCAGCTTACAGGTGACAAAGAATGGCTTCAGCTGCACTGGTTCCCTGGCTGCCCTCCCAACAGACAGAAAGGAATGAACCAACAGAGATCTGTCAGCAGGGTTCAACAAGAGCAAATGTGAAGACGCATCCATGGCACATCCCAACCCCACGCAACAGTACTGGGAGGGCATCACTGGGCCAGTAAAAAAGCTCTGCAGCAAAGACCAGTGGGGAAAAGCTGAAAATGACACAGCAGTGTGTCTTTGTGGCAGTGAAAGCCAACTTCAGGCTATGCTGCATTTGCAGAAACATGGCCAGCAGGTCACAAGAAGTGATTATTCACTCTTACCTGGCATTTTTTGGACCACTCTTTGCCCAATTTTGGGCTCTCAGTATCTTGCCAAACTTTTTTTAATGAGCGATCTAATACCTTGTATACCTTAAGTAATGAGTGTTTCATAAGGGAGATGGAGCCAGACTTTTCTCAGAGATGCACAGAACTATAGGCACTGGACATAAGTTGCAGCAAAAGGAAATTTTTATCAAAGCTAAGCAAAAATTTCTTGATGCTGAAGGTGGTCAAATATTGGAGCAAGGGCCCAGAGAGGCTGTGAGAGCTCCATTATAGAAGATATTCAAAACTTGAAAGCAGAAAGTGCTGAGCAACCTCAGCAAACTAAGCATTATTATTTTAAGGGGGCAGAGCAGATGATGTATAAAGGTCCTTTCCAACCTAAAATAATCGATGTTTATGTGGTCCTAGAATGCTACATCTACAGATCATTTATTTGCTTGTATCCCCAGCCAGATTTTTCTTACCAGTTACAGGTTTTCCCAGTGTTGGTTTGATTTGGTTTGTTGGGGTTTGCTTGTTTGTTTGTTTGTTTTTCTAGGGGGCTGAGGTGATGAATTTTCTGGTGAGCCTACCCTTTAGCATCTATTTTTCAAAATAAAAATTTGATGCCAGAAACATTCTTCAAAAAGCACTAACTGATATTATTCCTTATTACAGATTTCCAAGGAGGGTAATTCATGGCTAATATAACATTTTCTCCCTGCTTTCTATAAGCTATTTCTTCAAGATCCAAATAGATGCTGTCAGAACATCGAATAAACCGTTCTTCCAGAATGTGAGAAACGCAATCTGTCCACATTACACTGCCTTGCTCTCTAAGGAGAGAGAAAGGATTTGCTTCAGTAAAGAAGGCACTCTGTTATATGGCTTTTTCTTTTGTAGTCTCATATCTTATGTTTCAATGGGTAAACTCTGCAAGTCAGATTTATATTCCAGTCTAAAGTTATGTTTTGTTGCAGTAAAATCAAAGGAAGCAATGACAGATTGATCCATGGAAGAACAGGTGGGAACCGAGCAGACCTTATTAATCTTTTTCGCTACTTGGTGGCACTCAAGTGCTTTTAATACATGGAGAGAACTTTATCTGTGCCATGTGAAGTTAACCTTGAATAGGACTTGGATTTCTAAGTGTCAGAGAAAGTTGTGTCTGAGTTAGTACCTTGTATTTTTTCCATAATTCAGAGACTATGGTAGCATCCTCTTGTCCTCAGTGCTCTCTGCCCAGCTGAGCAACATGTAATGTGGATCCCCTTCTGAGACATCTCTGCCCACGTTTTACACCAGAGACAGTGGGATGAGAGGGAAGTGGAAGAGAGGCCTCCAGAACTAAGCTCTCAAGCACCTCAGTCCACTATCTGTGCATAATAAGGAATTTCATCTTCCTGATGAAGCAACTTTCCTTCCCTTTAAGGCATAAAAGTTAATTGAGCTAAATATAGGCTAGATTCAGCACGACATTGAAGTCTAAGGAGTAGCAAAAAAGGGAGGGTCCTGTGTTCCAGCACCCACTGCTCCATGTGTTTTCTGTGAGAGCTTTTTGAGTAAGATACAAACCACAGAGCACAGATTGATGTGACTCTGCTGGATCTCTTTAGCTGCCCATCCAAGAGACCTGAGGATAAGGCTAAACTGCAAATGAGCTCAGAAACTTTACAGTTCACATTGCAGGCATGGTATTTATATATTAGTCAACCATCATTATTTATAACTACACAAATTTAACTTATTTCAGAATATTTCCGAATAAGATCTTCACTACATCACTTATTTCCTTCTGCTTAAGATACTGTATTTATTAATAGGCACTGAAAAATGCCAGTGAAATCACTGTCTTGCACACAAACCATACAGACATGTACAGAAAGACAACCACAGTGGGTCAGCCTTCATCCTGAGCCATGGGGAACCAAGCTGAGAGACACTTTGGGGATGTGATGTCTGGGAGAGGAAATGGGCCCCAAACTGTAGCACTGCGTTGCTTTTTATACTAGATATGCTTTTTTAATTGCTTATTCCTGCATGAAAATGCTCAGGAGCAGAACAGAAACTGAAGACCTGTGTAAGTCACAGGTTGTTGTTGTCTTTCAGACAGAATCTTGAAAAATGCATCTGCTGCCTTTAATTCCATTAAAAGAATTTAACAAGTTAATGCAATAAAATTTAATTATCTTGATTTCAGCATGTCCCTAGTTGTTGCATTTACATGATGAAAGTGCTATAGGGCTCATTATCTTAAATAAACTCCTAATTTTCTACTCATGGCTGCTGAAAGTGTTGTTCCAGAATAAGCAGTCACAAAATGAACATTTCATTCTCTTTCTCATGGTTACAATGCTTCAAGTTTAAAAGCTGTGACCTCCATGCCATGACTGGAAAGAAATCTCATTTTTGCAGGAGGACAAAATTGCTGTAACTAATTAGAGGCCACAGTTTTTGTCCCATGTTTGCAGGGTGTCAGGGCTGAGGCAGGTCAGGCTCTGTCCAAGCTTTACATGAACAGCCCAGAGATTTCTTTTTTTTCTTTATTTTGATGCAGTAGCATCCAAATTTCTTAAACATGGTCCCTAATATACATCAGATATTTCTTTGTTCTCTTGCCCAGCTCCAGCTCTGCCTTTCTCTAGCAGAACATCTGATTATATCCTGTATTTTCTAACTGCAAAAAGGAAGATGAGATCCTTGAACTAACCAACTGGAGAAAGGATTGGTTATTCTGAATTTATTTATTTTGCAAGCCAAGGGATGAAGAAATGTTAGAATAAAAAATTAGCAATCTGCTTCTCTTGTGTATGCAAGTCTTTCAAAGCAAAAGCCTGACTTTTAATAGATGAGAAAGCAGATTTTCTGCCCTCAGATTCCATTGGTGAAGCTTCCACACAGGGGTGTTGCATTGTAACAATTGTAGTCAATCACTCAGCTGTAGGAAATTGTTCTGAATACCTGACAAAACAAACTTACCATCTCCCAGGCACCCCTAATAGCTCAGGAGATGGCCCTGTGGTTTGCATTAATACTGCAGTTCATAAGTCTCTTCCAATAACCTGTCTTTGCAAGATGAGGGCTACGCATTTATTTCGCCAAACTACCATCACTCATGAATAGTCCTTCCCGTGAGACCTGAATGATGGTAAATATTAGTCAAGCCAGTGACATTTAGTTTATTTTGTCAGAAGGTAGACACATTATTATCTTTGGTGACAGTAGCAAAGTTAAATTTAGTCCTTGTTACATTTTTCAACCTCTGTAGGAGGACTGTGAGTCTAAACAAAAACCATGTCTTTTTGTTACAAGGAAATTAACTTCTTGGTTTTTTCTCCATATAGCTGCTTCTTAGTATGCTGAATGAATTCCTTTTAAAATTAGTGCCATTAAACAACTATTGCACACATATGTCACCCAAATACCACAGAGGATGAAGTGGATTGCTGATGAAAAAAAAAAGAAAAAAAAGAAAATGTGCGTGCATCTGTCAATCCATAAACTAAATAGATTTAATGAAACTTAAAGAGAATAATTTTTTTCCCATAGTTTGAACTACATATGATCTTGTCCTTCACACTTTCAACAATCACATAGCAATTGATCATAAAAATTTGCTAGAACAATGGTAGAGAAAAGCAGTCTTAAGGCCATAACAATTTCATTTTAGACAGTAGCCAAATACCCTCATGCTGTTATCAAAATCATTAATATGCTACATGAACACATGAACAACAAAAATTGCTCATTTATTCTCCCTGCGTATCAGCAGGATTAATGTCAAATACTCTCCAGCTTCCTGAATAAAAGGTTTCTTGTTTTTGATGTGACAAATGAGAAACAAATCTCAGCCTGAACTTTTTCATGAGCTGATTATTTTATATTGTGATTTGTATTTTTCTGACAGGCCCGAGTTGCAGGTGGACCAGAGGTAATACCAGTCACCCATCCGTGCTGCAGAAAGGCAGCAGAAGAATACAAAACTCTTCAAAATGCTAATTCTCTGTGCTCTGTTCCCATCCCTGTAAAATTCAGCTGTTCCTCCCTGTGCCCTATGAGCTACAACTGTGACCTGACTCCATTAAAAGAAAACTAGGATATGTGTTAAAAGTTTTCTTTAGGATATTCCTTTTCTGCTGGGGACATCTGTGGAAAGAACCACTCTTTTTTTGGGCTATCCAGGACATGAATGCAGATTATCAGGGGCTGGGTGATGTATCATCTGCACCTCAGAGAGGCAGTACCTTTATTTGCTCTTTCTCTTTTCTCCCTGCCTAGTCTTCAGAAACGTGCAAAGGCACTGCTGACATGGTTCTCCCACTTCATTTGGGGGTTTATATTTATGGCCAGAGTCTCTAATTTTGCAGAACTGCCTGGCAGGAGCTAAAAATAAAATTTAGAAGAAACAAATTGCAATACAAATTCAAATCATTAACCCAGCATCAAACCCATCATTTATTGCTGTGCACGAGCTTCTCTTTGCCAGAACTCTGTAGCACAGCCAGCAAAGCCAAAGGAAACCGTGTATTAAGACAAAAGACCAAATCCTTCACTCTTCCAGCCTTGCAAACTGTACTCCACAAGAACATTTTTATGCAGAAAGAATCCCCGTCTAGAGTAAAGGAAATCAATTATTTATGCAGAGGGGGCTTTTTTGGATCATTTTGCTGTTCTTCAGAGATTGGTCTAGAATGGGAAAGAGGAATAATTTTAAGTCAAGGAGTCTTTAGGCTTCTCTGCTAGGAATTCCCAACTTTATTCATTGTCTCTTGCTGGCAATACAATTTTGCTTTGAAATAAATTCCCCTGTACTGCCACCTTCCTTCTTTGGGGAGCCTGAAAGGCAGTTCTAAGTCACATTCTGAATATTCAGTAGGAGGAAAAAGTTATCTGTGAATTTAGTAATGCCAAGACTAACACCTCTAAAATGAAAAAAAGCTTATCTCCCAACTATTGCCAGAGACAAGGCTACAACTTTCAATTCAGCTCAAGTAGATAAACTGCTGTTTATGAGCTGGGTGCAATCACTTGGAATAATCAGAGCAGTTACAACAGTCTGAAACAGAACTGGAAATTTCTTCCTTTCTAACTCACCCAACAGCAAATCTTATCCTACTGTTCTGAGTTCCAGGCTGACACATGCTGGATTTTTGATATATCAACATGCAGCCCCAGAGCTGACTTTAATACTAAGGAATCTAAACCACTGCACCTATTGATAATGAATATATCTGCATAGGTGACACTGACAGAGTGTTCAGGGCCTTCCATGAAAATGTCTAAGATAAATCATTCAGGGAATATCACAGAACTTTGGACATGACCTGCCCTACTGCTTATGATTTCATCTGCCTAAAATCAGTGCAAGCATATGAAGGCCACGTTGTCTGAGTAATCTTAGCTGGTTTTTAATCAGCCAACACCCAGTGCTACAGGCTGTGCACTCCATGGGCAGCCCCGGGTGCTTTTACATTCAGACTCGAGCCTTTACCTGGTGATTTTGGATTCTAATGGCTCCCCAGAACAGCAGTACTGAGAGATTCGTGCAGTCACTTGTGTTGTCTTACCCAGTGTGAAGAGCCTTGTTTTATTATAATTGTTTTTTTCTTGAAGTTACTTAGCGTTTTTGGAAATGCCAGAGATATACAGACTCTATTTTTTTTTTTAAACCACTGGCAATATAGTGGATGATCTCAATTCTTTTTCTCTTCACATCTCCGAAAAATACTTTCTACAGTCATTCTAGTGCTAGTTTGACCCAGTCTGAAAGGCCACTCAAGAGCAAAGTCTTTGCATCCTAAAGTTTTGTCTCTAACAACTGTGTTTTGTGCAGATTTAGATATCATTTCCTACAAAATGAAGTACAACAGAAGGACTAGTAAGAAAGGACTTCAATAGTATTCCTGGTACCCCCTCCCATGGGAAGTCATTTAATTCATCAAGCAAACTTACCTAAATAGATTGTGCTTTGAAGCATTTATTGGGCTTTATTGTATGATGCACTGCTCTCTATCCTAAATATATTGGCCTGCAATTAAATAACGGTCCAGTTAAATTAGCAAGCTGAAACAGATCAGTTACATTTGCTAAACACAGGAGTCTCTATGACAACTAATTGGATTGTATATGGAATTTATTGACTTGTAATTGGAATATATTGGTTTGTGTGTAGCAAAGTGTTCACAGGACGTGAGCCGTCTGCCGTGATCAGTAATCATCACATTGAAACAGATGGCACTGTATGTAGAGCATATTGGCTTTTGTGTACATTAGAATGCATTGTAGCAGTTTACATGCTCAAATATATATATATATATATATGAAGTTACAGAATTCTATTAAATAAACATTCTTTTTATATCCTCCAGCAACAGATCCTATATACTTCAAGAAGTAGTCAAGCTATTAGAAATGTTTATTTATGATTCTATTTAGTCTGTTCTCATCGTGTGTCCAAATGAAGGAACTACATCCCACTAGCTGTTAATGACAGGAAGATTCTCATTAGACTAGATGAATTTAACATGAACACATTTTGCCTTTGACATGTATATTTACTTTATTAGTATATCCAAGACAATCTGGTGCTTGATAGTCACCTGGAAGAGTTGTGAGGGTGCCAGCAACTATTCAGTATGCAATACAGTGGAGAATATATATTGTGTCATATTTTTATCAAGACTGTAACAACATAAGCTGTTTTACAGTAAAACATGAGAAAAAACAAATCTGAGACTCTCTAAGAACAAAGTAAAGATGTTTTTGATTTTTTTTTTCTGTGTGTTTAGCACCAGCACAATGAGCTTTGGACCATTTCCACTCTACAAACTATAAAAACTCTTCTGAATAAAGTGGTTCTCAGTATTGAGAGGTCAATTATTAAAAGTATATTAATCATGAAACAGCATATACAGGTTCATGATTATTGAATAAAATGAGCTTGTATTTTGTGCCATTCTGTATATGCTGGTGTAGATAAGGTTCATTTGATTACTTCTGAAAAAATAGATATTTATTTGAGTACAGAGGTTATGTGTGGATGATTCAATTAAGTACTCAGTGCCCTCAAATTTTATGGGAAGCACTTGGTGCCCTGGTAAAATAAAACAAATTGATTGAGACTATATATATGTACTGTAACAAGTTCTTAATGAGGAACTGCCTGCTCATCAGTGCTGCTCAGGAGTCTATGCTTTACAGCTTTCCCTGCTCTTTATGGGCTTCCTTGTTTCCCCTTTGGTCTTATTCTCAAGATCTGCTGTTCAATACCAAACTCTTATAAACAATTTCATTCCTTCTCTTTGGATGAGCAAACCTCTTCTCTTCTTGGTCTTTGGTTCCATGATTTGTCATCATTATTCTCAGAAACTTGCTAAATCTTGAGAAAGAATTCCTATCTTGATATCCAAAAAAATGGCTTTCTCAAAATCTAAGGTATAAACTAAGCTCTACCCCACTTTTATATGTTTACATGAATTCTTTCTGAGTCAGACCTATTTAATCCAATACCTTCTCAAATCCTAGTATGAGTCATTAAGCAATCACGTTTGGGGTTTATTTATATAACATTAATTATTATGACTGGAATGCTCACACACTTTAAAACATACCTGTTAAAAGGGTCAACAATTTTTCATTATGTCAAGTGACTTGTATTATTCTGATATATTTGTGACTTTGAGTAATAATATTTTACAATAAAATAGCAATGATCACAAACTTCTAACTGCTGCTTCATTTGACCAACAGTACACCAATATCACTACAGTTTTCATCTACTTTACTCTAAAGCTGATGGGAACATTCCAATTTACTCATCAATAAATTTGGGATCATGTCTTAGAAAGATATTTCCAGCAATATCTGTTATGCAGCACTGCTTTGCAACTATTTTACTTTCTATAAAACTAGGCAAAGAGTGTGAAAGATTTATTGATGAAAAACCAGACCTCACTGAATCTGGCAAACTCTCCAGAGATTTTTAGAGAAGGGTCATGAAATACTAAACCTGAATTTCCAGTATCTTAAGATGTTAAAAAAATAAAAAACCATTATAGGAAGACTTCATGGTTCACGGACTACATTGGGAATCTCACAGTAAACATTTTCCTCTGTTCTTCATAAATAGTTTGGGGTTTTTTCAGCAATATTAAATACATTTTCATTAATAAATTAAAATAATCACTTTAGTTTAGGCCATCAAACTGAAAATTTTAAATGTAATACCTTTTTTTTTTTTTTCTTTCATGGTGCATGAACATCCTTCAAAATAGGTTTATGCACAGAGTAGCATCTAGCAGTGCTGAAATACAGACACATGTAACCCACTAGATCTGGCAGAAAAGTAGACTTTCATCTCACCTAAAATGCTTTGAAGAGTTAAGAACATTTTAAAAGCTATTCTCAGCATAATTTTGTCTCATTTTCTACACAAGTCCTATTTAAGTGGAATTATCTCTACGTTTCCAGAGGCAAAGGAAAGTGGGTAGATATTCATGCAAATCCTTCAGTTTCTCCCTGGGAGAGTAGAGGGGAGATGACAAGTCTTCAAAGGACACTTTTAGTTTCTGTATATCCATTTGCAGACTTCTGGATCTTTGGAGAGCTGATGATTGCGGGTCAGAAGGAAACATCTGGTTGATACCACAGGGATGCTTAGTATGCAACCAGGCAAATTGAGCTCAAATGCTTCAGCTGGAGCCATTCATTGACAAGGCAACTTGTGAAAATCAAGGGCAATGAGAGGCAAACAGGGGATGTCCTGCAGCAGTAGGTCGTTCTCCAGGCTGCAGACAGGACAGTTCTCAAGGAAAAGGGAAAATGAAGCAGTGAAGTGCATATTTTCCTCAGCAGAAACTTTGAGATACTGAAATTAAACAGAGCAGAGATGGAATGGATCAGCCAGTTCATCCTGCTGACAATTCTGTAACGATCCTCTGAGGATTAGCATACTGTTCAGCATGGTGTTAGAGATTCCCTGCTAGGAGCTGCTTTTTTATTTTTTATTTTATTTTATTTTTTTTCAAAACTTGAGAGACCATTTAAAATAGAACAGGTATTAGTATCAGAAAACAATCTACTCTGTAGCCTAAATATTCATATTTCTTAATTTCATCCTATTATGTCTGCTTAGACCATGACACATGCTCTGTCAAATAACATCTATCTTTGTTAACTCTTTCAGCTGCTCAAGGCTGCTCTAGTTCCTACCACAGATTGCTTAGTCAGAAATCATTCCTATTAAGAGCTCTTTTCACACTTAACTTCTTGTTCCATTACTGAATTATGTTGCTGCCACTGCCATCTATTATTATCATAATTTCAAATATTCACATATTTTAAATGAAATAGAATATCTGAAATTTATCATTTAAATAGCAACAGTGGGAGAACAAACTCCAGAGTGAGTTATTTTATGTCAACTGTCATTTGCTTTAGAAGTTCTCATCAGTCTGCCACAATAAAGCATGAAATAGAAGACATACGTTCCTCTGAAAACATCCCCAAAGGTTCAAACTTAGAGACTCCTACTGTGCCAAATATCAGGCAGCCTGCCAATAAGCTCAATTAGAATCTTTGACTAAATTAAGTAGCTCACAATCAAAGCATACAAATGAAAAAAAGCCCCCTCCAAAAGAATAGCTTTCCTGCAAGTGTAACAAAATCTTTTCTTCGCTGCTCAAAATACGTCTCAAATTATAGTGATGTTATTTGACTTCAGGAATGCACAGATGTGTTAAGTATTTCACTGGGAATACAGTGTGGTTAGTTGGACAAGCATAAAGCATACATAATTAATTTCACTCTTGCAGTGCCTCTGCTCTTTAACATGATATTTGTTACTGTAGCAAAAGCAGCTTACGAGGCACCGTGTTTAACTGACAACATTGAAGGGAATTGTTAAAAAAAAATGAAAAATCTGGTTCCATTCCACTCTCCAAAATGCAGACCGTATGTCTGCATTTAGGGCTTTGAAGCAGGCACAAGAAGAATGGCAGGTTCCTGCAGAGAAATATGTGATAAACAGCCCCAAAGTCAGTAGAGCAGATAATGCATCGCAGGTCAGAAAGTACACCCCTGACAATACTGCACGTGCAGGTAATACAGCAAATGTCACTTCTGAAGGGGCTAATGCTTTTTCTCCTGCTACATCCTCAACAAATTGTGGTACATAGCTGAGTTACTTGCTGACACAGAAGCATGAAAGAGTTTTAGGTAACAGAAAATACAATAAGAGACTGGAAAAGATAGGCCACCAAAAGAAAAAAAAAAAGCAGTAAAATTAACAACCCAGCTCTCATCAGCAATATAAGCCAAACAGTAATTCATCTTAGATTGTAATCGTAACCTATAAAAAAGTAATTGTTCTTTATAGCTCTGTATTAAAAGATTAAGCCCTCTAGACAGAAAGGAGTAAGACCTTAATAAGTTAAAAATTGCTTCCTTGTTTGTTTTTAGTCTTGACACATTGTATCCTTCACATGCAAGATTTTTAACAGCACATTTCACTTTAATGGATGTGCTTGAATTCATCTGCATTGTTCATAATTCCTAGTTACACACATCTTGACTTACATCTTTACAGCACTGACATGAACTCATTTATTCTTACATACATAGGTGAGCTGGAAATGCGAGGAGAGGGGAAAACCTGCCTAAAATGGTACTGACATCACTCCAGTGTTCCTGTGTTTCACTCACATGCCCGTTCTCCCAGCCCATACTTCCAATTTCTCCCCATCTTCCTTCCTGGATTATTGAGGAAGACCCAGACTTAGAATTAACTCAGGGCCTTTCCAGCAAAGCTGAAAAAACCCACTGATGGACAGAAGTACCTAATTAAGTTTCTCATCTGGACCAAGCTCTCCCATATCTTAGCTGAACATACAAGAAGTCAGGACCTCAATGCACACACACACATATGAAGCCAAAGCAGCTGCTTCTAACTCAGGGCAGGGTGGGGTGGAGAGAAGCCCTGCCAATTAAATAGACCCCCTAAAGTCCCACAGCAGCTGAAGGAACCAATTTTAAAGGGTTTCCTTTTGTTGTACACACTATGCAGCTTCCAGATTAGCTTCACAGAAAACTGCTAAATTCAGCAGACCATTCTCAAGCAGAAGCATGCTAAAATGTGGAAATATTGTCAGTAGCAGAGGATGGCAGGTCTTTTTTCTATAATGAATCACTTCTTGATGAGCTGAGAGTTTTCCTTTCAGGTGTGGAGCCAAGGAAAAATCTGGAATATTTTTGAATCATCACTTGTCTTAGCCAGCAGGAAACTCTACTAGTGGCTTACTGGCTGAGTCTTGTGCTCAGCGTTTTAAAGATCAGAAAATCTGCCTAGCAGAGCAACATGGCAAATGGTCTATTGCAGCACAATAGGGCATGGTTAAAATTTATCTTTCCTATCCCTTAATCAAGCAGGTATGAACTCCTGATATCTCAGTGAAGAAGGGTAACGAGTTAAGTAGATTTTGCTAAAAATTCATACTACCCTCCATGGACAATCTGAGTGCTGACAGGAATGAATCAGATCATATGTGGACTCAGCAATCCACTGGTTTTGGTGATTTTTCCATTTAACCGTTTTTGCAAAGTGTTTTTTTGCAACATGTTCTTATCAGGACTGTGTTGATTTGTGAGGACAGCACTAGGAGCTACAGAATGGATAATGATAGACAAGCTGATGAAAGTTGGCAGCAAACCATTGACTTTGGGGTTTTCCTTATGGTATGCAATGACAGATCCAGTTCTGCAGCCTTGTGGACAATTCCACAACTTCTTGCCCTAGATGTTCCATTTGCAGAACACATGGGGACCCCAGGGGAATCTCTGCTTGGCACCTGGAGCACCTCCTTCTCCTCCTTCTTCCATGGTGTCTGCAGGGCTCTTTCTCTCACATATTCTCACTCCTTTCTTCAGCTGCAGCTGCTGCTGTGCAGTAACTTTTCCCTACTTCTTAAATCCACTATCTCAGAGATGTTCCCACCATTGCTGACAGGCTTAGCCTTGGCCAGCAACAGGTCAGCCTTGGAACCCATGGGCATTGATTCATTAGGACTCAGGGGAAACTTCTGGAAGCTTCTCAGAGGAGCCATCCTGCTACTAAAACCTTTCCCAATATGTGCACAAAACCCAACACAATGTATAAACAACACACATTTACCTGCAAGACCATAATTAGTAGGAAAATTGGCTCTGGTATATGATAGGGTTGAGTCACACAGCCAGCAGGTCATTGGTGAAGGGCTGTTGTTCATGCATTCCCCTTTAATTACATTAATATTTGTTAAGAAATCTGCTGCAGTTTAGTGCCATCAGTTATGGTTAAGGAGTTGTTCCCCATGGGCAGGACAACCTCATGAAACTGTTTGTGCCACTACTTTCCACCTTTCCATGTTTGTGCCTTTTCCACTGCTGAAAAAGAAACCCTCACACGCCTGTGCAACAACTGAAGTTACAGCAAACTTGCAAAGCTGGCATGTCAAATTCAAAGATAAAATACTTGGTATGACAACACCAGATCAAAATGGCAAACTGCACATCTGACAGCTGTCTGTAATAGTAGTCCTGTCAAGTGCTGAACTGATGGTTATGTGTTGATCCAGGGAGCAGGCAAAGAATCACACTTCCTGACAGACTCTGACTTTAAAGAGTTCACCCTTAAATCCAACTCTGTCTTAATTTACACAGGTTCACCTGATGTCAACCTCTAGAAAAGATCTGAAATATTATTCTTCCTGCTCTTAAAAATGAACATTAGAACTAAGCCACACAGAAATAAGCGTGATTCTTTTTCAAATAAGGAAGCAAAATCTCTGTACAATGAGCAGGCCCATAATACAGTCTTAGAATAATCAAGAATCCAAACAGAGCTGGCTTTCAGTGATCCTCCCAAAGGTGTAATCATGCAGTTGTTCCTGACAGAGTAACTCAAAACAGTTACTTGGATTACTCCATGCTATTTAGTAGGCACTGCCCATGGACTGCCATCTACTGATCCCTAAAGTCAAAGAATCTTGAATCCTAATCCAGCTCCTAGTTTCCAATAGAATATTTTCAGGGTAGGTGTCAGCACTTTCTGTGTGTCTGCCAAAGCATTATAATTATGGAAATATGCTGTCAGTCCCCACAAACTGTGGGCTGATTTGATATGAAACAACAGAGAGGAGCCCAGCTCCACACTAAACTTCCTCTGCCTTTGTGCTTTGGTAGGGACATTCCTACCACTGCCTGCTCGGGGACCTGCTGTTCTCTAAACATATCACGGAGTCTAAAGGAGCCCATTAGGACAGTAAGAATTGCAAAGCAGATGACAAAACTAAACCCATGTCATCTTAAAGGGAGATTTGTGTCCCTTTCAAAGGAAAATTGATCTCTCAGTTTAACACACAGCAGTACAAGCCTGGAAGCTGGGAACAACTTGTCACTCTCACAAAGCTGTCTTACACTGGGATACAATGCTATTAAAAATTTGAAACTTTTCCATTAAAATTATTAATTTACTAAAAAAAGCAAACACAATATGTTAAATCTCTGCCCTGACTAATCACTTCTACCTCAGTTTCAGGTGCAGTAAGATGAGATTGCCTCTTACACATCTTGCAGAACAACCTCACACCTTATCCTGTTCTTCAGGTCCTTTCCAGGCATCAGGAAATTATTTAGACAGAGAAAGTATCCAGCAGTCTGAACTGTTTGTAGCATGACGTGAAACCTGTGAAATGCTTTTCTTTGTTCACATACAGACTAGGTGATTGCTTTGATAGCAACAGTTCATACTGCTACAAAGAAAAACTTAAGAGGATGAGAAAGATTTGAAACATTCCTGAGTGAAATCTGAAGGGTTTTAGCAGGATAACGACTTCTTTTTCTCACTGAGGGGAGCCTGGTAAGGAAATCTCGCAGTAAGAGATTTGTCATGTATCAGGAAAGGGAATGAAAGAGCCAGCTTTTACCTCTGTAAAAAACCTTCAAACATTTTCTGTCTATAACCCCCGTTGATATTTTCCCACCAAAACATCGGTTTGTATTCCTTTCTCCAGACAGCTTGCGATGAAAACTCGCTGAAACAGCCCAGGACTCTGTGTGTGGACCTGATGTGCTGGAACTGCACTGGCATTTTTAAATTTTTTACATATTTCTTGAGCTCAGCCTGTCCTTCCCTCTCACAGAAATGGGCTAGCACCATTGCATTGCCCTGAGCTGAGTGACTCCAGCTGACCTTTTCCAGGTTCCTCACTGGCATCAGCACACTATTTCCCAGAGTCCCAGACTTTAGGACAGACCTGTTTCTAGTCTGCCTCTGAGTAAAAACAATTGGGTGATGGACACTTTCCACAGACTTTGCAAAGGGGGCTTGGAAAAACAAATAGTCATCCCTTTAAAATTACAGCAAACATATCTAGATGAAAAATTTCTGATCTTATTTCCTCAACCTGCTATGCTACCTGGAAACATTCCCTGTGCTGAGCTTGATGAGCTCCAGGTTAAGGAGTTAAGGGATGAGGATCCTCCCTTTTTCTTTTTGGTTTTATATTTCTGGTTTTCTCCACTCTTCTCTAAATATCTGGAAGGACTCTCCTTTTTAAAAAGCAAGATCATATTGCTATGAGAATCTAAAAAGATTCATAAGGCATCCAAACTCAGATGTCCATAAGAAGTGTATTTTTGCATTGGCCTACAGGATGCCATTCCTAAAGGGGCAGCAGTCTTGAAAACAAGATGTTCTTCTAAAATTTCCTAATCATTTTGATCTAGTAAAAAAATATGTCTAAAAAATACTAAAAAAACCCCTATTTTGCACCATGTTTAAGATATGATCTCAAAATATTTTTACTTCATTTTTTACTGGCATATTTAAGTGGAATATTAACAAGAAGCTATGACCCTACAGGTCTTCATTTATGGTTCCTGCTGCAGTTTATTCTGTTAGTTTAAACAATACAAATAACAGGTAGATGCATATTGGTCATACAAGTCATTGGTATGACTCAAATTGCCAGCAGCTCAAATTTCATCTGAATTTGTCTTTCTCTTGCACCTGCAGCATGACTTTCCTTTCACTGCAGTGCACTTAGCACAGAGACTCAAACGAGTAAAAGATGGAGAGGCACTGCTAACATGAGTGCATAAGGATTTTATGTTATGTTTATAAACTATGAGATAATAATATGAAATGAGTTTCATCTATTTGGTGAAGAATATAACTTTCATAGTTATTGTGTTGCGTGGGTATAATTGCTTTCTTTCTTCTCTCTGCTGAGTTACACGTGGCTCAGCTGGGAGCAAACAGCTCTGTGAAAGCAGAAGGTTGGATTGGAAGTGAATGTCACCACAGTGCAGATTATTTACTTACTGGACTGTCCTGCTGAGGGTGAGGCTGTGTCAGTGCACTGTTAATGTTAGTGCACCCACAAAGCTACAAAGGAACCAAGTCCCTTGAAAGGAAAGAAGGATGCAAATGAATCAGAGAGCTGCAGTCAGGTAGAAAGTCTCAGACACAGATTTTCACTTGCTGGCACCAAACTTTTCCTGCCAGGCTCCCTTTCCTCAGGAGTGGAGCTATCACAGAGGATGCACTGGGAGGGTCAGTGCTCAGCACACAGCGTGGCACACTCGCATTTGTTCCACTTGGCCTTGCAGCACCATCATGTGGTTACTGGGCAGGATGAAAGACAGGCCAGCCCCAGGTGCCACCTGCGTGCCCTGGCAGGGGGAAGGTGTGAGCAGTCGAGTGCTGTCTGCAGCAAAGCCCACGGGGAGGAGAGATGGGAATAAAAAGTGCTCAGAATCAAGAACACTGTGTGCTTTCTGAAGGTCATCTGATTTCTTCTCTCTCATTATCAAGTTGAATAATTTATACTATTTGAGCGATTTCTGCTTCCTTTTTATACCTCTTGCTTAAATAATGAGATTTAGGTCTTTGTTTAGGCTTTCTAAACATAAAACCATGGCTGATCTTCACACTCTAATGCATTAGAACTTTCCTGCTCATTATTCTGACCATTGTAGGAAATATAACAGCTTGAATTCATGCAGCCCCTCTTCTGGTTTTGGTGGGGGGGTTTTTTAAGGGGAGAAGAAGGGAAGAGCCTCTACTGTGGAGAAAAGGAGGGGCTTATAAATGTTCCTTCTCTGAAAATTCTGTAAGTGAATGATTAAGAAGCCATGTTTTCATTTATTTTGGTCTCCAAAATAAAATGATTTAGGCTTACTGAAATAAATGAACACTGAAAAGTGTATAGTCACTATATGGCTGTTAAAATATGTAGACACTCTACCTCACAGATTTAGGATGCCCTTAAAAGTGTTAAAGCTGATGGAAACAGCTAGAATATCATGGTCTATTTTTCTGTTGGATTTGTAGCATTTACTAACCTACAGCCTCAAAGGCAATGGCCAACAAATCTGAATTTATTGGAAGTGAAGCAGATCTTGGCCTTGACCTTAACAGTTGCTTCTTTGGGATTTTTTACTGCACCTGGTTTAAATAATGGAGAATTTCTTCACTTCCAGCAGTTTGAATCCAGCTGAGGGGGAGGGCAAAACCAGAAAAGGAAAAGCTCTATCACAAGGCAATTTCTGACAACACTGAAGTGATGAAACTCTGCGTGGTTCAGTATTTAAAATACATCATGTATACAGTTGTAAAGGGGAGAGGGAGGGAAAGCAAGTTAATTTTATGGGAAAGCACACCTCTTACCTAGAAGAAATAAGAAAAACACAATATCAGAATCTATATATAAAGCCCTGAATTATGAAATCTCTTAAGCTTTTTAAAAAAGGGGTTTCATCTGTAAGTACAGATCTCAGATATCCAGAGAATTTTTCTTACATGTGCAGATACAATAAAAGTATGGTCTTGTCAATGCCACCACAATAAAGATTGTATAATCATACCATACATTCCTTGAGTCACAGATGTCACAGGGTGGAATTTGAAAGTATCCCAACTGAAGAGGCAGTGGCTTATTTTAATTAATAAACAAGTCTTTGCTTCCTCCTAAGTGAAGAAATTTCTTGAAGATACGGTCCAGAATACACTTCCTCACCCTGTTTCTTCCCAGCTTCTGGGTGTTAAATGGGCTTTTGTCCCTATGCATTGTCCCAGTCTACTCTAAAAACTACCATGTGTAGGCTGACAGTTAAATCAGAATCAGGGAACTGGCAGAGCAGGGTGAAACACATTCATTCAATGCAAATATTATATTTTCTTACACTTAACTTTTGAGCATCTTTCTATACATCTTCCTTGCACTAAATAAAACAGAATATCCACTTTCCTGGAGAAATAAAATTCTTTTCCCAGCACAGTGCATTTGTCACCAGCTGCAAAATTCACAGGTTAAAATTTGTTAATATGAGATAATACAGTCAAAGAAAGGAACAGCAAAGCACATTACTATAGCAGGGTGGACATCAAATCCTTTGAGAGGAAGACAATGCAGCATTATCACTCTTTGTGCTTCTCAAAGCCTGGCTGCATTACTTTTGGTATTCTTAGGATAGTTAAATGTTTTCAAGAATGCAGCTTGCCATGCCATACAGGCTCTAAAGCTGGATCCTAAAGTGTTTTGGTGCTTCTCAGACTTTAGAGTACAATGAAACATTTAAACTAACATGAGATTATTGGCACCACCACTCTGCTGTGAAATAAACTTTGTTTCCTGTAATGCCTAAATAGTTGTTGTTCTTTTCCATACTATTTACCAAATGGCTCCTCACTAACAACAATTTGCATGTCCTAACCATATCGTCATTTATATTCACTACACAGTTAATTGATTCCAAAAACATCCCTAAACCATCATTTTCCACCAAACCTTCTTTCCCTCCCAAGAAATGTTTTATCCAAAACCTTATAATACTGAACTTAGAAGACTTCCTGCAGCTCTGGGGAATATTTAAAGTAGGATAGCTCCTGTGTCCTCTCTTAAGAGATATTACAAACTGCCTGGCCTGGATTACCCACAGTCCAATTTGGGAATAGATCAATTCACATGATAAATTCACAGGGATACTCAGCATTCATCATTACTCCATGAGGAAAATTTCACGCAGCATGAAGCCATTTCTTTTGATTGGGGAACATCAACATTTTCATTCTCAACTTGTCAAGTGTTCTGCTAGAACAGCCAGTCCGTGGGTGCCTGTGCAGTTCAGCAAGAAGAGCCTCAAGTGTGAAGGATACGACTCTTCCTTGGGAGGAAGGAGATAACAGGTCCCTGCCCCTGTGAGTCTGAGGCTTCTCCCCTGTCTGAGAAGACAGACTGAGGGCTTGAGTTGGGCAGAAGTCAGAGCAGTGCAGGTGGCACAAAGATGATGGGGAAGAGGAAGGGGGTGCTCTCAATGCCCTCAGGAGCAGGTCAGGGGATAGAGCAGCAAGGCAGGCTCACGTCACACACTGCAAAAAGCTCTGTAACAACTGACACAGGTACATTTTGGAACATGCTGCCAAGACAGACAGCTAACAGTGATGGGCCCAGTGACTTTTAGAGATCTTCCAGGCAAATCTCTATCATTATTTCACTGTTTTGCTCTATTTTGGCATTAAATGCTAAATTAGCAAAATATCAGGAAATATATTTATTCCCAGTATTCTGGACTTTTATTTGCTTTTTGACTTCTTCCTTCACACTTGTCTCCAGACAAAGAATTCAACCATTTTAAATAAATAAGCAAGGGACCTGACTTTTGTTATTTTTTCTGGCTTTGAATTCCACAGATAGCCTTCAGCATAGTCACTGGAATAACACTGCTAAACACTTCAGTGATTCTGACAGCTTCCCAGCTATCACTTGCCGTTGCTTTCACAACTGAAAATCAAACTTGTTATCATAAAATATGGAAAATAAACACAAATTGTAGCCTCCCACTTGTTCTTGGGCTTTCATGGCTTTCTTAGATACCACATGGCACCAGGGAGGTGGTCAGATTGCTCATTGTCTTCATTGCTGCTCTGGCATTTATCCTTGGACAGCCAAAAGAAGCCACTGCTGAACAGACAGGGCTGCTGTCCCAGGGTGAATATGCAAGGAGAAGACTGAGAAAACATCATGAAATAACAGATAAAAACTTCTCTTCAGCTGATCTCACTCTCTTTCCTCTGCAGAGTAAGAACTGCCCTCACTGCTAGCAGGAGTTGGCCTGGAAACTGAGTGGAGCTCAGGAGACACAGCAGAGCTAATGCAGGAGAGGAATGTGGCATTTCATGGCACCCGGGTGACATGAACCCCCCAGGAATGTTGGTGTATTTTGCTATACTTCAATTAAAGAGAAACTTGAAATATTGATTTCCAAATTTTAAATGGAAGAAAAATGTCTGCCTTTATTTTAATAGGCACTGAGCATAATGGATTATAAAACAGTCTCTGGCTTAATGCAAGACCTTTAAAAGGTGGAAAATTGAAATACAAGACATTTTTCAGACCTTTCCTAAAATTTCTCATAACAGTATTTTTTTTTTTAGTTTCAAATTCAGACTATTTCTTGTTTTACTTCTCTTAGAACACAGAGTATTAATCTTTCTTAACCACGTTAATGACATATTAGTCCTGTAGACTTTATTAAAAGACAGTGGCTTTAATAAAATCAGTGGCTTTCTTGAGTGTGAGAGTTGTGGGCAGAAATCAAGTTCCTTAGTATAAAAATATTATGAAAATACAGACTGTTTATTTAGAATAAAATTTTTCACTCCCCCCAACCCCCTGTAATATTTATATATATACATGAAAATGCCAACTTACAGATGGGTTTTGTACCCATTAGGATTTCTGCAAGTACTTACACAGGTTCATGTGTATATATTTAACTACAGGGCTGTAGCTACACAGGTTTATGCTTAAAGAAGAAAAGTAGATGTCATTCCTTCTACTGCAAAGAGAAAGTATTTTAAATTCCTGCTACTCCAAGACACCTCTGTGAAGGAAAGGTTTAACACGAGGCAGTGTCCTGAAGGATTGAATGATGCTCTTCTGTGACCTTCCTAAGAGGGGAAAAGTTTATTAGATATTTTGATGCTGCTGGAAATTTGTACTCAGATTTTGTGTGTCACTGAGGGCTGAGCTGATATGTCTCAGTGCTCTTCCAGGGCAGTGTTGCATAAGTTAGATGTTACATTCAATCATGGTTTGGCCACTGATAACAAGAAAAATCAATAGAAATTCCAAAATATGATTAAAGAATGTCTACCTAGGAAAAAGTATTGTTATACTCA
This sequence comes from Xenops minutus, assembly GCA_035221455.1. Classification (NCBI taxonomy): domain Eukaryota; kingdom Metazoa; phylum Chordata; class Aves; order Passeriformes; family Furnariidae; genus Xenops; species Xenops minutus. Next base: position 4,034,430 of record JAWWEE010000142.1, on the reverse strand, counting down.
AATCCATACAATTATACCACTCTCTGTGTTAGTACAAGGCTCCATCTTTGCAATTTAGTTTTTGGTTTTTTCCTTGTTCTTTTTTTTTTTTTTCTTTTTTTATGTTTTTGGTGGCTTTGCCAAGATTTAACCACTTCCAAGGAGACACAGCTAACGCTCTAAAGGATGCTGTAAACCCTGAAACAACATGTTTATACCCAGACTTGTATTGCTCCAGCTGCATCACTAAATTTCTCCCTTTCAACCCTCCTCACGCTATGCTTAAGCTTATTTAATCCCTTATAGCCCATTGTTTTGTTCATAAGTGCTGTACAGAACAGCAGAGCTGCAGGATGGCATTAAAGGAGATCACTGCAGTTGCTGTCATGGTGAAATACCAGGCTCGAGTCAGGGAATGGAATGCACTGAAATGCACGATTTGCTCACTTATTCCAAAGCACATTTGTAGAACTCCACCTCCATATTCTTCGACTAATAAAAAAAATTAAAACTTCATTGTCTTATTCTAATTGTTGTTTGATAATGGCAGATTTAATATTATGATGATAGTACAAGATATATAACACCTTCAAACCTGCAAATGCATTTTTATAAAACAAATTGTTTAATCTTTCCAGGGCTCCAGATGGCACCATCAATTTTATATATATATATTATTTTTTTTAAAGACTGTAGGGAAGTTAATGTACACGTCTGCTAGTTTACTGCCGTTTTTAACATTTTCTGAAAAACTGTAGGCAGAGCAAAAGCTTTCCTGACAGGCAGAAAATACATAAGAAGGAAGAGCAAAAATCAAAGTGAAGAGTTCAGGAAGTTCAGATTAATTTTCTAGTTGAGGCTCTTAGTACCAGACACATTTATATGAATTGCATTCAGCTGTCATGTGCTTGTCACTGATTTCTTACCAATTTTTTCTCTCATGAATTTTATTGCCTTATATTTTGTTATTTATTATATGAAGAATATATCTACAAATGAGTGTTACTAACCTCCTATTAGAACTATTAGAGCTTGGAGACATCAAGCAGTAGCTTCTATTTGACAGAAAACACTTAAAAGGTGAATAAAGATTTATTTATATATCTTTGCCTGCATCTGAAACGACTCTGACTCTGCAGTAAGAAAGCAATTAAAAAAACCCCCAACAAACAAAACAAAACAAAAAAACCCAACTAAACAAGTAGAGCTTGTGCATAGGCTGAATTAAAATGAAAAGGAATTGAGAACATTCATGAAATGCTTTTAAAACAAAGTAGTTTTTTTAAAGTGACCAATTTATGGTGTGGGAGCCAGTCTGTTCTACAGCAGCCCATGGAACATAGTTCTGTCTGCCACGAAACAGGGAGCCAAGAGCCATGGCACACGGAACAAATCTGTAAGAGGCAGCTCCTCCTTGTTCTTGGCTTCCACCTTATTCCAAATCCATCAGAGGAGAGTTATTGGCACTACTACATCTGCATTAAGGAAGAAATCAGAAGCATCTTGGTTCTTCTGAAGGAAGCTCAGGAGGAGTCAGGAGATGATGAGAACATGTAACCTCTAATTTGGAAAAGAAACCCAAATTTAGCACTAAAATGAGGGTGCCAAAGCCTTGTGTGTTGGCCAAACCCTCCAACTGTTTTAATCAGTGCTGTATGGGAAACGAACACAGTCTGGGACGGGGGAAATGAACTGGCAGTGGGATGAGGCTGAACATTTTGACAGGCTCAAGGATATTACATTTGATAAGTGACTGACTGCAATTATTTATTTGGAAGAAAGTGACTGGCACATCCACGTTTGTACTCATACAAAGTACAGAGACAAAATGACATTTAGAGAAGTTCAAGAATGTTGAATGATTCCTACCAGTTTGAAGCCATTGCTCGTCCTCTGGGGCCCAGAAGATCTATTAGATGAAGCTGTCTGCCTTTCAATGGATGAGGCATTAGGACTGTGACCAAAAGAAGAAACATTATATCAGAATTTCACACAAATAAGCTATGAAGAGATCAAGAAGTGACCCTACTGATAAATAATATTTTTCTCAACAATTAATCATGTCTTACCCAGACCCTGGGTTTAATTACATTCAAATGATAAACTGTTAACCATTAATCTCAGCAATCAAACCTAACCCAACCTTTAGATCATCTTATTGACAAAAAAATCCATACCACTGATCAACAGACCACATTGACTCCACCAATATTCCCCACCCATCAGTTCTACTTTTCACACTTGTTACCAAATCACCATATTGTGTAAAATGTACATCTCCCAAGAAAGACTTTGCCATCTCCAGCCCTCACTCTGACCATCAGGACTTCAGCAATCTGGCTAGTGAAAGGTGTCCCTGGCCATAGAAGGGGGTTGGAACCAGGCCATCTTTAGGGTCCCCTCCTACCTAAGCTCACTATATTTACTTCAGTTATCAGCTACTGGTCTTCAAAATTTCTCTCTAGCTACAGTAGCCAGATATCTCATCAGCCAAGTCACAGTCCCAGCCTAGATTACAGATAGAAGATCAGGTCTTTATTTCCCTTTTCAAATCTATTTGACCTAAAGAGGAATAAGAAGTTAATATTAGGAGAAATTTATATAAAGCAGAACATATTTTGAACTCTTTGGAGTGATGCTAAATTCTATTTTTTTAAGTGCTCATACCAGCATATTACATGGTTTTTGCTTCAATACTGTAAACCCAAAGCTCTTACATATATCTCCATCATTCACACCTTAGGAATACCTCCTGTTATCAAGGAGGAATTTCTAATTAAATCTTCCCAAACTTAACAGTGAAGCTAGCTTTTCTTATGGCAAGACCAACATTAAACTATTATTTCTGTCTAGGTAGGTGGGTTTGAGATACAGAGCTTCTTGTTAACCAAAATAACATAATGTTGTGTGCCTGAAGAGCAATTTTGGAGATGGTCTGACTAGAGATATGGACTGTATTAGAAAGATTTGGTACATTATGGCAAGTAAATAGCTGTAAAGTAAGCTGTGTGTATTCCAAATTCAATTTATCTCTAAAGAAACCAAGTTGAATAAATATAGGCTTTTATTTTTGCTTTCTCCAAAGAAGAATTTCTTTATGAAGAAAATCCTGAGTTGGCATTTTTGCTTCAATTGCAATTTGTAATAGGAAAGCCAATCTTTCGTGGCTTTAATCAGAAACATTAGGGCTTGAAGTCTGAACAGCTGTTTACTATTCCAGTATCTGATGAAACTTCAGAACCCTAGGGAAACTAATTTAAAAGGAAGACCTGAGGTCTAGATAAGCTTCTGCAAATCTAAAACTAGCCATTCAAAATGGAAACGAGAGTTTCACTTTACCTGATAAATCTCTTCTGAACAGTAGTGTTTTAATTAATGAACAATAAGGGAGAGAAGAACACGATAACCACTTCAAATCCCTTGATTCATAACTCCCCAGAAAGGGAAGGAAAACAGATTTCAGGGTAATTTTATGTCATAATGTATGCATTGTAAAGAAAAAGAAAGTTTGCTTAAATACTTAAGCATTAGTTAAAGGAAAAAGTGGGGGAGAAAGGCAATAAAGGTTGCTAAATTGAGCTTTGATCTCTTTGACTAGCTTTAACTACAGTTGTCAAGGTATTTGGGGCTAAATTTTATTCTTCATAGCTGATAAATTAAATATCCCTTAGACTGTAGGAAGTTATAGTTATGAAGCCTCGATTCAGCAGAATATTTAAGCTGCTAATTAAATCTTTCCTTGTTCAGCAAAGTGCCTGACATTGTATGGACTTTTGTAAAGAATAAAAGAGAATTGGTTAAAAAATGACCTTTCAGGGAAATCAAATTAAACAGAAAAGAGGAAATAAACTTATACTGCTATATTCAAACATGTTTCCATTTCCTATTGGACAGAATAAGGTATCCCTTTAAACATGAAGTGACAGTGAAGCTTTGGTAGTTTAAACACACTCAGTAAGTCAACCAAAGAAGAATTTAAAAAACAACAAGCACAAAGCAGAATTTTTTAAAAAAATATATTTTAAAAATATATAATGCCAATACATTAAGCATATAGAGAAGCCAAATTCATTGCATATGATCCCTATGTTAGAAAAAGAGGTGATCCTTACTCTAGAATCCCTCTCTGTGGAGGACTAAAAAAGTCTGTCTGAAGTGACCATAGAAGAAATTCCAGGACATTTTTGCATTATGAACAATATTAAATCTCAAGAACTAAACTATATTCATCTAAGACTTTTAATGAAAGTGAAACAACCAAATCACTCATAGCAGTGAATAACCATTGACTTAATCAACTTTGCAACTTAGTGCTGAGAGGGGACAGATATGGTACCAAATTTCAGCAGGATGCCAGGATAGATGTAGAGAAATAACTTGTCTGGAAGTCTGACATCTGCAGAAACTGTAAGCACAAACAAATTAAGGGGCATCTTGGCAAAAATAATGTGCTTCAAGACAGTCAACCTGCCTTTTGTTAAAGGAAATTGCACCTTACAGACATAAAAATTCCCCAAAAAGGTCACCTCTGCACAGTTAGAGTGTTCCATTTAATAAAGTCTACAGGTATTTCTGAAAGGCTTTCAAACAAAAAGGCTTTCCAAGAAACTAAGACTCTGTGGCAGAAGAGGGGATGTCACAGATAAATGATGGCTTAACAGATAGGCAACAACCTGTGGCCATAAATGATCTGCCCCCATGAAGAAGGGAGGTCACTAATGGCATTCTGCAGGAACATGCACTGGGACTGCTGGACATTCCCAAGATGGACAAGGGATTGAGCAGGTAGGTCGGTAGGGGATAGTTCAGCAGCAGAAAATCATCAGAAGGAGTAAGGACAAAAGCAGCTGTGAGGAACTGCAGAAGGATTTTCAGCCAGAGCAGCTACTCGCTAACACCAGGCAGAACTCAACGACAGAAAACAGGACAAAGGCAGTGCTGCAGGCTGGATGAGCAGAGCAATCCTAATTTCATATACAAAACCAGGCTCTGAGGCAACTATTTTAATTCAGAACTAAGGCATTGGGGGCTGTTATAAAGAGTTCCATGGAAATACCAGCACATTAGCAGCCTGAAAGACATAGCAGATGTGAATCATTGTGTAAGACAACAAGATAAAGCAGCACAAGCAAACCCTGACTCACTGATATCTTGCTTATTGCACCCAGATCTGATCCTCTCACCTCGAAGACTGCACTAGACCTGACAAGGTTCAAATATGATCAAAGAAACACAAGAAAGTTAGGAACAAGTCAAACATATCCTCCACATGTCAGCAGTGCTGTCATCTCCTCTTTGTCTACTAACTATGTCATGAAATTCATTACTTTTGGACAATAGGTATCTCTAGTCTGTTTGTTTTTCTATAACATACAGAGATATTCTGGGGCCTGGCTCAAAGTGAAGAGTCTTTCTACATATTACAGGGCCTGCTAGCAAAGGCTAATGAAAAAATCACATTATAACAGCTAGTTCTGTTTTCTTTTGGTAACAATCCCTCTGCAGAAAAGATGGAAAAGAAATTTACTAAATAAGTAAAAATGCCCTGTAAGTTTTTAGAAACACCTACACAGTGAGTGGGTAGCTGCTTCTGTGAGACTACTATTTACACTCTTTCAGGATCTTTCCTCAGACATCTATTGTCTAAAATTAATCTTAGGGAAAATACAACATCCCAGAAGGCTCATACTGATCTAAGGTTCTATTTGTCTTTCCAAAGCTCTTCCATTCACTTTTTGGCAAAAATCTTTCTAATGTGATTTTGAGATTTTATATAACACAGCTCAACAAAAGAGTTGAGAAAGCTCATAGCAGGAAGATGTACTTTTTATAATAAATCTACTCCTCGATTATTTATTATCTACTTACCATGTCAGTTGCTGCATCAGAAACAATGCAGAACTGCAATGATACACCACTCCAAACTGTTCTCTTCCTTTCCCAGAACATACCTAAGAGAGGGTATGTCCTTTTTTTCTCCCACACCTTCACTTACTTTTCCAGAACCTAAAGGAGACACAGCAAACCAGGTTAAGACCACAACAATCCCTCTCACTAATTCCTTGTATTCTCAAAGTTATGATCGGTGTTCAGGGTTCAACATTAAGGTAAGAAAAAAGAAATTTAAAAATTAACATTACTAAAATTATAATTTCAAAATAAGTTTGGGGTTTTGGTCAGGGATTTTTTCCTGCCAGGAGTATTTAGAAATTCTTACAAGTGTTTCCTCTTCAGTGAGGGGAATCATGACCAAGAAAAATATGCAGAAAGAAACAGGGAAATGCTAAGTAGGATATTCAAATTTCACACAGACTATTTCTCTTAATACTTTTATTCAAACCTACTGCATGTGTAGTAATGAAGAGATGTATTATAGGCTTACCAATAGGATTCTTAAAATCATAGAATAATTCAGGTTGGAAGGGAACTTGAGCTCTTCTAGCTCAGTCATGCAGCTCGCAGCAGGGCTGAGCAGACCAGGATGCTCAGAATTGCCCAGCTGAGCCCTGAGTACCTCAGAGGACAGAGATTCCACACCCCTGTGATCCCTTGTTCCAGGGGCTGACACTGACATGGGAAAAAAATTCTTGTCTCTAACTGGAATATCTTTTGCTTTTTTCCATTGTGTCTCAGTTTATTCCCTATGCATTTCCAAATAGGGTCTGTTTCTGTCTCTTCTATATCTCCTCACCAGGGAGCTGTTGACAGCAGTTAGATAACCCATTTGTTTTCTCTTCCAAATACTGAACAAACTGATTTCTCTGACTCTCCCAAAGACAGAATAAAGGCCATAATGGCCAAAGAACAGTCCAGGGGCACTATTAAGTGCCACTTCTTCAGGATGACTCCTCTCTTTATACAGACTTGAATGCTTAATAAGGCTTTGTGAGAGAAGCACAGCTCAGCCCAGCTTGTAAGCAACAAAACAAAGCCAAAATCACAAAAAACTCCCCCAAAGTTTCATATCTATTCTGTTACTCTAGGTAAACATTGTTCCTGGAAGATGTGTTTGGCCAGAGCACCCACCTGAGCTGAAGGAAGCTCAGTTCAAGTGTTCTGGGGGATGCCCCAGGCCCTGCCCACCCCAGCAGAGCCATCCTACACCTTCCTGAACATCCCTGCCACCCTACACCTTCCTGAACATCCCTGCCACCCTACACCTTCCTGAACATCC
>JAWWEE010000142.1:3948255-4027188 GCA_035221455.1 Xenops minutus | reverse complement strand
TCCCTGCCATCCTACACCTTCCTGAACATCCCTGCCATCCTACACCTTCCTGAACATCCCTGCCATCCTACACCTTCAAGAACATCCCTGCCACCCTACACCTTCCTGAACATCCCTACCATCCTACACCTTCCTGAACATCCCTGCCACCCTACACCTTCAAGAACATCCCTGCCACCCTACACCTTCCTGAACATCCCTGCCATCCTACACCTTCCTGAACATCCCTGCCATCCTGCACCTTCCTGAACATCCCTGCCATCCCGCACCTCCCTGAACATCCCTGCCATCCCACACCTCCCTGAACATCCCTGCCATCCTACACCTCCCACAAAACCAGGACCCCAACCCAGCACAACTGGCCCTGCAGCCCCTTTCATTTGAGCAACAATCATCTGTCAGCTAACAACCACAGGAGTGCCAATCACAGCCCATCTGTGGCTGCAGAACCTTCTAGAAGCTTCCAGAAGCAACTGCAAGCAGCAACCTAGTTCTCAGAAAAATAAACACAGTCAAAACAGGGAACCAGAAGCAAACAAGGAATTAAATGAACAAATTCTGATTACCTATAATTGTAAATTGATTCACAGGGAGGGTGATGAGGTGCTGAAAGAGGAGCTGAGTTAGCCCCAGCCTGATCAAACCCTACCTCTGTCTTAGATGGTGGGATGGACCAGAGGTGCCCAGAAGTCCCTTCTAACCAGATTAGCAATCATTCTCTGATTTATCCCAAACACACAGATGTTTGTTCCTGGGTCTCATGTTCATTGGAATCCCCACCTGAGCTCAAGAACCTCAGGGGCTGGGATGGCTGTGAGAAAAGAAAAGAGGAGAGGTTGCAGTGGATACAAGCCAGAAGTCTGGCTCGCCCAGGGGAGCTACAGCCTGATGAGACAACAAATAAATGCTAAAATAGGTGCAGTTCTTCCTCCTGCAAATCCACCAGGATCCAACCATTTGTAGCTTCGGCATTTCTTGAACTGACATCGTTCCTACAGTTAATAAAATGCCCAGTGGATTGCTCTGAGGATTTTCTGTGTGTCCTCTTGAACCTTTTAAGCTCTGAGCAGTGACAGCATCTTTTACCCTGGAATGCCTGACGTGAACTGCAGCCATCTGAAGAGCCACCTTTCTTGGCATGCTTTGAACTCTTTGCTAGTTTTGTTCTCCTTCTTTGATGGGCAATTAATTCCTTTTCACCTGTCAGGCACCACTCATCATTCTCTAATATACTTCTAATCACTTCACTTTTGAGTTTATTGCCACTTTACACATGTCATTACAGTGTGACAGGACCCAGTGAAACTTTGACTGCAGGGTGGATGTGGGCGCTGGAGAGATCCAGGCTTGGCTAGAGAAACCTGTGCAGCAGCTAAGTCTGCTCATGAGGAAGGGGTTGAGTATCAGCCCTTTTGAAAGCTCCTCATCTGTGCACACTCTCTGGTCACCCAAGGACCTGGATGGAGCTGTGTTTGTCCCTGGGTGAGGAGCTGCATCACCAGGTGATGAGTCTTTTGAGTCTGGAACAACTCCTGCTACCTGCAGCTGCTCTGACAGATGTTGAGAAAGACAGAGGACAGTGTCAGTTCATGTGGGACCTGGTATATGAGAGCTCTCAGGATTAAAAATAGCTGTCCATCCCAGACCTGGGAGATGCAGCAGAAAAGAAATGAGTGAAGACAGGATAATGTCATCCTAATGATTCATGCCATGTCGTGCAGCTGGGCCAATTATATTTTATGACTGACTGATAAGACAGGAAACGGAGATATTTTTCCCCAACATTGTCAATGTTTGGTGTTCCATGTAATATAGTAAAAAGAAACCATTTTTTTACAAATTATTTTCTTCGGCTTGGAATCCCTCCCAAATTACAAATTGGGTTACACCAAACTCATCCTGGAAAGTGAACCTCTGCCAGGCAGCCATTCCTTGATGCAGACAGGGCTCCTTCTGTATGGCTGCCAAATTCAGCCTTTACCAGGGATTAGATCAACCCTTGCCAAACACTGATCTCAAACCAAAAAATATCAAGACACTGTAAAAACTAACAACAGGGCAAGGAGCATAAACTACTGAAGGCAGGGAGAAAGGGGGTTAATCTTCAAAGTAATTATTAATTTTACTAACTGATCCTAAATACGTTTTCTTTTAGACAGGTAGTGAGAGATATATCAGGGTTCCCTAAAATAAATTAAGCAAAGAGATATTTTCACTACTCTAAGAGAAACCTTAGTCATTTAGTACATGATTCAAGATCCACTGAAAGCTGATGAAAGTCTTTTGGTCAACTTCATGGGATTTTGGTTCTGATAACTCAGCTCCTGAAAATTCCAGCTCCCAGCAAAGCATATGAAAAAGACTCAAGATTTAAATAATCTATATTTCACTCCAAGTTATATTCAGAAAATAATCTGGATAAAGAATGTTCCTAACCTTTTATCTGTAGCGTTCTGCCAACTCAATCATTCATCTTCCTGCCGCATTTGAAACAAGGAAATATTTTGTCAGACAGCTCTCAAGCAGCAGCAGAGGTTTTATCACAGGTTTAAAATGGAAAGTGATACTGCTGTTAAAATCTAGTCTTGCTAACACATAAATCTACTGACATTATTAAGGTTGCCCTTCCAGTGCATTTCAGCCTGTTTTACCAGATTTATGATGAATACATATAGATGGAAAAACAGATGAGGATGAATAGAAAATGTGACAAATACATTCTCTCTGGCTCTGCTTTGACCTGCTCACACTACATTGAAAAAGTCTTTGTCTGTATATATATAAATAGATATAGTATATCACTTATGTAGTATGTCATGGAAAACAATTTGTAATGAAATCTATGTACCCATGTGAACATGATCAATGTTGAGTAAAAAAATATATTAGTACGTGACTCGTTCTTATATTTTAATTAAATCTGATAGAAAGAGCTCAGTATGTACTTATTTTCTCAGATTAATGTAAAGTTCTGATGGAAATTTGCATATTCTCCAGGCAGAAGTCGCTTTTCTTCAAGACCACTGCTGATCTTGCACTGGTTTTGAATCACAAATAGATAAAATGTCTTTATTCTGGAGAAACAGCACATAAAGCTGATGGGAATACAGGTATTTGGAGACATTGTGTTCCTTCAGGACTGAACAAAAGGGGTTTGTAAATCCCATAGTTCCAGCTTATGGCTTTCCCCTAGGGAAAATACTATGAGACAAAAAATTTCTCTTGCTTTTTACTCTTTTTATCACAAAATACAAAGCACATTTGGTGTCAACAGATGGCCAGTGAATTCCTTGGAAACAACCCATTGATTTCAACAGGAATTGGTTCAAGTTTGAGGTCTCAAACTTGCTACTTGATTTGAGCATTAATTTGGAATCTCTGGTAATAGGATCACGGGTCAAGCAATGCCTGCCAAATCTCAAATTCCCAAATGGAGCCTGCAATTCCAAATCCTGTTCAGAAGTGTACTACTTCCAGGTTGTTGATGTAGATGTATGATTTACAGTGCAGCACACAGGTTCCTTTGATACTGGAATATAGAAAATATGTTCCCTCAGCACTGGCTTTCAGGCTTACACAAACAAAAGTCTTGTAACATAAAGGCTGTATAAAGCTGTTCTAGCAGCTCTTAACTTACATGATATGAAGATGGTCACTGTGAGTCTGAGACAACTTGCTATTATTTTTTAGATTAGGAGATGCAATATTTGTCTTTTAGAGGATGTTTTCTTCCCCTCACATCTGTCTTCCTCCTGAGAAAATTTCATTCATAGTGAAATACTGGAAAATCGTGCCTGTATTGAGGTGGCAAACTGAAACCAATAAGGGAGACTTGATTATCCCAAGAATTCAGGACTGGGGCACAGAACCACTGAGGAACAAAATTGCTAATTCTGTTCTCCTTGACTGGCTTGTTACTTTACTTCTTTTGGATGACTCTCATTTCTTTTACCAACTTGACATTCCTAATTGTTCCTGAGCAGGTCTGATTGAATCCAGGACAATCTACACAATAAAAACCTCTAAAGGAAATGGCACTGTGAGCATGATATAGCGTTGCACAGGACTTTGGAGCCTTCTATTTGTGAGAACAGGATTTTGCAGATGCATTTAGAAATGTGGCACAGCTTCTTTTGGTTTTTTTCCAAAGAAAACTACTGGGGAATGCAAATATCTTTGGGGGATGTGGTCTAAATACCACGCTGTGAAACACAGGGTGCTGTAGTGAAAAATTCCTGAAGCAGTGCCAGAAAACTCATTGACATGAATGGATTGTAATAGGGAGGAAATAAATTCTGGCTGCAGGAACTGTTTTTAATTAATTGCCTAAGATCTCATTCCTGTCTTGCCCTTGATGCTGTCACTCACTGGTTCAGAATGCTGCCAACTCAGCAGTGCTCACTTTCTCCCAACAAGTGGTAGCATTTTCACCTGTTCTTTGCACAGCTGTTTAACAACCACCAACCTGCAGCTCACCAGAAACTCAAACATAATTCTGCTGCACAGGAATAGACTTCTACCTGCTCCATTTGAAACATGGACCACCTGCCCTAACAAGTGTTCTCACGAACATAAACATTACTTTAGGAGGCTGCTTCAAAGCAACAAAGTGCAGAAACCAACCTTGGACATTTTTTGCCCTTGCAAGGTGGGCAAAATATATACACTGGTTAAGAAGAAGCATAAAAATCCCATTTCCTGTTATGAAAATGGAGTAGTTAACATGATGAGAGGTTCTTTTTGTTAAGTTGCAAAGATCCTATTCACAATATTCAATTTGAGTACAAGTTGCACCATTTGAGGTTCTTTGAATAATTCAGATGCATTCATTTACTCTTGATTAGTGGATCAGGTTCTTCAAAAAGTGAGTATTTATTTTATTTTATGACATGTAGCATTAATAATGTATTACCTTTCTCACAAGCTGCTTTTTAAAGAAAGCAATGAAAATAAGCAAGGAGACAAGACTTGTGAATAGATATTAAGGAACCATGGAGTCACTTAAGCTGTCATTTTGGAAATAGTCTATTATAACTGCTATTTCTCAGGGAGAAAAAATACAATCTTGATAATGCAGAAGAGTGAGCAACCTGGGTTGAAGAGATGATGCAATGGTAGAGAATTACAGCACAGCTTTCTGTGCAATAAATGACAGCGAGGCAATCACATTCTATGCCTTCACTGTGATGAGTATCTCTTTGGAGAACATCTTGAAGTATTTTTATGCAGCAGTACAAGGATTATCAAATACTGTTTGAAAATTGCAGTGGGGAAAGGCCAAATAAAATTACCAGGACCAGTCGTAATATGAGTTATGGCAAATGAAAAATAAATCACAGCTGTGAAGTCTGAGGACTTTAAAGTTTGCATTCAAAGAGGAGGAAAAGTTTTTAAGAGCATTTGCTTATGCAGAAATTGTTCTGAAGAGGGGTCATTTCTGCAGCCATACTTAAGAAGTGGTTCCTGGGAGACACAACTAATCTCAGTGAGCTGTGAGCACAGTTAATTGTCCAGATGTCCTTGACGGGCTGCACAAGCACATGAGAAATACCCCACCCAGCGAGACCAGCAGAGTGCCCAGCGTGGTGTTCTGGCTCTGACAGGGACAGTGGGATGTGCTGCTTAGGAGGGACAAGGGAACTTAGTCTGTCCTCTGCTGTCCATCCCCCCAAACCCTCCAGCAGCCACACTTCGTGTTAGTGATGGCAGAGCCTGTGCCCTGACTGTCCCTTTCCTTGTCTGCTCCCAGACCTGTTGCCCAGGAATTTGTCCAATCCCTCACTGACCGTGCTGATGCTGCCTCCCTGTACACCCTCCTGTGACAGGGATGTAGGGAAGTTAATTGCAACTAATTAAAATGTTGTCATCCCTTGTGACTAAAACCTTCACGTGTGTTTAATGTTGTTGGAAATAAGGTTTTTCGTTCTAGGCTAAAATCTGAAGACATAACAAGGCCAAGGTTGCAACTAGTAATAATAGAATAACAATTTTATCTCTTTAAGGATATAGTTTTTTAGACAGAGTCCAACAGAGAGCAGTGTGTGTTGGCTCTAAAAGTTACCATGTTAATATAAGTTTTAATGCTAATTTCATTCCATTACATAATTCAACTCTTAGAACTTTGTGATAGCTTCAGAAACCAGGATGTGCTTTGTTGACTGTTTCCTTATTGACTGAATTCCTTGAACACTCAGCATAACTGTTTTCTCTTAATTTCACTTGCTGATAATTATGTTAACATCAGAAAGGCTCAACTACTTTTGCCAGCTTCATTTCTAGCATCACATTTAAATGACTCTAGAATGCAAGGCACATTGCTCTGCAGAATAGTCTGCAAGGCCTTCAGTTACTGCAGCTGCCATAGACTCCATTTAAGAAAATGGCAAATCAAGTTATAAACTCTGCTTGAAATACATTATGAATATGGAGCATTGTCAAGTACCTGTACTTCAAGTTAAGAATTGTCATGTAGCTGTATAAAAGAATAATTCTCCTGCTCTGGATATGAACTTTCAGCACTGAAATCGCAGGCAGAAGTTCTTTGAATTTAAATCTGTTATTAGGATATTTTTATGTCACAGGTGATCTGTGAAGGCAACTGTGACTAGGCAACTAAGTTGTAAGGATTTGGGGAAAAATGTGAAAAAGGTGAATATCTCACAGTAAGAGAAGTATTTTTGAGTACTTAAAAAGGTTTATGATACAAAGACTAAAGTTGAGGGAAAATCATTTAAAGATATAAAACAAATACACAGCACACTTTTACATTACTGTGTGTATTTATGCCCAGCTGAACTGAGAACCAGGTAAGTGTAACCCTCGTTATTTCCTTCAGACCAACACTCACACTTTTACTGCCTGTGCACATTTCTCACATTAAACTTATGGCTCAGGTCATTTATCACCAAAGAGTTGATCTGGAGAACACCAGTAAAGATGCTTTTCATTCCAACTAAAATGCCCATTGCACCTGCCCCAAACTCTCTACCACTGGTATTATTACAGCTGGTGTTACTTCAATTAAGCTGTTGCCAACTACAGCCAACTATGGCCTGATATAATAGGTGCTCCTGGCAACCTCATGACTCGAGGGCCTTTCTGGAAAGCAGAAAGTTGCCAAATCTGCCACCAAGCCCTAATTCCAGTGCCACAGGCTGTAGCACGTGAGGCAGATATGTTCAATGAGGCAGCTGTTATTGAGTTACAGATTTTTGGCAGCCCGTCCTTGACCATGTGTAGAACATACACTGTTGACACAGTCCAGCAAGTAATGAATTAATAATTAGTAATAAATTGTTAAAACTAGTGGTATAGACTTAATCCAATAAGCTTGGAAAACTCCAGTGTGAAGGAATTTGAGATGTGCATAGAGGGAGCTGCTAAATATCAAAATAATTTAATGGAAAACCAGATTTCAGTACTTTCCCTGTTAAAAATGGTTCTGTCAGAGCTGTGTGACTGTACAATGTGGATGATGGTATTCCAAAAGATTCCCAAGTAAAGGAGGCTTGGTGATACCACCCAGGTCAGTCCAATATTCCTTCCTCAATGAAAGGCTATTTCCCTGCACGTGCCCTTTCTTCAGGTGGCAAACTGATGCTGTGGGAAAGCAATTTCATTGACACAACAGTTCTCTTGCTTTATTGCAGCCACAGGCTGTTCAGATTGAAGCAGTTAGCAAACAGGTAACCTCACAAAAATACGAACATCTTCTCAGTTAAGAAGAATTTTCTAGTTACCAAATTCTCTGCATTATGGCAAATACTTCTTTCAGATTTTTTTTTTCCTCTTGATGTTTCTCCTGCACAAAGAGAAACATTATTTAATGTTTTCATTCGGTTCCTCTGTGGTACAGGTGCACATGCCTAAGCACAGTTGGCTCCCTGTTAGCTTTCAGAAAGACTTGTCACAGAAAAGAAAGTGATGTGCCAGCACAGCATTTAGCAAGGGAGGGAAGAAAGGGAAGTGGAAACCCAGCAACTGCACTTACCTTCCTAAATAGATTCTGTTTCACACTAGAGGAGCCCACTTCTCTGCTCTGCTGGTTCTTGTGCTAGTTAAGCAAAACTTGTCATAGGGAACAAAAATATTTGCCAATTTGGCTTTAATGCAAAACCCAGTCTTTGTTCTTTTGCATACATCAAATGTCAGCCTCTTGCACCCCTCTGACAGGAAGCTGGCACCAAGACAAAACACAACCAGCACAACCAGGTGCATCCTGACAGGCAAGCCATGCTGAAGGGTTCATGGTTATGCTTGGTGGAGAGGAAGGGTTGGGCTTCTTATGTTTGATATCCACCCATCACATTTCTTTTCATACTCCGAATATTATCTTTTATGCAAATACTATGTTTTGGATTCATCTGATTTTGGCCATCTAAAGGCAGACTGTAGTATTAATTTCTATCTTCCCTCCACCAGCTGGATATGTGCAGATTCTGAAATTTGAAAAGTGAAGGAGTTAGCCCTGCAGGTACCTTTCCCCCTATACCAGTTTAGAGATGCTTTAGACAATTAACTCTGTTAAAACCACTCCCTAAAATCATGGGTGATGTGCCTGTCCTTGCCTATTGTGCCTAATTAGAAAGAATTTACCTTTTCCCAATATGTAATAGGCAAACACATATTCATGTCTTTGTTTCTATTCAGCCCACTGGGTAGATTTACTTCCATTGTAATTAGATTCAGGTACTCACACCTGATGTTCTAAGGGGAGAAAACATCAAGATTCCTGAATTTTCATTGCATCTCAAATGTTCTATGAATCATTTATATGCAAATTCCCTCAAAATTTTACAGCATAAATCTTTAACATTAGTGTATTCATAGTCTTTTCTTTGAATTTTAGTAGCATATTTTGGGGGAATTTCAGACAAGCATTGCCAAAACAGTAATAGGCTTCAATAACTGCCTTTTGTAGACTGAAGTGACAGCTTCTGGGTTGGAAAAGTTGATCTTTTCTTTAATATTCACTAGTATTACATTGACAAAAACTACACTTATGATTCAATAGGCTGAAATCTGATAAAAAGCAATTAAAAGTCCAAGTAGATTGATTGTGTGCAATCATTGTAAGAGTGAATTCAGCTAACAAAACGTCTTCTTACCACATTTCACTGTGAAAATTTTACTTTCATACAGATACGACTGTGCAGCACATTATGTGCAGCACATAAGCTGCAAATATGACCCTTCAGATTATTTTTTCTGCATTTAAAATGCTTGTTTAGAATTTCAGAGACTTGTTTTCTTTGCCAATTTCCTCAGCATCGTTTTTACAAGCCAGTCAGCTCAGACAGTCTAATCTTTTTAGATGTCAAGGTCTTACATTACGTTTCCTATGTTACCAGGCAGGCACAGTGCTAAATGTCTCTGCTGCAATTAAAACAAACAAACATCAACTTGTATCTGCCAAGACAGGAAGCTTTGACTTTGTGCACATCTACATAATATGATGAATATTTTTAGATTATATATTGTAATTAGTGTGACACTAAGCGATCACATATGTCTCTTGTACATAGATGAGCTCTGAAAACAATGCAAAATAAATTTGGAGTGATTATATTTACATGTAGATTGATTAAACATCTTTCTTTTCTCATTGAATTTCAGTTTTTAAACTGTTCTGGCCTCTCTAGTTGGAATCACTTGAAAGCATTAACTCTCACACAGCAACAGCATGACCCTTTATATTCTCTAAAAATTAGCCTGTAAGTCTACCTGGTGAAAGAGCCTTTTAAAATAGGCTTAAAAGCATTCCAGGTATGTCTTCTTTGACATTACAGATCGTCATGACTATATTGGTTTTAACAGATATTTTTATGCAAACCAAAAATTTTACATATTTATAAAATGCTAATAAAGTCAGCATTGCACTGTGGGTCTGCAGATGACCTGGTGCATCTTAGTGTATCTCTCATAGTTTTTTTCCAAAAGCACTCAAAGTGTTCATCCTTCCCCCTACCTGCTCACCCCACTTAGAGTCACTTCATTTTGCAGAGTGATTTTAACTTGCTCCTGTTCAATTAGTCTCCTGAAACTATACACTGGCTTATTGCAGTTCCATACACCTGTAAATTGAAGCTTGATCTACACAACGGAGAAGCAAAAACACACCTTTTATAGAACAGCTGACATTTGGAAAGTTTAGAGAAGCTTTTGGGTGCAGTCTTTTATCATCCCTGGTAACTAAACAACAACTCAAACTAAGCACAGGTTAAAAGCAATTTCTCTTAGTTTAATCTCATTATGTTAATCAACTCTTTTACTACATGCATAACAGCTGCAGTAGCAACGAATAACTTCATTTCAGTGCCTTATAAAATGTCTCTTTCTTTGCACATCCTACTCATCTGCTCTAGAACACATCACAGCTGGTGGATTAGAGCTATGGGTTGAAGTCTGGTACAGAGCTTCCAGGCACCTCATTTATCTGCCTCTTTGATGGGTGTTCATCCTTTCTTTTTTATAAATACAGATTTAATCCTAGTGGGGAAAAATGGTGAGAAGAGAGAGCATCAGTTCCATGGCGAAAAGCTAACCAGAAAGCATGGACCTGCAGATTTTAGTTCCTGATTGAATTAATTATGAAGGCATCTATTGTTAGAGCTTTAGTTTTAAGCATTAAATTAGCACCATCAAAAGACATCTAAATCAGTAAAATAATAAAAATTAAAATGGAAATATATCATTAGTCTCGCTGCAGTTATCAGACATGATATATTTTCATCCTGGAATGTGACCGAAAGGACCAGGACACATCTCAGAGAAATGCTTATTTGCAAGTAGAGCTCATAAGTACCTCCTTAAAATATGACTTTCACAAGCAGTCAAGGGAGAAGAGATGTCTTCTATTTGCTGTACAAAGTACCTTCCTGCTCATTTCCTTCTTCTGCTTCGTATGTGGCACTTCTAAGGAGGAGCAGCCTCACTGCTGCTCAAACTACAGCTCAGTCCTAAGGCCACCCCTGGAAGAAACCTAAGGAAAGGCAAAAATGCTAAAAGATCATATGGGCCACATATCTCCAAAACTGTCTGCTGTTGGTAAAGAGATGTTCTTTTATAAATAAATCCATGGAGATGTTCTAACAAGCCATTACCTCACCCCAAATTATGTGACAGGAGGTGTTGGAGTCCACCCTACAGATGCTTTTTGAACACCAGCCCTCCCCCAGCGCTGCAGTGCTTCAGTGAAAATATTGCACTTTAAAGACCACACAGCAAATACCTGGGATTCAGCTGCTTTCCACAGGCCAGGGAAGGGCTCCAGGTATTCCTCGTGTCAGCAGGGAGGGAAATAAAATGATGACTCCCAAGGAACACAACTTCTGCAACCCCCTGCAGCTCTGCACGCTGACACCAGTCCTAAATTATGCACTTCTTTGGGTACTACACATTCCTACCCTGCTCTGTTATTCTGTTTGCCAGAGCTGTGTGAAATTCCATAGTTTTCCCTCCTGGAGTTGTCCTTCAAAATATTACTAACTCCTGCTTGAGAGTTTCCCATGCAAACAAGGGAAAACCTCCATCTCCATAAGTTCTCATCCATTTCCTTAATTTGTAGGCTGAATACATTATTTAGTGTAACAACTAGTGTGTCAGCAGTTTTTGCCAGTAAAGGAATATACTTGTGCACAGTTCTGATGTCAAAATAAATATTATTTTCCTGCTTGAAAGGGTCCTGCAGACAAGAAATCTACGCTTGCAAAGACATAAGAGCATCAAAGAATAAGATATTATTGCATTAGTATCAGGCCAAAAAAAGTTGCTCTTTAAATATGGACTAATATAAGATAGAAAAATGCATAAAGTGTTTCATGAGTTCCTCGTTTGACGGTTATTTCTTTATATCACATTCATGGTGAGAGGATAATCCCTTTAGCTCAACAACAACTCATTAACCATGTTCTCTCAATTAGAAATAGCTTATTTTCTAACAAAACAAACCTCATAAACACTCCTGCCTCCAGCTCATAATGATTTTCTATAAGTAAGTGTATCAGAGGCATAGTACAAGGAGGGAGCTTGGCACAAAAAGAAGTGACAGAAATGGAAGATATTTCTGATAATATGAAGCTTGATTGTTGTACACATTGTGTGCACTTTCTGACAGTCTGGGGCTTCACAATGAAACGAAATTTGGCAAGCTGAAAATGGGAGAGAAGTGTAGCTGGAAGAGTACTTTAAACCCCCTTACATTTAAACACAGAGAAAAGAGTGCAAAGGAGAAAAGTGCTTTTGTGGATCTAGTTTATTAATAAGCATTGTAATTAACAAGACAACATGCTGTACAGAAACCTGAAATAGAACTACTGCAAATTTACTGGACTTCAAATGCTGCTGGACTGTAGTATATGATGCCCAGCTGCATGATTTGTAGAGTGTGGTTAGGGCTGTTTCAATACACAGACATACACTGCTCACTCTCAGATCCTGTAGTATGCCATAGAGCAGGGAGATTTCCCAGAAATACAAACTCAAATATTTACAAGAAATTGTCAATCTCTTTCTTCACTAGGGATAACATAAGTCATACACAATTTTCCTATGTATACCAAATAAAATCTTTGCCTTCAACTTTACTTTGTGTCTGCACAAACAAATTCCTTCATTTTTATTTATCCAGTTAAATAAGGGGAGTAAACTGCAGTGTGATCATTTCATTGCTTATCATTGATTAAGGATTGCTATTAAACCTGCAAAAAGGAAAACATGAGAAATCAAATAAAGTCAAGTGTAAATTTTCAAGCTTTTAAGCCTCAGACTTTATAAGCTTTGACTCAAACAACCTTGGGCTAATCAACCAGTAGTGATTGAAATTATTTAGGTCTCTGGCTTTGGCTCGACTGTGCTGGAAGCAGGATGATCGTGGTACCCTGGGGCTGATGGGGTTGCACAGCTTGCTCAGGAACGACAGAGCAAACTTGGCCTTCCCTTATCCAAACCCCAAAGAGATCTACCCACGCTGCAGTCAGGGGCTGCTCTCCTCCATCCTGACCCAGGCAAACAGACCTGCCTGGGCTCAGCACACACAAGTGATGTGATGTCAGGCCAGCCTTTGCGCTACCATTCCGGAGCCCTCGGGCCCAATTAGCATGGGCTCATTGCCATGGTAATTAGCTAAATGACCTGCATCCGGCCAGCTCCAGCGCAGAGAGAGCAGGTGCTCAGGAGGCTCTGTCTGGCCAAGCAGACATGCCTGATTATTCTTTCTTCGGAATTAAGTTACACTTCAGAACGGAGCACAGCTCAGGAAAACAAAGAGACACCATCTTTTGCTTCAAACGCTTTGACTCCGTTCTTTCTTTTAAGTTGGTTGGGGTTGGGTTTGTTTTTTGTTTGTTCATTCATTTGTTTTTTTGTTGTTTTTTTTTATAATGTGGAAATAAGACCCTTCCTTTCTGCCACCACTACCCATAACTTTGATGCAATACTTGGGAGTGCAACAAGCATGAGTGGGGAAATAATCTAGACTAGGCTGTGTGACACATCACTTTGAAGGCAAAGGTTTTCCTGTATTGTTACACCGTATGAAACAAATCTAATCATGTAACTACCATTTTACTGTATATTGTATATAGGATTGTTTTCTCCACAAATTCACACAAGTAAGATAAAATAAGTTAAATGACTAAAAAAAAAAAAAAAAATTACACAAAAATATACAGTGTATGCACTAGATAAATTATTTATATATATGGCAAGATGTGTAGGGAGGCTCTAGGAACATTATTCCTCTGGATACTGACATGCTACTCAGAAAAATGTTGCCTCAGATGTGCAGTTTTATATATTAGATAGGTAATATATAAAAATGAGGGTACAATTTGTCTCCTGATACAATGTGTATTTACAATTAATTGTTCTGTCTCTTGTTGACTGAATTTCAGAATATCAGAACACCTTTTCATGGATGCAGCATTTAATACTTCCTATAGTCAGATTCATCTTTACAAAGTTTTTTGTTTAACCAATTTTTTGTTGTTTGGTTTGGGTATTTTGGTGGGATTTTGTTAGTTATTTTTAAGAGGATTAGTTAATTGCTTCTGTACCTTTTGAAAAAAACAAAATAAGCTCTAAGCATTTAAATTAAGTGAAGTCTGTTGGGGTTTTTTTCCCTACCAATGAAAAAAAGCGACTAATTCTGGTTTCTTCACCTTTTCCAATGAAAATCCTAAAATTGTAGAATTGAATTCTTTGCCAGGGAATTTCAGTCACGATTTTCATCCAGAAAGGAACTGTTGCAGGCAAAAAAAAAAAAAAAAAAAAAAAAAAAGAGAGGGAAAAAAAGAGAATTTTCTAGTGGAACTGCCAATTCTGTAAACATTTGGTATGACAGCCCTCTGTAATAAAAACCGAAGACCTCTGCTTACAACAGGAAGCATTAGCTGTCAGCATTATTCTAAATTTACACAATTAGCATGTTTGGGAAATCTGTGTAAACTACAGATAAGCTTTTTTTTTGCATATCCCTGAAAAGAACTGCTGAATTTTCTCATTCTGACGTGTCCAAAACAAACAACAAAGGGTTTTGTATCTATCAGGTATGAATTAATTTGTCAAATTTTTAATTGTCCTGGAATTGGAAATGAGATGTGTCAGCTATTGTGTGTCAGTACCCAAAGGATTATTCTTTTTTTCCAGGACTTACATGCAACTGGAAACCAGTGTGCCACATCTTTTCTAAAAGTTATTGAAAACTACATTAAAAAAAAAAAGCAAAAGAAATACATCATTAGATAATCTGATGTCCATTAATTAAACCCTATCAGTAGGTTAAAAGTGAAGCTTTTTTTTATTACTATTATTTTGCACATAAAATCTAAATGTGATTTGAATAGATTTACAGTGGGGACAGCGATATATAAAGCTACTTATACCTGCTGGGCACAGAAGAGAAGCTCTTTTAGCATTCATTGGAAACCCTCAACAACTTGAACTTCTGTAAATTTTACAAGCAGCTAATATTACAGCATTTTTACACACAGTTTTGTTTATAAATTACAGATTTAAGTTACATTATGAAGCCTACATAGATTTCTATCCATAGGAAATATTCACACACTCTCTGTTTCCCCTCCATACAATTTCGATTGTCTCACTTAATGTAGCAAGAAAACTAAAAAATTATGCATTTTCTTAAAGGAAAAATTTCTTGGTATGTACATACTGTAAATTATGAAATGACTAAACAGCAACAAAATACTAGAAGGAAATTCTAGAGGGAAAATACATTTTTTCATCTAAGAAAGGAATCTCCTTTTCATCTGTTGTGGAATTTACCAATAGAGTATATTCTGCAGTACAGAGAACACTGAAAAAATTCATTCATCTTTAAAGAGAATCACCTTGAGTCTTTATCAATAATAGGACTGGGGTGTGTTTATATTTATCCAGCTCGCATTACATAGATTCTTCTTTCTTTGCTGAGCATTATCAGTCATTCTCTAATCCACAATGACAAGTACTTCTTAATCTAACAGGTTTGTGGTGAAGGAACTAATAATTAAACTTTTACCGAATACTTACAATAGGTGAATATAGCTGTAAAAAAAAAGCCGTACATATCACTATAATATTCTTTGAAACACTGGTAGCTTGCAGCCACATCACATCAGCCAAAAATCTACCCCACTTTCCTACTGTTTTCAGCAGTGCCCATGTAATTTTCAACTAACAGGAACAGTAGCCAAAGCAAGCTCTGCAAGACGGAAAAAAAAAAAAAAAAAGAAAAAAAAGAGAAATAAACATATGGCCTGAAAACATAATATGTAAATATTGTTTTTTGAATTATTGTAAAATCATTAGAAATGTGAAAAATAAAGTTACTTTTCTTTTTTCCCAGTTTTGATCTTGCATACCCTATCACTGACATGTTTATTTCACACAGAAAAGCCTAGTTAAGAGCTTTCTATTTCATCTATTGCATTGTTTCAAAGAATAAATACCTGTATCCTGAGCCAATAAAAATTTAAATAAAAATCAGTTGTCATGTCTTTAAGTACATTTTCCTTCTTAATTACATAAAAGATAAATTTTGGGGGAAAGATATTCCATCCTTCTTAAGAATTAGATTTTAGGATCTTATTACTTCTATTATGTCAAGTAATCAAATGAGAAATTGCTCACTTGATCTCTAATGTTAGGCAAATGGAAGATGAAATCTATGAATATGCTATAAATCATAACAACAAAGAAAAATTGGAGTATCTATGTTTAGACTGTAATATTCCCCAAACTGTACTAAGAAATTGCTTTCAAAGGGAGGGAGAACTGCTGGCAGATATTTGCACCATATGCCCATGTAAGAAAAAGAACAGGATTTTGTTTTTCTCTCGCTTGTTTCTGGGTTGTGGGTTCTCTTCTCCGTTTTGTGGATATTACCAAGAGCTGTGGTAACCACCTTTTAACGAAGCACTAAGGATTTGGATTATCAGTTGCAAAGTAGGGTTCTATATACACGAATATTCACAAGCCTAACAAGTGTGGACACGCCCGAGGAGCAGCGTTAGGCTGTGACTATACACAGTCCCACTTAAAGCCTGCAATTAGGGATTTGCCAGATGTGCCTTTACAGCTGGTGCTCGTGGATAAACGTGGTGCTGCTCCCCGAGCCCGGAGCCTGGTGGGTCGCGGCGAAGTTCGCCAGAGGAATGACTTTGACGGCATCTTCGCTGGCACAATGTCTTTCGCAGGTGTTGTAGAACTGGGGCCTGGGCCCCCCCTGGCCTTTGTCAGGGTCGTCCTTTGGAAGGGGCCTGCCAAGAGTGTGGCGTCCCTCGGGCCGGGCTCCTCGGCCCCAGCCCTGCTGGAAGCCAAACGATGGCAAAGAGGGGTTGGGCTGCGGGTACGGCGCCAGCGCGGGCGGCATCCAGCACGTGTCGGAATGGCCGAGGATGAGACACTCCTGCGTGCAGTTTTCCGAGGCTTCGGCCAGAGCTTTCTGAAGGTTGACTTCTATAGCTGGAAGGATGGAAAAGAGACAAGGCATTATCAGAGGTACGAGAACGGGCGCACAAAGGGAATCGAGGTTAGCGAAGCAATGCCCGTGCTACAATAATGGCCACAGTTTGGGGAGGAAATATCTCCGGGTTTAGGTGTTTGCAAGTTTGTGGCCCACAGGGATGTCAGTGGACAGCATCAGAGAACAGTTAATGTTTTACACAGACTATTTCATAGAATTATAAGGGTTGGAAAAAACCTCTAAAGTAATCAAGTCCAGCTGTTACCCCAGCACTGACAAGGCCACCACTAAACCATTTCTCCGAGTGCCACTTCCACATGCCTTTCGAACCCTTCCAGACACAGCGATTCCACCACGTCCCTGGGCAACCTGTTCCAATGCTTGACGACCCTTTAGGAAAGAAATTGTTCCTAATATCCAGCCTAAGCCTCCCCTTGCACAACTCGAGGCCATTTCCTCTCGCCCCATCACTTACTTACAATGATTCTTTCACTTGTTGAAATTTCAATTTCTGTAATAAAAGTTAAAAGCTTTATGATAATCTAATGCTATTGTTCGAGATATTTGCATACAACTACTCAGAGAAAATAGAATTATTAAAATTATGTATTTTTTAAAATGTTTTCTTAAAACTAGATTTTAAAATTGCTTTCCTTTGCTTAAGGCAAAACAAAACTAATTTGGACAAATTTTAGCCAAAGATGGTACATTGGCTTCAAAGATGCACTCAAGATCTTTAAGAATGAAAGAGCATAACAGCTATTTTAAAGAGAATTGATTTCTCCGTGTATTCAATGCTGGAAACCTTGAAAAATCAAAGGGTAATAGCAAAAGAAGATGTAACCTCTGTAGTTTACTAGTAATCGAACCAGATTTCTTCAGTAGATGCAAGGTTTGTGCCCTTGAAAAAGGATTATAGATATTATAATTTGTTCAAAGGCAAAGTAAACTATTAAATCTGGAGGATGTTAATTTGCAACACATAAACACTCCTGATCAGTTGTGTAAATTAAAAACTAAGAGAATTAAGTTTCTACATATGATTCCTTGGAATAGTTTTTATATTACATGTGCTAATTCTATATTCTGTTGTTGTGTACTTGGTTAAATACATCAGAAGCGCAGAAGAATGTCTGATTAGCTATTTCACTGTGTCATCTTCACCAAACTTTCCAATGGAAGATGAATACATGTTTTTTAACATCTATCTTAATGAAGATAACACTTGAAATTGGGTTCTGGCTCATAAGCACAGGAGAAGGTATGCCACTAAAATTACTTATAGCAACAAGAGTGCTGAGTAGAAGCCTCCCACCCTCGGAGCTTTATGTTTAAACAGATGCTGCATTTCTGTTTTAATAAATACTTTGCGTGTTGAAATCTGTGCAAAGCTACAGAGCACAAACACTAATTTCCATGTTACATCTCGAGATAAAGGAATTAAGTTTTTCCTCAAGGCATTGATATACACAGTGTTGCTGTCCAAAACACAGGATACATCTTTTTGAAATCTACCATATTTAAATAGACATCTCGTTGCTTGTTTTATCATGAATGCTCTATTCCTGATTATTTCTCCTTGAGTTTGCTGTATGAGTAAGCGTCAGTCAGAGAAGTGATTGTTTATAAATGTTATTGTGGTGCATTACTGGCATTTCAACATGTCTTCAGTCATTTTCCCTGAGTCTTTGTCAGTGTAATCCTGACAAAGCTTTGGCACCTTGCTGTTGAAATACTAATCCCATTATGATGGGCAGTAGGAGACACAAATATGAAAATAATTCAGTGGAGGCAACAGTCCCTGCAAAAAAATAAAGTTACTACTGGTATACTAGTCTAATCTTTCTGTGTCCTACTATCTGCTATTAGGGATATAAATTTGAGTATATACAAGTTCTTTTAAGCTCTTTAATTATCCAAGTTTGTTTCTATTCTGATCAAAGCAATTCACCAAAATCAGGTTAAATTCTGTTAATAAAGAGATATTTTACTCCGAGTTTTAGTCTAATCAAAAACAAACAAACAAAACAACAAGAAAAGACCATTAGGGATGCAATAAACTTTCTATTTGGTATAAAGTAAAAGTATATAAAAGCAGCAAGATGAAAACCATTTTTTTTAGCACAATGACATAAAAAATACTCTTGGAGAATAATTCAATCTAGAAAAAAAAAAAAAGCAGGAAATTTTCTGCATGAATATTCAATAAGCATTATCTTTTTTTGCCTGCTCTTCCAGGCCATGAAATACATCTTCCTTCTGTCAGTCCAATTCATTCTCTGTTTTCCTAATATATCATTCTCCTGCTTCTTCAGCACCTGAAATCCTTCTAAATAGTTACTTGGCACCAACATTGAACCAGACAATGTTTCATTTATTGAAAACACACTTTTAACAATTCCCTCTTTAGTCAGGGAAAGCTTTATGTCAGCAATAGCGATGGTGCCAACTTAGAACACAATGCAGCTGATTTCCAAATATTCTCTTACAGACTTTACATGCGAAGAAGGGCTGTCCCCAGCACTGAGGTGTTGCTCTCACCACTCTGTCTGGCTTCCCCTCCACTATTTGGTGCCTATTTTAAACAAAAGATCCTCTGTCTGGCTCAGCTGGACTGGGTGAGGAGGAATTCCAGCCACGCAGCTGGGACAGGGTGAAGTTCAGCGCTCAAGGGGTCATCTACCGAAGGTTGTGCAAATTGACCATGGCATTTTTTAGCTGCTGCTCTTTAAACTCCCTTCTAGTTTGCACCTTTGCAAGTCACTCTAAGTGTGGATGGCAATAACATTTGCTGAGCCTTTCCCTCTCATTCAAATGTAATAATGTAGGTGATTATTCTGCACTGTCTCATAAGTAATCAGGGGTAGGAAATATCTGTGACATCTGCCTCTACCAATCAAGGAAAAGAAAGTTCCTGGTGTCTGTAAATATTTTCAGAAGAAATGAAGGTTTTTGCTGCTGAAATTCAGTGTCTAGTACCATCTTCTCACATAAGGTTTGACAGTTTTATAAATGGAAATAGAAGTGTACAGATTCCCCATGTATTATGAATAAACAATACATTCCATTGGACTCTTACCTGCCTACTTAATTTCTTACTTCACTTGATTATAAATCCTCAGTTTTATATATATTTTTTTCATACTGCACGGAGACTCTTCAAACATGACACACAATATGAAAGAGAATTTTTAATTCATATAATAGATCACACTCATGCACATATGAGTTTACCACTTTGATTTGAACTCTGGGTTTTTTTAGGAATGAAACTATTTTTCTAAATTGTCTGCTGCAGAACTAAGAACATTTTCAAAGAAAGTGTCTGTCAGCTCTTATGAAATGTTTAGATCAGAACTGTCAAATATAACTAAAAGCACAATAGTTAAAAGACTTCCTTCATTGTTCCACAGTCTTATCATTTATAGGTCAAAGCAGTTTTCAAGGAAAAATATTTACTTTCACTCAAGAAAAAGTGAAATTTCAGCCTTGCCAGATAGCTGTCCTTCAGCCAAGACAGTTATAAAAAATACCTTTCTTTGTTTTTCTTTTTTTGTTGTTGTTGTTGCTTTTTGTTACAGACTTCCTATGGTTATAAATTCTGTGTGGGATTTTCGAGATAGTAAATAAAAATGTTTTTACTATCCTCTTTGATTTGGGGGGATGAAAACTGAAGAACTCTACAGTGCTGCTCTCCTTCTCAGTCTACAAAACGTGGCACAGTACTGTCTACTTTGGCATTTGCAGCTTAATATTATGATGCAGTTTTAAGACTTTCTCCTGGAGAACTCTCAAAGGCAGACAGGCTGTCAGTGTGACTGTGCTATCAGCAGTCTCAGAATGCTGAGAAGTTCAGATCACAGAATCACTTTGATTGGAAAAGATCACTGAAGCCCATACTTGGTGTGTACACAATACACTTTCTTTTTTACCTCGATGGCCTCCCTTCCATTCTCAAAAGAGAAATGAACTACTAAGACAATACCAAGAAGGTTGCTTCTTTCCTCAGTCTGCCATAAAAGTCATCACTTGCATCATGACATCTCACAGACTTAGCCTGGAAGGGACTTTTAAAGACGTCTGGTCTAACCACCTGCTCAAATCAGGATATCTTGGTTGAAACAGAAGAGAATAGCCTTTATAAAAGTTTAGACAAACTTTCAGAATGATACATATCTCTTAAAAAGAAGCAAAATCCAAATGCACATGTTGAAAGGGAGATGTGCATCTCTAAGAGCTGGGCTATCAAGAACATGAGCTCCTGGAGAAGCCTTAAAACATCTCCACCTTTATCCACATATGTAGTAATGATCAAAAGACATTTGTAACTGTATTCATTAGCAAAGTTTCATTGGAAGCTCAAAAACCACCAGGCTACACTGTACCAATTCAGGTTTAGGGGCTTATAATCTGTGCAAAGAAAATTTCAGAACCAATTAAAAAAAAAAAAAAAAAGAGAAATAAGAAAAAGCCTCAAAACACAGAATATAGAGTGCTTGAATTTTAAATCCGTGGAGCTGAGGTCTTAATGAAAAGCCAGTTTTGAATTTGACACATTTTGGATGCAAACCATCCAGTGTTACATTTAGAGCACTCTTGTTTCATAATAAAGCAAGCAACAATTAGCAAGCAATTAAGCAAATTGCCCATAATTATGCCATTGCTGAGCTATTTTTCATATTTTCACAACACAGCACATATATGAATACATGGCTTGCAGTGCCAACACTGTTCTGTCAGCATCCAGAAGTGCCTCTCGTTCACGGAGCCTTTCGTACCAAACAGCTCCCCCCGCGCTCTCCGTGCTCTCTGCTCAGCAGGAACCCACCAGAGTGATGAAGATGACAACTCCATGCTGCTCATCTCAGCCAATAGTTCCTAAGGAACCGGTCATGTCCCCCTCCATTTTGTGCCCATGTGTATTTACTAAATGTGGTACTAAATCTAAGCAGGAATTCAAGCATAATATGGGGAAATTATCGTCTAGAATTACCCTGGTGACCAAAAGTGGCCGCTTGGGGAACATCATTTAGAGGTCTCCACTATATGAGGAGAACAGAAATGACATTAACAATAAAAAAGGGAGGGGAGAATGGCTGTTAGTGTAAACTGGGTTACTTTAATAAGGTCAGGAGGAAGAAGCTTGAATGTAGAAACCTAAATGAGTGCTGCTATAATATACTCTAGCCTTTTGGTTTAATAATAAAATGCCGTTGGGAGAAGTTTCCTATGAATATTTTATTTCCTGTATATGTCTCAATAAATTAAAAACCTGAAAGAGTTACTTAAGTTCCAGCCTTGGAACCTTTTTAGTCAAAGAACAAGTAGGACACACCACTTTTTAAAGTTTTCAGCTGGGTGTACAGAGCTTGTCCTGCTTGTGAGAAATGAAACTCAGAGGAAGATTGATCCTCCAGATGTTCTGACTGAGGAGTCAACAGGCATGCAGGAAATCACACATTTCCATGTGCTACCTGGGCTTGCCAGATTATGCTGGATAGCTTGCAAGAATCAGCTCTGCTTCCATTCCAGCGAACACGGTTTATATGCTAAAAGCCATGGTTTTAATTTGAATTTAATCCTAAAAAGTGCCATGAGTTAGGCTGCTTCTTACAAAATCTGATTAGGATGAGGTGTGAATACTTTGCACCTGGCTTGAATTAGTCAAGCAAACATTAGCAAAGATGGCCAGGAAAAGTCTGTGAGAGAGGAGACAGGAAATGATGAGGGCAAAAGAGTCAGCAGAGGTAACTCCTGTACCATTAACTACACTTGTGGAATGAAGTGAAACTTTCCTTCACAAATAACAGCCATACAAATAAAGCACATTAATCTTTCATTAAGTCATCTCTTATTGTTATTCTGACTAGAACTTCAATCTTGTATTAATCATAACCAAGAAATCATCTGAAGGCAATGCTCCCATAAAAAGTTCAACTTCAGTAATTGCTGTTTTCCAGAGAAAGATATTTCACACACAAAAAAACCCCCAAACCCTCTTCTTTTTCAGTCTAATGAACACGGGGGTGACAATGTTGTACAATACATGGCACTGACCCTTATTGTTTTACCAGTTCAATAGAATTCATCTCTTATGTCCATGTTTTGTTACTATTTTGGACAAAAATAAAATATGGTCATTTGCAAAGGACACGTTTCTTAGCCTATAAAATGTATATTGAGTTATCAATGAGAATTTTAAACATAACTTGTGAAGTCTAATGCCTATCTAAAATGAATAGCCTAAAATCTAGTATATTGATTACAATACCGGGTAATACAATGTGCTTTATTTAATATTTAATTAACTGCTTCACATTTGTACTGAACCTTCTTAATTATTAATACATAGTTCATTATTTAACATGGAATATAAATTCAAATTCAAATCAATTAAACAAGGTGAAACTGCATAGTGAGAAATGGCTTATCCTCCAGCAATAACCTTCGACCTGGAAACATAGTAAAAAGTGAAATTAGCATCTTTTTCCCCCCATCCTTGAAAAGATTATGCATTTTAGATGATATATATTAAGATCATCTACTGATGTAAAGTTCCTGTAATAAACCCACCATCCTACAAAAATATGCTGAGTGATACAGAGCTTCAGCTCTCACTTTTCAGAGGAAACATTTCCAGTATGAGTTCTCAGAAGGGCATTGGTAACACTGCAAACTTTCCTCTTGATCTGCAAAACTTCATTTTAGGTCTCTCAAGATAAAAGTTTTATTTACAGTCAGCGAAACAGTCTAGTCTATAGAAAATTGTTGGTAGGCAGCAACTATCCCCTGGAGTGACTAATTCTTCAAGGAACACCTTTATCTTAGGGCAGCAGCAAGGACCACACAGTGATCGCTCGCTCCTGACCCCTCAGAGCACTGCAAAACTTCCACCTTTGCTGGACTGTGAGCTGCTCATAGAATCACAGAACATTCTGACTTGGAAGAGATCTTAAAGCTCATCTCATTCCACCCCATGCCACGGGCAAGGACACCTTCCACTAGCCCAGGTTGCTCCAAGCCCTGTCCAACCTGGTCTTGGACACTTCCAAGGAAGGGGCAGCGACAACCCAAGCCAGTGTCTCACTATGCTCACAGTAAAGAATTTCTTCCTCATATCTCTTCTTATCAATGCTATCTTTTACAGGACAACCAAAAAACAGTCATGCTATTGTGTGTGCAAGACAGACTGAAGCAGCAGGTACAACACTACTTTCATTCAATACTTCGTGATGATGAAGTTTCTGTTTTATCTATTACACATAGATAAAAATGAGTTTTATGCTTTCTTAAATATCCTTAAACATTACTTAAAAGATGATGTGCAGGTGTTATATGAAGAATGGTATATCTCATATAAACTTACAGAGATTGAATTTCATATGGTCAGTAAAAGTTGCTGTAAAACATGCAGCCTTTAATGCAATATAGGTTCTGCTCTGCTGTTCCTGTGGCTTCTTTGGGAATCAACACCCTTTGGCTATTTCCACTGAAAAAGTTACTTCTGTTTAGCCATCTATGCTAAGTGGTATTAAGAAAAAAGGTACAAAATACCAGAAAATACAATCAACAAGATTAAACCAGAACTGGAAGTAACTGATTGCATATATTGTCATTAAAATGCAGGTATATTTTTAATTAAAAAAGCTGATCTAGTCAAATATGTTAAAACAGAATGTGGGCTTATTGACAGAAGTATCATTTAACCAACATAAGGTAACTTTGTACACTCTGAAATGCCATTTATATCTCCTTTAATGATCAAATTATTATGCAAATACCTCATCAAGAATGTATATGAAGGTCCATTACCACAAAAAAGAAAATACATCATGGAAATGTGTCCATTTCTATATTTTCCCCATAAGACAAAGAAAAAATATATTAAAACAATACAAAGAGCTTGAAATTTTGTCTGTATAGAAGGGTTGTTGGTTTGAAACTACAAAATGAGTGGCCTTCAAAATGCAGCTTTCTGTAGCTAATCCATAGGAAAAGAAATTAACTTAGCACTAATTTCTACTGATAATTCCTAGCATCTGTTGCCTCTTCTTCAAATTGAGCTGAAGAGTTTGCTCAGCCTCATTCACACTCGCATTCAAATACGTCTTTTAAAAAGAAGAAAACTTACAGTATCAACAGTGAAATTATACAGAATACAGCACAACAGTGAAATTATACAGAATACAGCACTATACTTAGTATTTCAGCTCTCAGTTTTAAATAAAATTCTGTGTGTCTGTAAAGGAGAGGTAGCTTATTGATTTTATTATAAATCACTAAATACCCTGAAGGAATGAAGATTCAGAATGAGAACTACAAATCATTACATAATCTACATAAACTCATTTTGGTGTGGAAACAGCAGAAAATACATTTCTTAAGCTTAGGCTGTGGACACTGTAATCAAAAAATCAACTGCCTTTTGTGGTTCTGTGGCTAGAGAACAAAAATAACTGGGCTTGGCTTTAGGAGGAACATCATAAAGATAAGAAGGGAACAGATTTTTGAGGTGGAATAAGGTCTGTAGCATTTACTCTTGATAACAGACTTACATTAAAATATTAAAATATAAGTATGCCCTCAAATAACAGACTCTAACACTTATGACAACAGGCAGACCAGGAGAAGCCCCTCAGCAGAAGGCAGAGCCAGAGTGGGGCAGGGGACAAGAATTCAGCTGCATTCACACAGAGCTGCTCCTTCACGAGTGGGTTTGGGATAAAAGACCTTCAGTGCTGCTTCAAACGGCTGTGTTTACACCCTGGATTCACTTCAGTATGTTTCTTGATGAATCTCCATGCCAAATGGGACTCTGTTTTCTTTTTATTGAATTTACAGTGAAAAATAAACAAAAGTTTGATCTAAAGGAGGATACTAAGAAAAAAAATCTTTTAAATTAAGTAATTGAGCAACTGTGGGCAATTGTTCATGGCTCAGACACTTTAATGAAACATTAATTTTCAAAAGGGAATCATAAAACCCCCAAATGCTCAGTGAGCTAGTAAACATATATTTCCTGTTGCTGTCTTAAGACATAGACAATAAAAGATATTTTGAATTCTGGGGTTTTATTAGATATACACGAACAGAAATTTAAAGTCAAAGGCCACTGGAGCAGCAACAAAAATAAACACAAAACAGTCTAAAAATGTTCTGTAGCTTTTTTGTGGTGACTTCTATTGCATTTCAAGGAAAGAAAATCCTTATTAGATTATAAACAAACAAATATTCGCTTTTATTATGAATACCCTGACCCTATCTATTTTCAAATACTTCTGAACATTCTTACAATATTGACCTTTGCTGATATCTATGGACACTCTATGGCTTTTTGAGTGCTAATAGCTATTACATTTTATTGGATCACCAACAATATTAATTAACTCCCTGAATATATAAATCAAAGCTTGCTGAAGCTTTTTAGACAAAAAGTTTTCCCTCAAAAAATGGACTTTCCAAATTCAAATGCCTTGTGACAGTGTTGATTCATGTTACATCTGGGAGTATAAAGGATGGTAACTAGTAATTTCCATTTTCTCTATTAATTTAATTTTCGCCTTTTTTTTTTTTAAATTATGAGGATCCTTAATATTTCAACATTATGAACAACTTGCATTATTGAAAGGCAAGCTTTCCCTCAGCTTTTACATTTCCCAATAAATATGAAGGTCAGGTTAGGATTCTGGCAATCGTGTCCTAACCCCATGCTCAGCCTTTCCCTTTCCCACTTCCCTGCCGCTCCCTTACCACTGCTATGGAAGAAGCCTCGTGCTCCACCTAAAAACCTGGAAATGCCTCACTCTGAGTAATTAGGATAGACACTGGAGGGGGACAGGGCAGGGGTTTCAATTCCCCTCAAGTGCCCAGCACAGGGTGGCTGTGTTGTTTGGTGGAGCCCTTGATGCCAACCTTGAGCAAGGACGGAGGGCAGGAGGAACCCTCAGTGACCCCGATCTCTACAGGACAGAATTCCCATCCCGCTCCTCCCACCTCCCCAGGAGGACACTCTCCTCCATATGGCTGCAGCTCAGGCAGGTTTGTCTCCTGGAAAACCCTCTCAACCACAGGCTCCTTGCAGACTAGAC
The DNA here is from genome assembly GCA_035221455.1 of Xenops minutus. NCBI lineage: Eukaryota > Metazoa > Chordata > Aves > Passeriformes > Furnariidae > Xenops > Xenops minutus. The sequence goes on along the minus strand of JAWWEE010000142.1, from coordinate 4,000,134 downwards.
AACATTTTTTATCCAATTTTTCACAGCAGTTTTCTGTCAAGACCGCTTTGTCAATGTGCCACAGCCTGCCCTCAGTGGAACCACGTAGCTGCTCATCCCTGTGACAAAGGCCCCAAAAAGTGTGGATACACGGGAAGGGCCATGTTTGATTAACAACCTTGTGATTGCTGTAAAAATGGAATTTGAAAGGTAATAATTACATTTGTAATTACTTAGGTCTAAATCTCTTATGCTTCCTACTCCCTCTATTCCTGGGCAGTTGGAGCAATGACTCATTAATAATAATAAAGTCATTTAACCCTGCAGGCACATTACAAGGAGAAAGATGTCATTTGTCACCAACGCAAATAGAACAATCACTGAAGGATACAGCAAGACCACTATTTCATATTTATTGCAAATGATAAAAGGGACATTTTGCACTCATTCTCACCACGACATCCCAATCTGCTTTTTAATTATCAGCAAACATAAGGGGACAGCATACAACATATGAGGGACTACTAATAATGCATTGTCCTGCGGTGACATTTCCATAATCACTTTAAATCTACCCTATACATATGCACTAGTTAAAGCTTTCAGCTCATGAAATCATACCCCCTAGTAAGGAATGAATTATCCTTTGCAGATTGAGCTCACAAAAGCAGCTCTTTCCCAGAGTTTGAGGGTCTGATAGCTGACATATGTATTTTTATTACTTGAAGTGATAAGATTTGGCATTCTGTTGCACTTAGAGTTGAACACAGTAGGACTTAAAAATAAGTACAATTGTATTTTTAGGCCGGCAACTTTACAGTTGTAAATCTCACTGGCGATAATTTAGGCAGGGACTTCTGCAAGAAACTTAATTTTCCAGAGCTTTTCAGTGTTGCTCTGTACTTTGCCAGCTCAAGAACTCTGCAAGAAACACTCTGTGTCAGATGAAACAAATACCCTCATTCAAAGGGAACGCAAGTCACTTACTCATAACTTTACCCTGGCTTTTTAAAAAGAATTGCTGATAAAACTGCCTGTCTACTAAATAAACTTCTGAGGAAAAGACTCTTTCACTATATGATTCCATTCAGAGACATGAAACCTTGGGGAAAATTTATGCAGAGGAATTTCTGTTATGGTATTTATGAAAACAAATGAAGTTATACGTAAATAAAAGTCACCATAATCTGAGTTTCAACTCTATCAAGCCAGAATTTAATTCTTCCTTGCTTGGCTTTTTTTATCAGCACTTATCTAGCCATCAGGCATGTAGAAAGACCAGAGAACAAATTTAACAATATGAAGTCATAAAATGTTATTGTGTGGGCTAGAAAGGAGGTAAGCAAACCTTCTAAATCTGTTTATATTTTCCCCAGGTAATACAACAGGCTACATAAAGACATGGTTTTAAAAAGTTAAATAAATAGTGTTAAGAAATAAGACACATCAGGAAAGAGCAAAATGCACGGAGTAAAATACATATTTTCACTCTTAAGATAGTGACAACACAGAAAAGCTTATATGTGGAGTGAAATGTTTTGTCAAATTGAAAAATGGAAATAATATGAACACTACAATTTTCACATCAGTTTGAGGTAAAATGTTTTGAATTACAGTCATTTTAATCTTGTTTTATAAAGAAAATTACTTCAAATGGGTGATAATTTAAACCAGCATAATCCAAACTTCATTGTGCTCCAGTCAGGCATCGGAGTGTGGCTCCGAGTGATTTGGAGCAATCTGTGCACATTAGCTCAGAGCCTCGTTGAGAACAGACATTTGAGAGAAGAAAAAGGGTGTCTGACGAGTTCCCACCGTTTCCCTGGGAGTTCAAACCTACGTATTGCGATGGCTACAACTCTAATTGGCCTCTACAGGCACTGCTTGTACCTTCAGGAATTTTGGCAGCATTCTGGTGAGGCAACACTTTCACTGTTTTCAGCTCTTTGGGCATTCCATTGTCACCAGTTTCCCCACTGAAGCAGTTCATGAAATTAAACTTCATTGCTTCAAAGGCAGAAATGTTTTAAAATGGAAATTAAAAGAAAAAAAAAATCAGTTGATCTTTAAAGTGTGCTTTTATTAACTTAATTATATAAACATCTTTCTATAACCACACAGTCTCATAATTATATAAACATCTTCTTCCTACAACCACACACTGTCTATGTGTGTCTAGATGAAGGATTCTGAAGAGTTATATTCAAATTTCAGAGAGTAGGTGTCAAGTTTTGCCCCAGCCCTTCTTATATTTGTATTTTTATACATTTAACAGACCATAGTTGTCTTTGCAAAAACGTAATGTTCGCTCCTCTTTGATAAGCTTTGGCAAGAATATGCCTGGGCTAATAAAAGCCTAACATATTTTAGCCTTATTTAATGAGGCTAAAAACTAGCATTAAGACTTGTCAAGGAACTTATCACCTTCTTTAGTATGTAAGCCTCAATCAGCCATTTCTCTGTTGCTTATGACAGAGGATCGCTTGGAAACAGTTTTAAGAAGTACTCAGTTCTTACAAAGTCACAGAAGTTTATCATCCAGTTCTTTTGAAAGTCTGTTTCAAACTAGGCATGAAATCCTGGTCATAGCAGCCACACACTAAATCACAAAGTTCTTACTAGAAAAAAAGGTTCATGAACTAACCTAATCTCTAGTTTATAAGAGCAAACCCACAAAATCCCATAATTTATGTTTATTTTTTTTCTTAGCTTCTACAGAAAGGGTATTTTAAGTCTGGGTTCAGTGCTGCTCTGGCAGATGCCACACAGAAAGCTCTCACCAGGACTGGCACACAGATTTCTTTTCAAGAGGGTCCAAACCTGAATTTCTGAAGCTGATGTTCCCTAAGCTTCAGCAAAGTACATTTCACAACCCTCTTTTCTACAGTGGGATGATTTTCTACAGTTTTTCTACTGTGGATGGAGGAGGAGTTCACACTTAGTCTGTATTCCATACCGTTACTTGAAATTTTTCTATGTTTTTTAATTAACCATAGAACCTAAACGAAAAGCTACCAGTCAATTGCTGACTAAGTGTTCACCAGCTTGTTATTGAACCTATTTCATCTATTTATTCCTTAATTCGTTCATAGTCTAGAGATGCCATTAATATGCTCAAAGTTAATTTATTATCCTCTATTGCTTCTATTCAAACTCATGTTAACAGAATAAATTCATCACAAATGATCAGACTTGAAAAGGCAGATTTGGATTCTGACAGAGAATAATTTATCATGGCTGGGAAAAAGCCTCCCACCAACTGGGCTGTTGGAATGCTGGGAGATGAAACTGTAATGACTGCAGAACTTCTGCAGAAAAGGACATTAAAGTCTCAAGGGGAAAACAAACAAACAGAAAGCCCCCGAGTCTAACTCCCCAAATATGGACATTCCTGACACTGACTTTTTTTATTTCATTTTCACACTCACAGGTCCTTTCTCTCCCCTCTGTGCTGCCCTGAGGCAAAAATAATCATTAAGGCTCTGCTCACCCTCATTTGCATAGCAGAGAGCCTGGAGACACGAGGAGCACCATCACCCAGGCATGAGGAGTGACAGTGACATTCAAGGCTGTGCAGAAATGGTACTGATGTTCTGAGGGTCACAAACTGTTAATCAACACATCCATGCAGCACAGGGCTTCCTTGCAAAGCTGCATAATGGAGCATTAATTTGTTTTATTTGTGATTTGTTGTAATTATCCCTTTTATAACAGAAGACCTGGGGTAAGCTGTTACTCTAAGTATTATATCACACCTTCCATGTATCTACAAATAATCTCAATTTCGTGAACAGCTGGGTATAACAGCATTTATAACATGTCTCAGGTGCTATTACAATGGGGGAAAAAATCAAGTTGTTTGTTTTTGTATTTTTAAGTCTGTTGCACAGTGGAATTGGAAAGCACTGAGATACTGTGATGTGTGTGGTACCACTGTGATTGTGATATGTGTTGGGGAGATTTACTTTTTTAGCTTGGAAACACTTGTTTAATCATGGCATTGTAGTCAATATTATAACTACTTTTGTTTCACCCTGTTATTGTTTTGTTCCCAACTGCAGCATAGGCAGAATGTCCCCTCTTCTGCACCAGTAGCTGCTCCAACAGACTCCATTTATCCATCACTTCATACACTCTTTTTCTAATCCTGTACATACCAGAGCTATTTCCCTGCTCCCAGCCCTGTTACACTGAAAAATTATGCAGCTTCGAGACTTAAGCAACCAATTTCTCCAAGGAAGGGGAGGGATAAAACCAACATTGAGTACTCCAGACCTGCCCAAGTAATACAAAACTCACCAGGCTCCAGCTAGGTATTTTACAGAGGATCTTGAATATGGGTATAAGAATAGATAGAAGGACTCAAGTCTTTGTAAATATGTGGTTAACTCAATCAAAACGTCCAACCTAGTTTCCTTCCCCCCTTTCTTCTGTCATATTCCAGAACTCAATTCAATTGTATTTCCAACTGCACTGCTATCAATATTTGTTACTTCTGATCCAAGACATTATAATATTAATGGTTTGAATCTAAGAAATTCGGTGAGGTGAATAGGCCAAGTATCTGAGCAGTACATGTGCATGTATACACACATATATATACATATGTACATGATGTCCCAGTGAAGAACCACTGTACTAAAAAAAAAGAGTTATCATTTCCCAGGGAAATACGGGAAAGTTAGAAAGTGCAAATTCTGCAATATTAATTCAGCTCCCTTGTGTAAATGTGTTTTGATGCAAACTTTAATTAAATTATCATATACTATTTTTCTCATAGGACCCTTGGGCCCAATTCAGAGTAAGTAGTTATTCAATATTTCTCTTTATCTACTCTAATCAGCATGTGGCCATACACCTTTTTAATTAATGCTTTCAAAGCCTTGTGCTGAATGCAGATTTATTAATTTCCTTGTGTACTCTGTTGTTTTCACAGCACAACCAAAAGCTTCACGAGCATTAATAATATCCCACCTGCATTATTTGCTTTATTGAGGCCATTTGCATCTGGGAAACTGAGGAATAAAGAAATTGAGCAAAATTATGTAGTCTCCATTATTTCTGGGTGACCAGTGTGAGAGAGCTTAAAGCAGATTTTTGCACACTTGAGCACTGGATATTATACTAAGTTTTCAAAGCATATCTGTTGGAGTAGTGGATGATGTTACCTTGGCACCCAAAGAAACCTGAAGGACACAGCATATTAGCAAAAATTCAGTTTTCCCTTTCCCTCAAAGAGCTGTGTTGCACATTTCAAAGTGTACAACAAAATACAAACATAAAATTCTTTGTTTTCATTGTCATTATGAAATATAACCAAATAGGTCATCAGAAAGCCACATATACACTTTAAGCAGTCCTCCTGTGATGAAGAGCTCATTATTTTAATAAACCACAAAAAAAGCCAACCAGGATTAAATATGCTTTGATGATTTCTTACGGTATCCAAACTTTCCAAAAGATATACCTTAAAATTTAACATTAATTGTAATGCAATAAAATGTAATGATTTCATAAAATTTTACATGGTAAACCAATTCTAGAAATTCCTCAAAGTGCTTCTCAGAACTAACTTTAATTCTTTTGTAAAAGAGATGGGACTATAGTTACAGCTACTCCTACTGGAAAATACTGAGGGGTTTCATGTAAATAAAAGCAGATTGAATTATATGCAATTAAAAATGGACACATTCATCAGTATTTCTCAGAACTGCTGTGCATTCTCTCTACCTGATGAGTGTTTCATTTCGAAGATTTTCTTCCCCTGTATGTTTTTGACATGCATTGTAACCTTTTCTCCCTAATCACTACAGAGAGGCTACAGTTTCTAGGCAGTGAAGCTAAACACTTATTTCCTTAGAGAGCAAGCCAAATACAAAGCTAATGAAGAGAAGGGAACAAGACATACGGAAAGTCTGAAACACTTTTGATAGCAGGAAGTCTGCTCTCCCTTTCTACTTCCAACAAAAAAGTAAATCTTGCCAATCGTTATAATTCAGATGTGAGCAAGGTCAGAACTCCCCGAGGAAGGCTCTGTGCAGTTCTCACACAACACAAGGTGTGTCCTGCAGCAGCACAGTGTGTCAGCTCAGCTACATCTACACTCACTAAAGGTACATCCATGTTACTCGACTTGCCTTGGATAAACTTGCAGCCTTTTCCACTAGAATGATTATGCTGCAGATACAGAGGACCTAAGAAGCACATAAAAATGGGATAGAGCTTGCCTCTCATGTCAGTGTAGATTATATCAATATAATAATGTAACAGAATGTGTAGATGGGCTTGAGGACAGGACAGCTACAAAGCAGGAGGGAGAGGAAGGGGCACTGAGCTCATAACAAAAGAACTTTACACTTGGCCCCCATACTTATGTCAACTGGAAGAAAAAGAGTTCATATACTTGTACTCCGAAGAAAAGAAGAAAAAAGCAGATATGACTGTCTGTCCTTTCATGAATGAGAAAAAAAAAGATGTGGGGAAAGCAAGGTGCACTCCTAAAGAGTTCTGGTCTATCAGGTGTAATGCCAGACTTCTCATTACAAGGTTCCATCTTCACAAGCAATAATGTGCTTTCCACACCAGAGGCCAGTTCAGAAAACTGCATTTTCTAATTTGAGCCTTAAGTACCCACTAGAAAGGCCATTTGCCCAAAGATTTTTAGGTACAATTGGGCTTCAGGAGATCCAGAGGCTCACAGTAAGAGTCCTGCATGCAATCTTCTCTCTTCCTCTGGAAAAAAACACCTGTTACAAAACCTGCACAACTTAAATTTGACATGTTTCTATATTGCTGACCTTGTGATTCAGTATTTTCTTCCCTGACATATATGCCCATTTTTGTCACTCACCAGACACACATTCTTCATCGCATATCCATTTTTTTTCCCTGACTTATTTTATACACAACTTATCATATTACCAAAAAAAATGGCTTGCTGAAGAGAAGGCACAGAAAAGTTCTGCTTACATTCAGATTTTTGCATGGCTCTGAACCCTGAATGGAGTGTGTGAGCTCCTTCATCAACCTCCTTTATGCAGACTTGATCTTTTTATTTCTTCCACTTCATAACAAAGCTGGATAATACATGAAGAAATCTTTATTATATTCTCAAAAGATAAGCTTTTATGAACCTGATAATACTAAACTATTACCTTGCTAAGTGGTACACCATTACAATAACACCACATTAAATCCATTACATTAGCATGTTATTTCCATGCTAAATGATCAATATGAAATTACTGATCATGCTAAATGGCTAGTGAAGCAGATCTTCTCAGAGAACATACTTGATTTCCAGTCAGCCAAATTTGGCTGCTGTCTCATATATTAGGCAAAAACACAAGAGTCATCTTTATAGTCAAAGAATTCAAACTATTTGTGTACTTTTCTAAAAGGGGGTCAAAATCTCAGATCCTGAAAAAATACTTCAGTTCTACTGCTTCTGTGCATGAATCCCAGTGACAGTTCATGCCAATCATCATGTGGATCTTTTGTCATAAAACATGATGAATAAATCAAAACATGTTGGGGAGGAAGAAGTAGGTGAAATGAAAAAAAAAAAATCTCCTGAAATCAGCATTTTGAGTTTGGCATCTGGGGTTTTTTTGTACAGAAAGACGAGGTGATTATCAAAAAGTTGCATTAGGTATGTACATCATGTTATCATAATGTTGAGAAGATCAGCAAGGATTGCTGGAGATCTGGTGACAAGATGCAAGAAGAATGGATAAAGGAATAAAAATAAACCCATGGAAAGTGATTGGGATGTTCCCCTTAGCTACATTTTACTGATATTTCTCTGGTAAGTCCGAAATATGCAAGGGAATAATTTCTGAGTATTCAGGAATCTATTTAAAGGTAAGACTTTTCATAAACCCAGCAAAATTGCTAAAGTACTATTATAATTTCATTTTTATTTCTAAGGAAAACAAAATATTATTTTAAGAGATGACTGATTATAGAAGTACAGCAGTACAAAAAAAAAAACTTAAGCTCTATACAGAAGGAAAAGATTTCAGGTCACAAAATATATTTGTCTAATTTATTGATTGTTTCTTCCTCTTTGCCTTTCTTTCCCCTGCCTTTCCCCTCCCTCCATCCCAAATACCCTGAGAGAGCTGGGCCCTTCTGTTTAGTCAGTAGCCAATTACAACTTCTCCAACGCAGTTTTTCTTCCCAAGGCAATTTGGTAATCTTACACTGATTAATTAAACTCGGGTCTCTAAACAAACTGCTAAAACTCCTATAACCAGAGCTTGCATATCTAATCCAGATAACAGGATAAGCAACGTGACTGTCAAAGTTCATGAAGAAATGAAAACAAGAACACTCTGTATTCATTCTTCTTTGCAGAGTTCCTAAACAAAGAATAAGTTGTACTTCTAGGTAGAAAATCTAATCTGCATTTAAATAGAATTTCTCCAAATAATAAACAAAAGCCTGAAGCAACATTTTTACAGCAAGTCTTGCTGCTAGTGCACAGTTTAATCCTTCTATCTCTATCTGTAATCCCTTCCACCCTTGTATATTAATTTCCTTACCAGTTTATCAAGGCATCTTGGCAGAGTTCACCCGAACAACAGTCACTTTGCACTTCAGCTTTCTTCAAAGCTGAGCCTAAAACTGCTCAAACTTTGGGTGGCCAGCAACACAAGGCAAACTCAGATGGAATCATTTTTATTGAAACAAAGGGGACTTATTAACGCAAAGACTGAGAAGAACGGCAGCTTGAAGGGACGTGCTCCGCATAAGAAACATTAAATACAACAGAGTTGCTTGCAGGGCATGGGTACCGTGTTGAGTGTGATGTTCCTGAAGGGCTCTGGTGCATTTGGAGGGCTATTCTCTGAGCTCTCCACAGCTGCCCACCCAGATCCAAGAGAGAATGACACCCACGCCGTGTGACCCAGAACAGCCAGTGCCACCCCGATGCCACTGGCAGCCCCCAGGTTACTGTGGTTACTGGGGAGCAGTGGTGACAATGAGCCTTTGGGAGCCCGAGCACGGGCTGTGCTTTCATGGCCCTTTTCTCACCAGGACTCTGCTTCCCTTTCGGGCTCTTGGGCAACACCTGTGCCCACTTGAAGAAATCGAAACCAGTGGCAGCATAGAACTCCCCAAATAAGAGGTTTAGATTTGAAAACAGAGGGTGCTCAATGCCAGAGATTATTTTTTAAAACCTTCTGAAGCAGAGAAGATAAATTTTCAGATTGTTACTCAATATTTTATTATGTGTGAAGGCAACAGATCTGATTCTGCTTAATCTACCCACCACTCCCAGTGCTTGCCTTTGAAAGTATTTACATATCTCAGTGCAGAAATTAGAAGAGAATTCTCCTATTAAAAAAAAAAAAAATAATAAAAGAGGGCTCTGTCTTAAATTTAAAAACAATGAAGAAACTCATTATTAAATGAAAAGATGCCCCAGAGGAGAAAAAACAGAAGGCCAGAATTAGCATTCTAGCTGGGATTTACCAGATTCTCAGATACAAAGAAAGCTAGAACCAGATGAGCAATAACTCATTTAATTCAGGCAGCTCTGCTTTAATGCAGGTCACTGCTAATTAGACAAATGCCCACTAGATTTGTCTACCTGATTCTCACTTTAGTCCTAATATTGACAGACCATCAGCACATCAGCCTTTAAAATATTTTCTCACTCCAAGCCCAACAAATTTGACCTATAACTCTATTGCATTATTAGAGGTTCTTCCAGGCTGACTTGTTCTTTACAGGGCCAAGGAGACTTTCCTGCCTTTGAACCAACACAGTCTGTAGTCACAGGGATCATTTTGTTTACAGGACTCAACAATATAGACTATTTTTTTTCCTGAAAACTGAGTTACAACTCACAATTTGTGGAAGTGTGAAAGACCTTTTCTTATTTCAAGAAAGAGAGATAAGTTAGGAACCAGTTGTCCTCCAGACTCACTGTAGCATTTATTCACATTCAGGGAAGAAAAACAACAATATTAAGGACTCTGTAAAAGGACTTGATAAGCTTCTTTGGTAAGCAGAAAGAAAAAATCCCAAACCAATTACTCTCTGAAGGAAACATTCTCTTTATGAAACAAAGCTATGTGCCAATAAGTATTTCTTATTAAGTAGAAGACTCTTGCTCTTCAAGGTAGGAGATGGACACTGCATAAATTGAGTAAATGTTAACCTGAATGAGAAAATGGTTCCAGGCAGGGAAGAAACTAAATAAGAAAAAATAAAAAACCTTTCCACTTCACAACTACTGACAGCTAGCCATAGAAAGAAAAGGAGATATATTAATCCTTTATTATTGATGGATTAATATTTATTAGAGACAAAATAATTTTTTCATTATTATAATGCCACAGAGTCTACAGACTGTTTTGCAAAATGTATAGGAAATATTTTAGCTATGGCCAGAGGCTGAAATGTTTCACCATTCCACTGGAAAACATGGAGGCAATCCAGAGGGAAAACAAAATCCTACATAAAAGACAATCAAATCACAGCAAGAATAATTAAAACACTATTTTATGTTGCTGTACAATCAACTATGGAGATTATTATTGTGTTCTTACAAAAGATCAGGCTTCCTTTCCTAGCTGGCAGGTACAGATGTAAACCACAGAACGTACACTGTGCAGTTGAAAAGCTAAGTACAGGACAAACCTTGGCTCCCCTGGTGGGCAACGAGGCACAGTGAAGAGAGAGAGAGGATAAACTGGGTATTCCCTCATTTCTCATCTGGCAGAAGAGGCTGACATCTGCCCCTCTGTCTTTTTTTCTTCTGAAAGTGCATTTTTACACTACATTTGCTATGCTTTGGCACCAAAGACATCCAATGACATATAAGAATTGTCATGTCTCTTAAACCTGAGCAACCAGATGACTTTCTGAAAATGGAATTCAAAGATCAAGCAAAACGTCACACTCAAAAGAACATTTTCTAGAGCTACCTTCACCTCTACCTTTATGGTTTTTGCATCTTCAAGAGTCATATTTTGAGTTTTTTTTATTTCAGTCCTCACAGGTAGAAGATCCTTTTTAAAATGAAAGTCTTTCCAGATGCTCAGAAAACTGAAATCCTGATTCAATAGCATGAAAACAAAAGGGGGAAATGAAACTACTAAACATAACTGAACATCAGCAATTCAGAGAAATTACAAAATTGTGAGTACCATCACCTTTGGCCTATATGTGAAAAAATTTAAGCTCTCCACATTATAATGTCTTATAAAACAAGTTTACCTGAATAATACTCTATTTGAACAATGTTACCTGTAGGCATTTTTACTGTCAAAAAGATCATATTATTATCAGTCTCTCCTTCAAGAGTCACACAGTACAAATAATGGGATTCATAAAGTCAATTAGAAGTCAAAAGTAAATAAGTGTTGAACTGAAGTAATTAAACAGTGCAAAAGAAACGATTAATCCATTAGAGTTCACAGCAAAGGTAAGATGCTGATCTGGCCTGTACAGTGGAGAATAGATCTAAAAAACCCCCTAATTAGGTGGAATTAAGTGGTCACCTCTCTTAATTAGAAGGAAGGAAGAATTCAAACTTCAAGAAGAAAAGTTCATGCTTAAAACAACTCTCTTTTCCCTCTGGCTCTGTCCCTTCCCTGAGCCATCCCAAGCACCCAGATTTGATCCCTCCTCTCTGGCCCAGCCACACTCCATCCACAGGGAATGGTCCAGAGCCTGCAGCAGTTCCTGCCTTTCCCCATCCTGCTGCAAGGAAATAAACACCCTGATTTCCTTCCAAATTACTGGCAGTCCAGCCCAAGGCAGGAGACGGAAATAAAGAGGTGTCATTTGTAACTAACAGGCCAGTGGCCACTCCAATAAAACTACCTGCATTTTGCTGTATTTTTTAAAAGAGGTATTAGCAAACCTCCTAAATCCCTTTATGCAGTTAAATTTCACCTCGAGTGACTGTGGCATTTGCTATATGAGAGTGTTCTGGAGCCAGATGTATTAAAGTACCAGCCCAGGACCCGTGCCCAAATTATTAGCATATCTCCATGTTAGCATTTTCTTGGTTAGGAGAATCAGAACTTTGGCCTCACACCAAAAAGAAAGAGGTTTCTATTTTTAAAGAATGCAACTTAAAACGTACCAGTCACCTCTGATCACCTTTTTTTTTTTTAAATTCAGTTTGTTGTGAACATAAATCACGCTTTCCCAACAATCTTCCTGGTACACACGTGGGTGCCATGGCAACTATCACAACACACAAATCCTGGGCTCGTAAAACACACAAGTGGGTGATGAAAGGATTGCTGGCTGTAAATCCACAGGTCTGCAATCACCCCTCAGCCATGGCTAAACAGTATCCCCCCTTTTTAATACAGAAATCCAGCCACAACACCAGAAATTCAAATAGTGCCTTTTCAGTTCAGCTGTAACAAGATATCCAGCATTACAAGTCTCTTAAGAAATGGAGTAATTAATTACATTACCTTCAGTGTTAGTGAGTAACTGCCAGGAAACAGACTTAAAACTTGGATTCTGTTTTAATTTACTTTATTTATGGGCTCAAGTGAGGCTTTCAGGTAACTTAATACAAACTATATTGGACTGTGAATGCTAAAAGAAAAGTAGATTTAAAATAGAGGTAGATTTAAGTAGAACAGCTACTTAAAACTGAAGAATTGCTTGAAAACAAACCAACTAACCTGGCAATCAGAGTAAATACAAAAAAGAGAGGAGGAACACAAGGCCAAGGTGAAGAGGAGAGTGGGACTATTCCAGTCCTGGGTAGCCCACAACCCTATTCCTGAGCTGGCAGGGATAAACCAGGGGCTAAACTATGTCTAATTTTTCAGATTCATCTCACATCCCTTTAAAACAATCTTAGTCCCCAAGAAAGCAAGCTTGAGAATATATTCATGCAATGAATATAAGGTCATTTTTAAAAACATGTATTTCTGGTTTAAGTCAGGTGAGAGAAAGCAAAGAGCAACAAGTTCTGTTCAGAACTATCCTTGTTTTGCCTGAATTGCCTTTTTTCCTCCATCCAAACTAATTAAAAAATGTTCAGAAGAATGAGATTTCCTCAGCCTTCTTACCACGGGCAGGGATTTATTTCTGGGTTACAGGATTGCAGAGGTATTATTCAGATAATAAAAAGAAGGCCAGAGATTTGTAAACAATGGAAAAATAGCTTAACCATTTGATCTGCACTTTCTTAATGGTCACCTTTATAGAGCTAATTTCGATATTATATTCCATTCTTCCAGAAATATCCAGAAAAAAAAAAGCATAGTTCAGCTTACCCTTGAAATACATTTTTTTTTTTCATTTTAACAGAACTTAGGAGTTTCTGAGCATTTATATGCTTATATCTGTATTCCATGGGACTCCACGTCTCCTGAACAGCTGAAGCCCTGAGGAAGAATCCTTTGGCCATATATTCCCTTTATAAATCCCCAGATGACACAGTCTCCAATACTCCACTGAACTCCTGACTTTCATTTACAAAGCTCAGAAGAGAACTCATAGCCAGTGCCACACCATTATGTTCACCAAAGGATATATCCATTTGATTGAGGCTCATCCTTTATTCTCCAGATTGGAACAGATAGAGTAGGAGTAGCTTTCTCTTTCTCCTCAGTATTGCAGATTTTTTTTTGTTTTCAGTGCAAGCTACTGTCATACAATATTTAGCTAGAAATAAACCTTAAAAAAAAAATCATCTTCATAGTGGGAATATATAGGTTACCTACAGAAGTAGATGGAAAGGCACAGAATTAATTCTCAAAGGGCTAGTAAAATTGCATCTGAAATGTCTGAAAACACAGAACTGTTATGTATTTAAATACCACTGAGATTAGTGCTTTCAGAAAACAGAAGAGTCCCTTAACCTTTTCTGTTTGAAATTTTTAATTTCTTTTGCGTGTTTTACAGGTTTACTTGTTGAACTCAGCTCATATAAACCCCAGCTGTTGTTTCAAATGTATATGTATGGCACAGCAGTAAATCCACTGTGCATTCACCTGTAAACCAGTGGCAATTAAAGAAGCAATAACTAAGGTAATAGTATTTTATTATTGCAAGGCCAGAGTGATGAAAATTATCAGGAATCTAATTAATGGTTTTGCTATCATGTGCATGACAACTGCCATTCATTAAAATATAATCAACAGTAATAGATAAGTGCATGGTAGATCCCAAATGATTAGAGGTTTGAGATGAACCTGACAAACAGAAATTGCTATTGGCATGCTGACTCACAAGTATCTAGCATGGTTCAGCCACATAAAAGCATAATTGGGGGGGTTATTCCTTATGTGAGGGATAACGGCAAACCCATCTGTGTTCTTTATCTTGGGAACTTTCTTCAGTCCTTCCATTTGGCCAAGGCAGAATATGTCTTTGCAGCATTTTATTTACTTCATGTCTCTGGGAACCTTAATTAAAAAAATTAAAAATCAATCTTCATCTACTCTTGTAGCACAAAGAGGATCAAACTGTTTTAAACAAACATCTTTGAGAACCACAAATAACATATTAGTTAAGATATTAGTAACAAGTTGTTTCAAAAGTATTACACACACACAGATGCACACATATGTATATTCTTTTACTATTGCATAACTTGAATTTTCAGGGATCCTGAGAAATTCCAGAACCCCAGATTAACAATGTTTGCATGACCAAGAATATATTAATGCAATCTTGAGCCACACTTGGCAAAAAATGAGTCAGATATGATTCAAAATAATGCTAATCTGTTACTGAGAAGAAACATTTGATGTGATGCAGGGTTATGAGCAAATCTATGGTCCAAAAGATTATCTGAGAAAATATGGATGTCCGGAAAGTAGATACATTAGCAAATTAAAGGATCAAACCAAACCAAATCAGAAACCCTCTGTAGGAATTAACCTGGTACAGCTGAGTCGTGGAGAACCAAAGTTGACCATAACTAATAGTACAGGTGAAACCACATCTAAATTCTATAAGCAATGGTGCAACAAATTTCAGTGTACACACTCCCCTTTTCCTCAGAGCTGGGTGAAGCAGAATTAATTGTTCTGATGACCTGCAGTGCTTCTTTATTTATAAATTATTGCCTCCTTATCATTGAGAGGAACTGTATCTTGGGATCTTGTTTAAGGCTACTTGTATTTCATTGGTCTGGTTATATTTGAGGACTCTACGCAGTGAGAACACTGGTGAAAAGATGAGCTGTTTTTATCCCAGTCATAACACCTTCTTATTTATTAAAATACACTTGGCTGTGTCAGAGTCTGCCAAATGTAATAATTAGGTGTCATGCCCCTATAAAAATGTAAGCAACATGAAACCACTAATGAAGAAAGAATTGAAGGCTAAGTGAGAAATAATGAATCAATGGGACAGATGGATTCAAAAGAGGAATCCCAATTTCTGCTCTAAATACACTTCTGATGGAATTCATTTAAGGCCACAGATCACTTGTAGACGAGACTTTCCTTTTTCTGAATTGTAGAGTCTGAACATTTCAAAAAGATCTAAGTCAGTGCTAATTAATCCTGTAACATGAACAGCAAATTCACGTTTGGCCTGAACTTTAAGACACTCATTGCAATCTCCTTGAAGACATGACATTATGAGAACCCCTCGCAAATTAGCTTACATAACAGAAAATAAAATTGAGTTTACCCTTTAGTAACACAGAGTTCACAGTCCTCAGGTTCTGAAAGCAGAAACTGGAGCTGAAAAGAGGCTAAATTGCTTTAACATTTAACCAGTTTGGATCAGGGGGTCTATGGTCACAATGAACTAGGTGAAACATAAAGGAAACTTAATTTTCCCATTTTGTTCTACTGAAAAATGGGTTTCTGGTAAAGCACAGTTAATCACAGTGAGGAAATGACATGTCATAGTCATGGCACAATTGTGACAGCAGTGCTGCTGCTAATTTATGAACTCTGTGACCATTTGTGATTCTCTTCTGCATGTACTATATCAAAGGCTGATGGGCACAGTACTCCAGGCTTGTATGTGATTTTGCTTTGACAGCCACTTTGTGCAGGACATCCTAATAAGATAAAGATATCTATAATACCTAACATTTTGTAAGCTTGGGAACCAGGATGTTAGGACAACTGAACTAGGTATTATTGCATGGCTAAAGTTTGATGGGCAGCCCTTTTGCCCCTTTTTTTTTTTTTTTAAGTAAAAAATAGTTCCATTCCCAGCAAAAAACCATTCCCACCAAGAAATACCACTGAGATGACAAGAATAATTTTTGATTAGTTCAGGACACACTATGCCCTAACAATATTTCTCTTTCACATTTACTATCTAAGAACTGCTTAGTGAAAAATGGAATGTTGAACAAAAAAGTTTCTCAAAAAGTTATTCCCCAGATGAATCTATGCAATGGAGATCTTTTTGCTGCTTCGTGTACTGGCTAATGAGAAAAGACATCCCAGCTTTTAAATCCAATTGCACTTCAGCTGACCTACAGTTCCACTCATACAGAGGTGGAAGGGAAAAGGTAACAATCACCACCTGACCCAAAATTTCAAGACAGTAATAAATTTCAAAGCACTTTTCTTCTGCAGGCTGAGTAGTATTTCTATGAAAGTGAGCAATAAATGTATTTCTGCTGATCTATCCATTTCATTCTGATGAAAATAGGTGCAGCAATTCACACTGCTAAAGAATTTCGTCTTGGAACCACAATCCAAATCAAAGAGGATAAATTTCATTGTTAATGAGCAGGTGAAGTTCCTCACTCAGTAGCAGAACCATGCCACTTTCTGCTTGAGGAAAATAAAACTTGTTCTTCAATATGGTGACAAAGAAATCAATCCACTGCAAAAGGTATAACAATGATCACATAAAAATACATCTGGCCTATAGTGGACATGCTGCGACCTAGATGATATCTTAATAAGCAGGAGAAAGAATAATCATGTTTGTTGAAACGTAACATAATTCTGACGAAATTGAAATTGTTGCCTCTGTATGCGGTAGGCTTAAACAATATTTGAGTGGCTATTATTCCACTTTGGAAATCTGTTCTGCTGTGTGTTCTATTGAATTAGATCAAGAATAAATTTGGATGAAGATAAAGTGCCAGCTCCATCAGTGAGAGTGGAACAGAGATCACACTCAAGTCAGAGGAATAAAAGGAATGATTAAATGAGGTCTACGTGCTTTTTGTAAGATGTACGGCTGGAGGCTCTTTTATGTGAATTGACTTCAAAGCCACCTTGTAAGAGTACATTAAAAATAAAATAGCACCCAGAAAAGCTATCAGAGGGCAGACTTTTAACCCTGAAAGTTTCTGCTTCTCGTGGTAAATTACAGATAACACTCATCAGCAGTACTTAAGCCTCTTCTGTTCCAAGAGCTCACAGTGGCAGCCAGAAGTGCTGTGACAGTCCAGCTTCTTTAAGTGTTTAAGAGACAGACTAGAAACACCCAAGTGACAGGAAGATAGTCTTAAAGGCATGGTGATTGTAGGGACAAATGTCTACATGCAGCAGCCACCTACCACGTAGACTGTAATAAAGATAACCCTTCAACACAGAGAAGACACTAAATTGTACTTTCTAATCTCAGACACTGACTTTACAGATTGATATTTGTACATTTAAATGCACCAGTACTTACTGTCACTGCTTC
Source organism: Xenops minutus (assembly GCA_035221455.1). Lineage (NCBI taxonomy): Eukaryota > Metazoa > Chordata > Aves > Passeriformes > Furnariidae > Xenops > Xenops minutus. Next base: position 3,982,542 of record JAWWEE010000142.1, on the reverse strand, counting down.
CAGCCTAATATTATATGTGTGCAGTGCTGGAAGAGAAGGTGCTCTGCCTTTATTAAAGCAAACACATTTGATATGCAATCTTTCCTTTTTCTTACAGTGCCTGTATTTATCCTGCTGCCTACACATTGATGAAGCAAAAACCCCAGAGACAGTCAGGTTTTATACTTGTGACAGGAGCATTTGCTGAGATTTTCCTGCCAATATATGATGTCTATAACAAGCATTTAATATCGATTTCATGCCAATATATTTGTTACATAATATATCTGTGAAACACTTAGACATTTCAAATCTCTTCCCTGCTCTTTTAACTAACCTGCTCTCTCTTTACAGAGCCATAATCTATTCAAGGATGTACCTGTAGCAAAGTTGCCAATAGAGGCATTTCTGGGTGAAGGGAGCCACCCCTTCAGCTCATTTTGGTGGGATGTAGTACTGCAAGTACCCTCTTTCCTTATATAATCCTGACTCAGACTCCCAGCCACCTTGAGCTTCTTTGCTCTGTGCCCCAGTGATGGGAAGGGGAAGGTGCCTGAAGCTGGGGGAAAGGAAAGGGGACATAAGAACATAACCACCCCCAGATCTGCTCCATCTCCCCTGCCAGGAGGGCTGGGAGTTAGACCAGGTTGTGCACTCTGGTGTAAAGGAGGCCCAAAGGTAAAGCTGTACCTGTGCCTCCCTCCCCTAGGATGGTTTGGGATCACATACCTGAGTGTTCTGAAAGGATCACACACATAAGAACAGCAGACTGAGGATGTTTAAATTGTGCTATACTGACAGCACTGATATATTACTGCCCATCATCACCAGCTATTAGAGACAAACTAGGCCTACTGCCTTTCAGATTGGAAATCTTGCTTTGGCTAATAGTTGGGAAACTGATATTTCATTCTGACTTCTGCTGAGGCAGTGAAATAGAGATTTTGCTGGTTCAACAGACGCATAATGCCATGCCTGTCTGTACCCTTATTTTTAGGCAGATGTTAATATCTGCTGATATACACCCAAGAGAATTTTAAAGTCATGAATTCTATAAAATTATGTACAGTATATACTGGTTTATATCTTTAAGGGAAGAAAAATTATTTTAAAATCAGTTATTTATACTTTCTCCAGTTTTTCACACAGCTATAGTATGTATTAGTAAACTCGGTAGAGTGAAACTGAATAGGTAAACTTTTAGAATTCACAGTCTGAGTGTTTATAAATGAAATTACAGTTGCAACATGTACAGTGACAACTCCATTTTTAGCATGAAATATTGGGAGTCTATTTAGGGTTCAAGTTCAACTGAAGTTAATACAGTATTTAATGCAATTGTAAAGTGATCAAAGCTGTCCCTACCATGGTCAGCGTTTAAAACTTTTCATGAACAACAAGTTATGATGTCTTTTCAGTGGAAAAAAAAAATAAAAATCTCTAGGTGTTATTACTTTGCACAGATTTGGTACTTTACCTAAAAATGGAAGGTGAAGGGTTGTTAAAGCATGAGCTGCCTGAATTTTTACGATGACAATTCAGAATTTTCAGTGTCTGAGGCAATTCAAACTGAAAAGCAATTTTACTCCTACATTTACCTTCAAAAGGTATTCTACAATAGTAACTTTCAATTTGCAAGCCAATGTGAACCCATTATTGCCTACAGAGCATGACAGCACTTTTGTTAACCCTTCGGTGCAGCACAGAATTGGTAACTTTGAATGCATTGTCTCTCTTTGGGGCTAAGGTAGAATGTCACCATTATGGAGAACGAGACCTGTGGGAACAGCACCCTGCCCTAATTTGCTGGGTCCAGGAGCCACTTACCTAATGTTTTTCAGATGAAGGGACAGCAGGATCAATTGAGGATTTGTTTTCCCATTTGCTGTGGACTGAGTGCTGACATGACCAGCATGAAACTGGGGCAAGAGGCTGATAAAACAAGGATGGAGAAATCTCACCATGCACAGAAGAAGAAGAAAGCTGGACCACCAACCACCCCCTCCCAATCCTAACTTTACACATGCTCCTTCCCAGTAGGAAAAAAACTCCTTAGAGACACTTCATTATTTTACATTTCCCTCATCTTAATTCCATTTGTGAAAGACTGCACCCTTTTGGGCAGCACTTCTTCCAACTTTTTCCCACCTTCTGATCTCCTACATATAATAAATAACCTCTGTGCAAGAGATCACCACGTAGAGAAATGAGGCTGGTCATCTCCTGAAGCCTTTTAGTGGCACCAATATTGGAGTGCACACAATATAAACGCAGGAGATTTGCCCCAGTATGAAGCTATTTGCCCCTGAATGGTAATAAAATATCAAACTACTCACCTGCCATGCTTTTGGATCACTTCACTATTATTCATAATTTATTACTAACTATGGACTGGGGGGAAGTGGAAAGCAAAGCAGAGGCTAGAAGGGGAGGACTTATGAAACAATTCCATTTGTCACTTTTTTTTTTAAACTCCATGAACTTGAAGGCAATTTCCAAAAGAATTTTCTTCCTTACAAGTTAAATCCTTTTTCTCCTCCTCCTGTTCCACTGCTGTTAACAAAAAGCAGCTCATAAATCAAACTTTAATCAAGCTGAAAATCCCAGTTTTATTTCTTCGCTTCCCTAGGGGGTCAGAGCATTTTGCAGAATCTTTTATTTTCTGAACTTCTCCACTTCAGAACTTCTGTTTTCTGCTTGCTTTCTCTCCTAATAAAATTACTTTCATTTAGGATTACCACCCTCCTCTCCTTCCTGACATTGCACTTGCTTCTTCAGCCTCCTGTGATTGAAAGTATTTAAAGCCCTGCAACTTAATTGGAAGAAACATGATTGTAAGGGATTAGCAACTCCTCAATTCAATATACAGAATTATGTTTACACAGCCAAGGAGAGATTAATCTGCTATTTCTCTAATTTTTCTGGTGTTTTCCTGGCTGTAGACTTCAAATCTTTATAAACTAACACTAAGACCATATTCAGGTAGGACAAATGATGGAAGCACAGGACGTTGTCCCTAACAGCTCCTACTGTGAATGGAGATTGTGCTGAATTCACTTCCAGTATTATACACTATATAGAATTCTTCTTTCTTTAAAAGTCCATGCTATGTATGTGAGAAAGTAACAGCCTGCTGTAAAGTTTAACTGACACAGCTTATTTAATGAATCTTGAAGTGACTCCTGGATTACTTTAAAAATGAAAAATTACTTTTTCCTTTTAATTTGCAGTTAAGAAAACATTGATTTGGGACAGATAGGCATTAATTCAAAATTTGGACTAGATCATAAACTTTTCACCCTCCACAATTTGTTATCATTTTAAAATAAGGTTTACAATGTTAGAGTTGAGGCACTGCAGTCTCTTTGAGGCTTATTTTGAGTGGAACAGGGGCAAGAATGAATAAAACTGAGCAAGCTGCCTTTGGATAACACGATAAGAGAAACTCAAGCAGAGTAAGCAAATGAAAGGAACTTTTCCTAGGAGACTACCTTATGAGATTTCCAGAATGACTGAGATTGTCTTTAAGGTGATAAGCCAAGTTTTATACTGCAGTTTAGGGAATCACTTCCCAAGAATGAATAGAATTATGCCTATGGCATTTAGTAAAAATCAATGTTGAAGGACAAGAAAGCCCCCCAGCTAACGCTTATAAAAAGCTGCCTCTTTTACTTCATTCTGTTACATACTTGTTTTCTTTTATGACATGATGGAGATAGCTCTGAGCGGCAAGATGTGAATAAAAGAGAAAACTTCTTCAAACAGCAAAACTTCCCAATTCAATCTGTAGTAAACCCAGGCATTCCAGACACGGAATTTAATTTCTTTTAAACTTACTTCACTACTCAACAAAAAAGATAAAACCCCTAGAAGAGAGTAAAGAGACAGTTTTACACAGGAGGCACCCTCTTTATTCCCTTTAAATAAGGAGCTATTTTCCTGAAAAATAAAAGTTCTGAGTAAAGCAATCAAACAGATACAGCTGCAAAAAAACTTGCCTGACTCAAAGTCCCATTCCAAGTACATATTTGAATAGCACAGAACCCACACAGCAAAGCTTAGGCTTGGATTTCCTGTCATATGGAAGTGGAAATGTCTGAACTCTCAGGACCACTTTTGGGAATGGCATGCTTTAAATGCTGTAACTGTGTGGAATGTGCACATGAATATCAAAGTAGAATATAAGCAACACATGTAAAGTAGTGCTAAAATCTACTCAAAGGCTACTTGGCCTAGACACAGGGTTTCAGCAGTGATATATTGCAGACTGCCTGCTGTTCTGTTTCTAAAGGTCTGAAGTGTCTCCAGGCAGCTGCTGTGTTTTACTCCTTGTGATGAACAGTTTAGTATTTTTTGGATTTTGCTGACTACTACTTTTCTATCGACAATTAATAATACTGTGGGGGGTTGAGCATTACACTAACAGTAATAAACATTGATTGTCAAGAAATCTTTCCATGTGCTAGCTCTTTTAAGCCAAGACCATCTTGCTATGATATGACAAGAGGAAACCTGCAGCAAGGTGGTAATTTACAGATGTTGGTGCACCACTAGATTCTGTCACCTGAAATGTTTCTTCTGGTGTACAAAAGTAATTGTAATCAATTTGGATCAGAAGTCTTTACACTTGATTTAAGTAGGTTAAATTGTTTGGTTCAATCAGCAACACAAGTAAAAAAAAAAAAAACCCTGAACTCATTACTCATGCATTTTCATTTTTCTTTGGTTTTTGCTCACTCTTCAAATAGACTTTCAACACAGTAACTTCTACTGTGACAAATAATGGATTAATTCTTTGAGGAACGGCTATTAATTCAACATTGAATGTCATGAGTTTACCCTTCTCCAGAAGTTTTAACTGCTTTTATAAAATTTTGTTATACCCTTAATGGGACTTTGGCTGAAATGAATTCTCAGAGTAATTACCCATATTAAGGAGTTGACTACCCCTGCTGCAAATGCAAATGCTGAATACATCTGTGTGTGCTGCATTTGCAGTGTTATCCACCTATCTAGTCTTCCTGTGAATGAGACTGCACAGTTCAAATGTGACTCAATGAACTGTGCAGACAGTACACTCCATCACTTTCAGAAGTACAGGTAGGAGAATAGGGATTTGCATGAATGTGCTGATGCTTTGGAGAAATGGGGGACTACTTTAATGTGTCCTTCACACAGCAGATGGTACGTGAAATCTGTTTCATGGTTGGTGAGCTTTGTAAAGGCTTGTAAAGATTTGTTGCCCACTGCTTCAGTCACAAAATGAAGATATATACCCACACCGAAAGCACCAAAAAAATCAATTGTAATGGCAACAGCTCATAGAATAATCCAGCTTTTTCTTAAAGAAATATTTGGTTTAAGTTAAATCATGGCATTTGACATGACACTAAGAAATTTTGCACCCAAATAATGAAACTATGTGCCTATTCCACTGAAGCCTTACTTTCCAGCAGTAAAAGAAAACATAGAAAAGTAGCAAGGTATATTTACAGAATTGAGTAGGATTTAAACACACATTGTCACAATCCTTTATAGGATGCACCATCTATAAACAATTCAAATACCTGTTAGTATAAAAAAAATGAAACCAAATTTCTCAGCTGTGATCAAATCTTTGAAAATCCTTGGGCCTCTCTGACATTCACTAATGTATTTTCTCATGTGCCATCAATCAGTTTGCAACTTCTTTAAGTCTTTTTTATTGCAGCAGAGTGGAACCTTGAGGCTACACTGTTCTAAATTGTTTGCTTATTCTTACTCTGTTTTTTAGCGTCTTATCAAGTTTCTAATCCAAAGCAATAATTTACCTGACGATCCATGACAAATTCTTTTCTATTATTCTGTCAGAGACTTTAATCTTTTAATATTCCAAGGAATTATTCCAACAGGTTCTGGTGTATTTCTTATTTAATCAACAAACAAGAAATCCTAAAGAAGCAGGATAGGGAAAAGTCCTATTACAGAAGCTATGCTGGCATAATTTAGTTTTTTACAATTCTTTTAACATTGATGTGAGGAATTAGATCTTTTGAAATATTTTGCCAATAAGTTTTCTTATTTTGAAATGACTCTGGGATCATTTCTAGCATGGTGTAAAAACTGGATACAGCAGCTGCTCCCTCCCTCCTTCCACCCCTGGTTATTTAGATGCAAACTACACCCTTTTGTTAACAGCTTGCTCAGGTTAGTGAGTTCCTCCAGAATTCATGGACCAATATAGTCTGTGCCTGATGATTCTTTACACTTCTCCGATATGCTCTTGCACCTCCACTTTTGGCTCAGTTTCTGATGGCAGTGGAATAATGCAAGTAAATAATGGATTTTTCACCACTGCATGATTCTCAGCTCTGCCTTCTGTTTCCTAGCATTCTGTCAGACTTGCTGATTCTTTTACAGTTTTCATATTTCTGATTGATCCAGTCCATGGCATGTTTTCCACTGGCTTCTGCTACCCTGTCTAGTTGTTCCACTCTTTCTTACAATTCAATGTGCTCAAGCAATTTTTTATTGATTCCATTAAATTAAAAGTCCTTTTTTTGGTGGAATGAAGCTTATTTCAGAATTTACTACCAAGACCTTTGAACTGATATAGAAATACTGATACACAACAATTCCTTTTTGCCAACAGAGAAGATCTAAATACAACACGCACATTTTATGACCCTGTCAAATAATGGAAATATAAACACAGAATACTTCACAAAGTACATTGAGATAGTCCTTGCCATAGTTTGTAGCTTGAACCTTCCACATTAAATGGCTTGCCAAGACTCACAAAAGGAAAGCTGAATGCCGTAAATATGTTTTCCCATTCTCTTCTGCTGTGTACATTTGATTCACAGTCTGAACTTCCCCAAGTTCTCTGTAAAGCTCATAATTGTGTGTTTTAACACAACAGAAATACTGCTGCAGCTGACTGGAAAACAGGGGAAAAGGTGAATGCCAAGCTAATGGTCATAATGAAGTAGAGGAACAAAGCTGGCAGCCTTAATGGCTTCTAAAGTTACTTATTTAGAATTTCAGCCTATTATTAGGTCTATGTAAAGTAGTTGTCAAATAAGAACTTGTTCTTTACAATATTATAAATATTTCAGAAAAATGTAATACACTTCAAATCCTTAAGTCTTAGGGATGAGTTAGCATGATGGCCATGCAAAATAATTCAAGGTTGTTGTCTACAGCAGTTATCTTATCATTCAGCTAAGGCTTTTAAAGTGAGTATCAGCTACCTCTTATTACACATATAATATAAAGATATATGTATTAGTCCTACAGTAATTCTACTGAAAAAGTTCTGCTCCAGAGAATTTATTTTGAAAGGGTACTTTTATCTACTGATCATACCATCACTATTACCAGCTGCTTTCCAATCACAGGTAAATCATACCATAAACCCCCCACAAACTACTTCCAGATGTAATAACATCTTTTCCATATCCTGACCCATACAAAACCGATGATCATCAGATTCAGCTAATAAAGAACCCACATTCTCATACCAAAATTCTGTAAAAGTTTACTTCAAATGAAAATAGTACAGAACCAGGGAGTGATATACAAAAGCCTGAATTTCTCATTATTTTCTCTGACAAGGATACCAAAAAAAAAAAAAAATCTGAAACATTTTTTTGTTTTAAATATATATAAGTAGCTTTTCCCTCATTAGTGACTTTTCTCCTCCTTGACCTTATTTACCCAGAGAAGTGATAGGATTTCTTTTTTAACCATCTCAGCCCTTATCATACAAGATTTCCAAGAGCTGCGTTTGGGAAATTGGGTCTGTGCATCATGGCAGGTCTGGCATGTGAGGAAATCAGCTACATGCTGGCATTTTCCCCCCATGCCTGTCCAAAAATACACAGCACAATTTCCATCCCATCATTTCAGCTAAGAAGAAAATCTGACAATTTATTACAGTCCTCCTGTGCCAGATAATAGTCCAATTGATGGTATGTGACAGAGCAGCTTAACTTCAAGAGCCAGCGCTTCTTCATATAACTGCTGTCACTTTTGCTTTTCTCAACTTCACCTCAGTTACTGATTTCTCTTTGCTGCTGTTTTAATTTTGATATGTCTTGTTTCCTCAGGAGGTTGCCGAGAAAGTGAATAAAAAATAGGTTGATGCAATATATTCTGAATAAGGTGCCTCATCTCCCATCTAATGTATCCACAGAGAAGAACAGTGTGCAGATATTTGCTTTAGATCTGGTGTGCACAAACAAATGCTTCAAGTGTTCACTTGGGAACTGCTGACCTGCCTACACACCTCCTCTGAGAAACCCTGGTAATTAGTTGAGACCCAGGTCTGTATTGCTTGGGTCAGCTTTCTACTGCACCTAAATTTGCCCATGCATGACCTAAATATGCCCATGCAGGAGCTACTGTGCAGTCACAACTAAGCACTTCCAGTAAAGCAATGTATTAGTGTAAATTAGGGGGGAATGATGAACAGAAGACACAGAAGTTTGCAAAGTTTTGGGCAAGATTAGTACAAGGTGAGCACTCCATTTCTGTACACTCTGTGCTATCAGTTCAAGATAAGTTTTACAAGTTGTCTAATGTATTTATAATACTAACACACCCCAATGTCAAAGAATTCTCCCTCGGAGAATCACCTTAACCTTGGTCTATAAGAACATTGCAGTGAGCCATGTTCAAAAGATCTTTACCCCACCAGTGACCAGGGAGGTGGTTCCACTGTCCCAGCCAGCCCTAACTGGAGGCTCAGGAAGGGTCTGAGCCAGCAGACGAGTGGGGCTCACAGGAATTGGAAATGTACTGCAAATGAATGCTCACAGTCATTTCCTATTCTCACAGAATTCTACACATACACCCACCCCCACACAGTGATTTAAATGCATAATCACTAATACCTACAGGTTGTTCCCTCTAGTGAAAAGTCTCCTTTTGGGATGCCTGACTCAATTGTAAAAGAAATCAGTGAGAACAGCACAAGTGAGGTAATTATACTTTATGAGTAATGCAGTATTTTTAATTTAGCCATTTGTAAAATAAATAATGGCAATAGTAGAAATTAATTGTAGAACACAAAGCAGCTCAATTCTTTTCATATCCAGACTGTAGTTAACGGGAGACTCTACAGCATGGGAGGAATTTAAATCTGAATTATGAGTAAAAGTACATACTTTGGTTTTTAACATGCTTAAGATATTTACCTTCACAAGGGCCTGAGAAGTAACACATAGTAGTACTGAGATTATACATCAGATATTAGAGTATTTTGGATACAAATTTAAAAAAGGGTAATCTACTTCTTTCAAGGTTATATAGGAACTTTTTTCCAGGAACTGAAATTAGGATTTACTTTATTAATAGCTGTTTGATTTAAATAAGGTACAGAATTTTTTACAGCTCCTTTTTTTGTTTAAAGAAACTTTTTAAAACAGAAAACAACAGTTTAGAATCCTTCACTGATGCTTGCTTCTTCCAATAAATTATTGTTAGAACAGCCTGTACATTTGAATCTCACATTACTGAATCATTCTGAAATCTTACATTCAAGACTTAAATGACTATCCACTTTTGAAGAGATCCATGAACCATGCCACATTCCCTGAATATTTGAAAGAGGTAACGAGCACTTCTTTGCAATAATTAAAAGTCCTCTTTTTTTTTTTTTTTGAACAAAAGGAAAGACATTTCTTTTAGAATTATGCACTTCTTATAATGCTCTCCAGCTACAAGTCTTCTCAAACACAGATGCATTTAAACAATCAAACTGTGATTTGCTAACAGTAACACAAACTAAAACGACAATCTGATTGTACTTCAGAGATAATGCTGGCATCTCGTCTCCCCTTCCACTCCTATCTCTCCTCTGCCACTCAAAAAGAATAGTTTGGGTTAGCTGCCAGCCTAGGCAAAACTGGACAATACTTACTACCTATTCAGACACTGGAAAACAGGAGGTCAAAGTCATGCATTCTAATTATGGGTCTATTATAACCATCTTCAATCAAAGGGTTTGGTTTTTTTTTTTTTTACTTTTGTATTTATACACCACTTAATAACATGGGAATAAAACTTCACTGTTAAACATACAAAAGTGGGGATCATCTTTCAATAGAGCGTTTATTAAATTAATACATAATTTAATACAGCACGGAGAACAACAACAAAATTCAAAAGCACTGGTGTTTTTATTGAATCTGAGCCCCTGAGTGTTTGGAAAGTAATGTAAAATTAAAAGCTTTTTCAACCTTAGCTCCTCTAGTAGTCACAATTATTTCACTGTGTTTGCCTGAGAGTTCAATAAAAAATCTACCAAAAGTCAGTGGAAGGGCTTTGTTGAATTAAACAAACAAAGGGAAAAGCACTAAAATTAATGGATCAATTAAGTCACACTGCAATTTGTATACAGTTGAACAAGAGAAGAGCAGCTAATTCTGTCACCAGGGATCACCCTTGGATCTTTCTGAGTTTCCTCTGCACACTGTGCACATGCTAACTCTCTTACAAAATCTCTTTTGGGCTGGAAACAAAAGATCTCCCACTAGATGAAATCTGGGACTGCTGTTGGAGCTGCTAGGGCAGAGGATGCACCAGGCATCGCTTCTCCCAGCTCAGTCTTCAGAATGGGCTTTCAGAACCCTCAAATGTCATCTGCATGCTTCACACACCCTACTGGCCTGGTACAAAAATATATTTACAGTTCTCTCTGAATCAAGCTAAACATATTATTTAATAATAATAATAAAAAAAATATATATATACTAAATGATCCATAGAAAATGAATGGTTTAGAGTTACAATATCGAGTGAGATGTGTGACCTCGTGACAGTGTGTCTCTAAGGATCTCAGCCTTACCAGGACTCCTTGACTACTCTCAGGAATGTAACAGCTTTGTGCTTCTGGCTTAGAGCCCTTAAAAACCCTGGTCAAGATAAAAAAGCTCCCAAGTCTTCATTAATGTTCTATAATGAGAGCTGGAAAGGTCCCATGGAAAGGATTAGTCCTGCAATGTTCACTGGGTCAAGACTCTGGGGACATGAGCATTTATAGGACAATTGCCCAAGCCAAGGACAGCTGTGAGAGCCTTGTGGACTGCACCAGACTGCCCTAGAAAATGGGGGTCATGTGGATGTGGTGAAATTCTGCATTAAACAGGCAAAGGGTCACTCCCCAAACTAGATTAAAACAAAGAAACTACTCCAAAATAAAAGAAAAAACCCATGTAGGCATAGCCACTGATGCACACGTGAAAACAGAGCTCAGTGAGATTTCTTATATGGAGCCAAGTGAAGAAAGAATAGTGTTTTTTACTCAACTTTTTAAATGTGAAGACACTGACTTCATCATTCCCCCCACCCTACAAAAATCTTCACCTGTCATCACTAACTGGAAGAGATAATTTTAGTAGAGTCATAGATGTTTGTCCACCCAGGGTGTTTCACCATTAATGGCAGTTTTAACAATGAGAGTTTCTGGTTTAGCATCTGTTGTGGTAGAGGATATGTCCAAATATTTGTAGACCTCCTTGGAGCCTACTGGTTTCAAGGTAAACTGTTCCTCTATGCAATGTCACTGATCCACAATAACTATGATCCAAATTTAACGCCTCCCAAAAATACAAGGTAGTGCTATTGAATTCGAGCAATCATATGAGCTGACTCTTTGGGTTACATTTTTCAAGTGAGCATTAGAGAAACTAAATTTATACAGTAGGAGCTTCAGAAACTTCAGCCAAAAAATCCAGAGCCAGGATGGGCACAGTTAGGAACTATGAAGTACCACACTCCATGGCAGGACTCTGCAAGGGCTGGAGACTTTGCATGCCATATGTGCTGTGAAGGTGTCCTAAAAGAAGGACCATGTAGTGTTTGGAGTAAAAAGAAGAGGGAGAGTGTACAAGTATTCACTATTTCCTGTGGTTAATCAAAATAAGATCAGTCACTTCTAGATGAGATAACAGAATCCTATTGTTTCATTACTTACTGTGCAATTCTTCAAGTATCTACTAATTCAATATAGTATTTTCACCCAAATTAATAGCCCAGTTTATGGCATTATCTACTTGTCAAAGGCATGCTGACCTTCATTAACAATAATAACAACACTTCTGAAGAGATGTAAAATGGAAGCATTTGGGGAATAACTTCAGACATCTGCTTCTTCCTCTCTCAAATCTTTCTCAATCAAAATAAGGGCATTTTTTGCTGACGCTCTTTCAGAGGGGTAAAAAAAAAGAGAGGTGAAATCTTTAATAGATTATAAAATAATCTTTCATATACTTCCTGATACCCTCTTAATTACAGTAGCACAGGTTACTCCAACAGAGCTAATGGCTCCTTAGCATTGTCATTACTATTGACTACTCCTGAGCAGGCCATAATTTGGCACTAAACTTCACTGCTGCCTAAAGCTTGACTGAAAATCTCAACACATCACACCACTTTGGCAGATCATGGAGCAAACACTCCACGTCCCAAGGCAGACAGATGATCAAAAATCTTCAAGGCCACACCTGTTAGTCCTAGAACTCCTTGAGTGGAGTGTCAAGAGGAATGGCCAGCATGGATCAAAGCAGTCATCCATCTAATCCCAAATCCTGTCTTGAAGAGTGACATTTTACAGGAAAAAACCCAAAACTCTTCATTTAGGAGACAAATCTACCCTGTGAAAAGTGTGCTTTTTACCACATGTGCCACAAGACCATTTAAGCAAGGAAGCATGAAGATCTGTAATCCTTTCAATACTCTGACATAATTTAAATACTAATCATTTCAAGTAGAGTGTTATTTTATTCTTATTAATGTTCAGTTCAGGATACCATATGGCAGTGAGTGATGCAGATTAATCATTAGCCCCAAGAGAAAAACAGTCTCTCTGTGCTGGTTTTGAACAGGCCAGCTTTCCATTTCTGTGCCCTTCCTCCTTGAAGAGTTTAGAAAATACGGATCCACCCTCCCCACATTTTCCATGATTCCACATCACAGCTTTACCACGCTGTGTCTCAAAAGTTAAATCTCTCCCTTCTATTGGGAGAGTTCAATGAAGGAAAATGGAGACCTGAGCAGGCTGCTGAAAAATAAAGTGGATATTGTTTTCTTGGGATGTGTCCTAGGCTAAAAGTCAGGTGAGAAGGAGTACTTTGCAGTTAGGCTGACCATAGGGAAATAAGGCAAAAACATGACAGGCAGTAGGGGGGAGATCAGGCCACCCAGTCCTACAGGTGGGGCTACATCTGTCCTACATCTGACATCGAGTTATTTGTACCTTCTGGATGACCTTACTACTTCTTACGTTCCCTTTGCTTCTCCCCTATCAGAAATTTTGATCTCAAAATTCCTTTATGAGGTTCAGGAGGATTCTGAACTACTCAAATGCAACATTAACAGGGAACATGTAAGTGTAAGTAAAAGGATAAAAAATCAGGCCTGAAATGTTGTAGTGAGTGAGAGCTGCATTATAAAATAAATTAAACTCAGAAAAGGTGGAAAGAAGTACAGGAAACTGATTTTCTTTTTTGTTATTGGAGGGAAGTTACAATGATTGAAAGGAAAACCCACAGATTTCTAGTCACATCCTTGCTTCTTATCTGCCTGGTTTTCTTTTTGTGTAAGTCCTTTGGCATCACAGCCAATGTTGGATTTTTCTACAGTGCCTGATATGTCTTGGAGGCTATTATTAATAATATATAATCCAGCTAGACTTGCAAATTATATTTCTTTTACATTTATTACACCTACTCAGGCAAGTTTGACAGACCAAAATACTCACTTAATCCATGCCTCAATTTACCAGAATGCAGCATAGCAGGTCAGTGTAGGCCATAATTTACATTCATACTTTAAATTGGGCTTCCTAAAGTGGGAAAGGTATTTAATTAAAACCCCAAATCTCACTTTATTCATGAGAACTTCTAAACATCCATTAGGAAGTTTATACCTGAACTACTGTTAATGTGGGATTTGCTTCTTGGCTACTCTATGGCTCATGAAATAGCTGGTTTTGCTCTTGCTCCTGACAGGTGATTTGGGCCAGGCTGTAACTAAGGGCAGTGAAAACAGCTGTACAAGAGACACAGCCTTGCTCAAAGACCTGAATTAAGGTGTTCCATGAACTTAGTAGATACTATTCTTTAATATATAAGACAAAATAAACGTCCACAGACAGCAATACTACTGTAGTACAGGCACTGGCTTTGCTTGATATGAGCCATTAAGTCAAGTAGACACTGGCCATTTTGGACTTTGAGGGTTTCTGTGGGAAATTGCCATTCCTCAGCAAGTGGATATACTGCTGAAACAGTGGCTTGGACATGCACAAATCTGTACTGCCAAATGGAGTCCCACAGATGATAAAGAGCTGAGGAACTGGTAAATGTAGTCGTCAAAAATACATAATAAATTCTCTTTCTGTATGAATGTAGGAGAATGTCTGTGTAGGTACATTAACACAGGAGGGGTTACCCAGTGGGGAAACAGACATGGCAATCCTAAAATGCAATAGGAAGGGACAAACCCCAACAACAGTGGGAAAAACCCCAGGCCAATGACAATATGAATATACCTGTTACATGTAGAAGAATTAACTGGACAAAAAAACCCCCACAAAAAACAAAATAAAAGGACATAAAAGTACTAACTCAAGTCAGGAGAGTTCTCATTAGCAATCATTCATTAAATGGCCACTGTTACCCTTTTGTCCCAATGAAATAGCCTAGGAAATCCAGATAGATGCTTAGGGGTGAATATTTACAATCAGTCCTCATAATTATTTGACAATTAAGTTTGCAATAGACAAAAATGAACATGCATTGAATAGAACTGCTGCCAATCAGTGTTTTCAGCTAACGCGATCCAGACAGTAAATCCTAGTGTTTACTATTCTATCTACTCTCTTTTTCAGACTATTACACATTTCAGTATTCTGTAAATTAATCTGAGTACAGAAATACACATTACTGCAGTTTTACTCTGCAAAAGTCACTGCAGACAAAAATCTGACTACATATCACGTCAGTTTTTTCTTTGCAGAAAAAAGTGATAGGTGCACAGCTTATACAAGTATCATGACAACCACATCAAATAAACTTCATTTTTCATGGAGTAAACTGACAATGACATTTCATATGGGGAACAGGGGACAGATTTTCAAATCTATGGAAATCTTTGACAGCTCAGATACAAAAACAGGCTGGGGTACCATAGACATGTCAGGGAAGAATAAAATCAAACTTTTTCATAGACAATATTTTACAATTTACATTTTTATAGGCTTGTTCAGTCACTCTACGGCAAAGGGGATAATCACTATATTTTCTCAAATCAAACAGTAATTCACATTCATTACATCTACCTACTCTCCTTTTAAAAGGGGTGCTGAATATCTTGGAAGTTCAGGTACAAAAATTCCCATGCTTTGCCTTTAGATCTTCAAGTAATATGTCCAACGAATTAAAGACATTTAAAAAAAATAATATTTAATTTTAAATTTGTGGGGCAAAGAGAGGAGAGCTTTATAAAATCCCTTAAGGCAATTTCTGAAAGATGATAATAGTTTCTTTACCTCAATCCCTGGAAAGTAATTGAAGAAATACACTGCACAAAGTTTAGATTATCATTGCACTGTATAGGAGCCAGATTACTCTGGAATCCTAAATGCAAATTAATGCAAATAATACTTTTCCCTGTGGCACAACATTATTTGAGTGGTATAAAACAACAACAACAAAAAAAAGAAAATCAGCTTTCTATGGAAATGCAATTTGGAAGCAAAACAGTAAGAGAGGCTTATGAATTTCAGAACTTCCTACATGTTATACTTTATTTAGTAAGATTTTGAACATTTTCATTAAAAAGTTCTATTTCTTATGTTTTCAAGGGTAGACTCTCTCCTGCATAAGCATTCATGGCTGCCTTGTTTGTTCCCAACCAAAATGAAACAAGAAGGCACTTACCAAGGCATGTAAACCTCCCATTTATCTGAATAGAATGTTAACACCCAAATACAATTTTTGCAGATTAAATATTAATAGGTGTATAGATAGTTTGTTCAAAACAAAAATTAGCTATTACTATATTGGATAATATTGCCAATTCAGGACAGAACCCAGCTAGTCTCTCTCAGGAGTTTGTACCATAAGATGGTGTGAGCAGTGATTATAAACAATGACAGTGGTTGCTGGTAAGAGTAGAATATAAATAAAATAAACACACTGAACCTTAGGAAAAGATTTTGCAAAAAATCCCCACACATTTTGTGTTTAGCCTAACACATATGATAACCCATTATCTTACAGTATCACTCCTATAATTATGTTAATCTTTGTAACAAAAATGTCAATAAATACGGTAGATCTTCATACTGAAAACAAAACCCACGTATTTAGACCACATTCTATACGTCATTGCAAAATCTTATTAGCTTTGCTT
Source organism: Xenops minutus (assembly GCA_035221455.1). Classification (NCBI taxonomy): domain Eukaryota; kingdom Metazoa; phylum Chordata; class Aves; order Passeriformes; family Furnariidae; genus Xenops; species Xenops minutus. The sequence continues at coordinate 3,966,162 of JAWWEE010000142.1, read as the reverse complement.
ACATATAGACCCAGAGTTTTAGGTAGGAGATATATGCACTGTTATCATTTTACTCTGAGTATTTTTAGCACACCATTTTTGTCTTTCCTGTGTGTATGAAATACCTGGGTACAAAACAGCTGCAGGAACTTAGAAGTGAGGATTAGGTTTCATAGTGGAACAAACCATCTTGATAGTGACTACATTTCAGAGGGGCAGGACACTGACCCTGCCTCTCAGAAGTAGTGATTATTGATTTCTATAACCTGCTGAGCCAGTTCAACAAGGAAATAAAAGTCTTTAAGATTAAATACATACACGGGACTTGAATTTATTCCTGCAATGACTGCCATTGTTCCAAAATCACCAATAACAAAGTACATATGATTTTCCTCCTCTATGCAGAGAATTCCACTTTAGATACTTGGACTGTTCTCATGAATCAGGTAATCAAAATGTTCCCAAACCACACTCCCAGACACACTGCAATATTCTATTTTATTGTATTTGAATGCTCATGTCAAAGGTTTGTTTTTTTCCCAAGGAAAGAAATTCAGATATACTTTGAATTATTCAGAGAAACAAGTCAGAAAGGCAGCACTCGGTATAGTGCATAAAAACATGACTATTATAATTCCACAAAGGAAAAAAAAAGGCACTTGAAATACTTCCTGTCTAAAACAGGCTTCAAACATACAGAAATAAACTGTCTTTTACTGTTCAGTTCGTCTGTGATGATTTTCTCTTGAGCACAGAGGGAAGAAACCTAAAAGTTATTATTTTCCTTGTAAAGACATGGAGGTCTATGATAAATGGGATGACACAGAGCCTAAGTTTACCCATGCCTTTGGATGTCACAATGATAACTGATATTGTAGATAAAGGCAGTGTGGTAGAACTAACTTACCTGAACCTTAATATTAAGCATTTGACACATATAGGAAACTATTAGTTAATCTGCAGAAAGTGGTAGCAAAAGAATTGTAAAAATAGATAAAGGGCTGCTGAAAGGGTACATGGCAAAAGGAAAAGGAACAAGCGAGCTGGAGGCTTCCTAGGGAATGTTAATGGCTCCATAAAAAAGCAGAAGGTGCTGTTGGGCTCTTCTGGTGGCACAAAGTTGAAAGCCATCAGCTCAAAGGGCATGAGAACATCAAACGTGAAGAACTAGATGACCTTGAGAATGATGGTAAAATGAAATTTAACACTAATAAAATTTAAGTGTACTAATAACAGGGAATTGTAGTCTGGGGGACAGTTCATGGGAAAAGTTACAAGATGAGAATATCTTTGGAATACTAATTAAGAGGATGACTGTGTCCCAAAATTCTTCCACCTTAGCAATTCCCATTTACTCCCACTCACTTCTTTTTAATGCCTTAATTTTCCCACCTCCATTTCCAACTCTCCCCTTCTTCCTTACAGTACATGTATTTATGGAAGTACAGAGGGGTTTCTGACTGGGACAGAATGGGTCTCTGCAGAACTGCCCCAGCTGCTCCTCTCTCTGCTTAACATCAGCATGAAAAAGATAAACGTACTTTGCCTTCCTATATAAGCATTTTTTTTTGTATTTTTCAACAGATATCAGGAGGGATTCATGCTCTACTTCAATACATGAGGGCCTTATCTAGAGGGTTTTATACAATTTTTGTAAACAGCAGTAACAAAAACAAAGTTCAATTGATATCGGTGTAGAGAAGAATTACTAAGGCCCACTAGTGAATTGTGAACTCTACAACAAGTACACTAAAGGGTGTTTGCTCCTTTGCTTAATGAAATGAATTCAAAAATACAATTATAATTTATTTAAAAAAATCTATCTGAAGTATAAAAAATAGCAAATTAAAAGAGTAATATTGGTACAAAACAAATGCCATGAATAAACTGTCATGGGAATTAGAAAACTTAAGAACCATTAAAGGAATTTGATAGCTCCAAGCAGTCATGAGAATAATTTTTAAGACAGAGCCTGACATAAAAGACATTATGTGATGTGGTTGCCAGAAACAAAGCTGATTTTGTTTACCCAGAAGTGTTCTGTGATCATAACTCTGAATTTGGCAAACTCTTTGTGCCTAAAATACATGACATACTTTAATCACAGGGATCTTGTTTGGTATACACAGGGATAACAATATAAGACATTTACTTTAAAATATTTATATATTCAGGCATGTTTTATCCAGAAAGAAACACATTATATCCTTATATGAATAAGTTTACATTAAAAATAATAATTTTTGAGTTGCCATTGTTTTATGAAAGAAAATATATCTATTATACATAAATGCACTTGTGTGCACGTTTGTGCACGAAGCTGTACTTGAAAATTGTACATACCTGGAAAACAACAACAGACATTCTTTGCTCTTACTGTGGATCCAATTTTGCAGCCAACAAAAGTATTTGTTATTATAACCATGAATATCAACAATAAAACTTCAGTGAACTACTTGTTGGTTTATTAATTGCCCTGACACCACTTCTTCCAGGAGTGGAGGCCCTGGGAGCAAGTCCAGTTATAATGTTTCTTTCAGCTTGAAAATTCACAGTACGATAAAAAAACCTTAATATCAACTTTTATCTTATAATAACTTTTTTTTTTTTTAATAAAAATCAACCCCCTTTTTACCAGATCAAAAAGTACAGTAAGAGATTTTGTTTTTTCTTCTATAATGTGCACTAGAAAAAGATGTGGGGGAAACCATGTATTTCCGGTCAGCTATTATTTTACAGACATTTTTTACTCATTTTACACCCACAGTCTCTCTGGTTTTTAGCAGAATTAATTGAGCTTGTTCCTTCTTTCTCTCCAAAGGACAGCTACTGCAAATTTTAAAACACCCTCAGCCTCTGAGGCACTTGTCACTTATATAACCAGAATATAATTCAGTATGTACAAAACCTGCATTACAATATGAGGAGTTTTAACTCTTATTTATGGAAACAGGAGTGTTGTAATAAACCTCTGTGAAACTCCTTATGATTTACATCTGCTTAGACCTCCCTGTAAAACCGATATACATAGAAAAAAACCTGGGGTTTAGTATCTGAGTAAAAGTTATGCCAGGCAATAGGTATTTTAAGTCATAAAAATAATTTTGGGAGCATTAACTACCTCTTAGTGGTGGTCCCCAATTCTTTTGGGATAAATATCCCTAAATCACAACACAATGAGTGTGTAAGGTCTCACACTCTAGAGTTTTCTGAATTGCTGCTTTGAAACCCCCCCAAAACGAGTTGCTTTAGTTTGGTTTAAGCATCAGTTTAAATGATTCCAAAGAACAAAGTGACCCCACATCCATTTAATGAACCCCCAGGCCCTGTTTCCTCTCACCTGCACATCAGGTCACGACTCCCTGTGTGATGCTGTTCTCCTGCACCCCCTGACACCCAGGAGTGCACCCAGGAATTCACACCCCCTGCTCCAAAGACAGAGATTTTAAACCCTGCTCCCTCCCATCACATTTTACTGGCACGTTGATAAAAGCAGCACACAAAGGTTGGGCTTGACGATGAAGCCCAGGAGTTCTTGCCAAAGCCTTCTCTCCGATGGGGAAGACCTCGCCACAGTGTGCCATGTTTGGGTTGTGCTCCTTCAGCCATGTGCCCTTGCTCTAAGGGGTGAGCAGCTCAGGAAGAGGCCCAGGGAGCGAGGGCAAAGCACTCAGTGCTCAGGGCATGGTTGGAAGTCCTCCAGAGAGGAGCACGCAGGAGGACAGGGGACACCTGGCCATGTCCCACACAGCGACACCTGCCCGTGCTCCTCCACCTCACTCAGGGCCATCCACACATGTGGGATTTAACCTTTTTCCACCTGAAAAAAGGCCTCTTGGGAATGCTAAAAGAAGAGAAGGCATTTGATGCAAGCAGCACCTCTGGCCCAGAGATTTCAGAGCGTATTTGCTTTGCAGAGAAGCTGCTCCTGGGAGTGCACCGATCCTGAGAACGGCTCTCACAGTGCTGCAAGATCAAACTAGCAAGGGACAAAACATTTAAGAAGCTAAATATGTATGATCCCAGATAGAAAATATTTTAAACAAAGATTAATTGTTGAGAAAATGGCTTCATGCTGTTCATATATAGTTCAATCCTTCCTTTATTATATGCAAATAACAAACGTTTATTTCTTTGGATGGCTTGTCAGGATGTGTCAGTTTGTGATGTTTATGATAAAATGTCAACACAAAGCTGCAGCATATCAAGCCCCTTGTGTTTTAACCCATTTAGTGCTTATGGTTCTATCTCAGTAACTCTGTACATGAAAAAAATGCATAATATTTTTTCCACTTGCTAAGTCTACACTTCAGGGATTCTGGTGTATTGAAACGGCTATGTATGCCCCACAGGTCACTTTATTTCTTCTTTTCCTCCTATTTCCAGATCCTCATTTATTTTTGTTTTTAACAGAATTTAAAATTAAGGGGTTTTTTAGAGCAGATAAAACAGCCAAGTGCTCACTGATGCTTTTAGGAAAATCCCTCTTTTGAATGCAGAAGCTGTTGCAGTTCTGCTATCCATAGCAGATCACACAGCAAAGTCTAACAAGCTTCTAGTGAAGCAGTGAGCTTTTTTTTATTATTATTATTCCAGTCAGTCAACTGACAACAGCTCCAACCCGGTTAGAAATCCTTTAAACTGCACTTCAGAAATCACCATCACAATTGCTACTAATTGGCACTTTTGCTGGCAGCCTCAGGAAAAGAAAAGCAGCAGTGACTGAAGGGGACATGGAGAGTGAAGCCCCTGGTGCCTGCCAGGGCTGAGGCGTTCCTGCAGCTCTGGGCTCTGAGAATAAATGCCCCATTCCTGCTCCAGCAAGGCTGTGCCTCTGGGTAACGGGGCAACATCCCCCTGGGCTCAGAGGTCCTAAGAATCATTTAGGAAAAATTGTTAAAATATGTTTTTAAATGGTTACCCTTCAAGCTTGCAGTCGCAGGTTGTCTTTTATTAGTTCTCTTGCTTACTGTAGGAAGGAAAATAATTGAGTCAGGACGAAAGCAAGTCATGACCTAGGCTGTGCCCTGTGAAATCTGAGCTGAGACAAGATTAAAAACCAGAATGGATGTGTTTAAAATTTGAGAACCTTTTGTCTCATTTTCAATGAAACTATTAAGTTTGTGTGCTGTGCTTTGATTGCAATCCACAACCAACTTGAGAGCCCACTTCTTGGCTACAAACCCATTTTACACAGATCGTGTGCAATGCAGCCCCTTCCCTAAAACACCCAACAACTGTTTTTCATAAACTAGCATTTTCAGGAATTTTTTTTCAATCCTTTTTGATACCTGATGGTATGATAGGACCACAAAAACAATGCCTAGGTTTTGTTAGGAGCTTTTCATGAACCATTTATCTTGAGAAAGCCCAGGCCTTAACTCCTGTTAAGGCAAAAGCTTTTTCACGTGAGTGAAACCTGCAGAAAGGATGTAAATTACAGAAGCAATTGCCCTATTGATTGTGTGATAAAATGACTTTCCCACTGTGTGGCAATTAAAGGATTGTGGCATTCCTTTCTTGAAAGGCTCTTTACTGCAGGACAGCCAGACACAAAGACGGAGGTTTGCACTTTCCTTGGAAGTCCCTGTGCACAGCTGGACACAGAGCATTGCCCTGGAACTGCTGAGTGCCTGATGTTGGTAGGCTTGCTGGGCATGGAATGGGCATAAATCCAGTCAACCATGTCCACCAAGTCTAAGGAATTGCAGAAGAAATTATTGCACTTATATCACATATTAATGGACAAGTCACATTTCCCTGTTTTGAGCACGTTTGGGGATTTTTTTGCTGAAAGCTTCTCAATGCCCAATGTGCAATAGCTGGAGAATGTTCATGAAGTGACACTGAGACTTGGGCCTACTGCTTATAATTCCTTACTTTTCCCCCCAGTGGCTGTTCAATAAGACTAAAGTCTATACACTGCAAAGTTCACCTTATGCTGAACAGGTGAAGAATTGCAGGTCAAACACACCACCAGTTCATTGTCTGTGTGCCATGGAAAAAGACATCTTGAGTCTCTCTAAAGCAGCTGGCTTTGTCAAAGTACTGGTCCTGTGCTGTGTCACTGCACAGGACATGAACCAACCTGTCTCCCAGGAGCAGGACAAAGCTCTGCTGTGCAGTATGGAGTGACTTGGATGGTTCCCTGGATCCATCCTACTTGGATGAAAAACCTCATTTGCTTCTGCAACGAGGACAGTAAAAGAGTCACAGAGAAGTTCAGATACCAAACTCAGTTCTTCAGCTGCTGAAAATCTATACTGAAATTACCCAATCTAAAAATTCACTGTTAATAGAGACATTACTGCTAAAAAAAGCAATATCAAAACCTCACAGCCAACCGCAAACCTCTTGGCATTTCAGGATAATTATGTAAAAATTGAACTCTTCTGGTTATTAAAGGTTAAAACGTTCTTGTCAATATACAGTATACTTTCTGTAAATATTGTGAGATATAACAGGTTTGTGCCAGTGTAAACCAGCAAACTATTGTTTTTTTAATATATTGGGGAAAAAAAAAAATTAAACCACTTCTTTTTTTCCTTACAAGGGAAGTAATTGCTAGCAGCATTAAATATGTTTTCTACTTACTGATTTATTTATTGTTCTGTCAAGCTAAGACCATTTGAAGTACTTCTGCACGAAATATATTCAACTTATCAAAAATCATGTACAGAATGAGAAGTGTCAGAATAAAATTAACAAGATTTCCTTTCAGTGTAAGTCATAACAAACAGAGCTTTATATTTGGCAGAATATAATTTTTGCTTTAAAGTCAAAATGTAACCTTTAAATAAACTGGAGAATTAAAAAATGGAATCCTGTTTTTCTGAGGAGGAATTTAGAAACAATATGTTGTTATGCATGTAATTTTAATTAATGGAAATCACAGTAATTATGAGACCCACATTTGATTGACACCTGATATTCAAGAGAAAAATGAGTAATTATGTGATTTTTGGAAAGGAAAGTACCATAATTTTTTTATTCAACATGTTAGCCAACAGCAGTAAGGATGTGGAGTATGAGAATTAGCACCCACAAGCTTTTTGTTTAATAAATCTCTACTGTTTCAACTGCCAAGCGAAAAAGAGGAAATGAATTAACTACAAAATCTTAGCAGAAATTTTCACCAAATTGAATTCCTAAGGAAAGGTGACTTTAATCAGACTATTGGTGTGCTAGTTAAGACTTCTTCAAGTAAAATGGTAAAACTGAAACATAGCAGCTTTACTCTCTTGGAGTTATCAGTCAAATAGAGAGAGCTAAACTCTACCTGACATCCAGCACAGCTCATTTGCATAAATGCCAGGTTACAAAAAACCTTTTTTGCTATTTATCATGTGGAATCAAAAGTAATCATAAGTGCATATTTAATTTTAGTGGCAGTTTCTGGTAGTTACTGCTGGGGAGAGTTACAGAACCTCTTATGCATTTTCCCAAACACTTGCTACACAGTCATGTCAGACGAGCTAGAAACAAATACTGCTTGATAGAGTTAAAACTCTGGAGTGAAAAATATGAGACTTATTATATTGAATGACTGAAATAGGCTAAAATTCAGATCGTGTTATATCATCAGGATGGACTCTGAGGGTCACTGGCCCTTATGCCAGACAGATATGCCAATAGTAACGGTGTCTACAGCAGCCTAAATTATGATGGAAAAATCTAACACTGGAATCTTTCAGTTTATATATTTTAGTCCATTCTCCTGCTCCAATTAAACAAGCTGCAGAATGTTTGGGGATGTTTGGGTTTTGTTCTCGGTGTGTGAGAAGTGTTGTATCCTGCACTGGCTCCAATTCCATATCAGTGAAACCATGTACTACTCCTCATCATGCCATGGCCATTTCCATTTAAAACCTAAACCCAGGAGAACACCGAAGTGGAAAGCTAACTGGAATAACATGCCTTCAGCTGGTAGGAAAGCCCCTCTTTTGGAAATAAAGATGTTCTCACAGACACTTAGAGATGCATTTTAAGAAGGACAACACTGTACTTGAGTTGTATGCCTAATTTGCAGTGCAAAGATAAGAAATCAGCTACTTGTTCTTGACTCATATTTTCAATGAGCTTGCTGGTTGCTCTGCTCAGTGTTTGTGCAAGAAAAATTGCTCATTGGAAAGTAAAGTAGAAATGAACAAAGAAAAAATAAAACACTTTTAGCTTAATTTTAATTTGTGCATGCTGGGCAAACAGCATGCATTTTCCTGCAAAAATTGAGTTGAAATTGGAGCCATTGAGATAGGGAGTGTTCAATCTCAGTTTTGCTTGTTTAACCAGTTCTTGATTTCTGTGCAAGTGAATCTGATGCACTTTGCTTGGGGATGTTTCTTACTGTATTGCATTACAGCTGCTGAGAATTTAAAGCAATTAGCTTTTCGTGTTTCTCTCTGTTTCTTTTTGTGTAGTGTTCCCTACCATGGGACTGCTCATATTATCTTGTATGTTAAAGCTCATCAAATTTGTATCCTTGTTTGTCAGGCAAAAATTAGCTGTGAACTATATGAGCTGAGCTGGAGTTCTGTTGTGTACAGGTTTGCTGAGTTGTGCAATATGCTGCTGGTCAAAGAGCAGCTCATAGGTTACTGCTTTGCCTTAGGGCTTAAGCAGATGTTTTCAGTTTTGGTTATTTCATAGGAATTTGGACACCAAACACTGTGTCTAATGTAAGAAGGACACTAATGTGGGTGTCCTTCTTGTCAAAGTTATTTGAAGAAACCACCACACTGTACAGTAGGACATGGATTCTAACTAGTGAGTTACAGTTCTGCAAGAGAAACTGCACAAAAATAATTTTATTTTGCACAAATGGAGTGATATTCTAAATTTGTATAAAGTTATTCTGGAAAGATGTATCTTTCCAGACTCTTTAATAGTTCCCAGAGTTGCTGGTGGTGAGCAGTAAGCTTGTACTTGAATGTTGTTTTTGTTTTCTACCACTTTCTGGATAAACAAACACATGTAGGCATTAAAACTAGCAATTGATGGAAAAGTATAACTCCTTCAGTTGTTAGAATTTCCTGTTTAAGTCATGGTAAAGACATGACAAGCACAGGCTGAGAAATGTTTTCAAAACTGAAAACTCTTCCTATCCCATTCAATTCTTACTCTCTCTGCAGCAGTAAATGATGAGGAAGTTAACTATGCTGCTCTTTTTCTTACAGTCATTTTTCCTGTAGGAATATGTTAACTCCCCTTTAATCAGAACGTGCAGTACAAATGAAGTACTTCTTCAAGCCTTCTGAATGCAAGAAACCCTCAATCTTTCTGCCACCTGAGGAAAACACCCATAACCAGTCCTTGGCTGTTTCCCCTGGAAATGGTAGTGTGTGGGAGCAGGGACCTTTCTGACTGCAGAGGCTGCCTCAACTCTGATGCTGATGGATTAATGCTGATGGAGCAGTGGTGGACACAGCTCCCTGAAGCTCTGCCATGAAAAAGTAGTGCAGCCACATCTCTGCTTGTTTTGGGTGGAATTGTTAGGAAATGGACCGTTTCCTTTGCACTCTTTCTTGATGACTCAAGCATCCCGCTCGAAAAAGTTGAGGACAATATCTAAGACATCCTTTCTATCTCATTTCATGCATTCTGTTCCTTTGAGTTTGAGGGTGGGGTTTTGAGACCTTTTCTTAACACTGTCACAAGGTTAAAACTTTAAAGCTTTTTTTTGGGTGGAATATAGTTAGTACTTTACATCTAACCCTCTGTTCTGCATTTTGACAGTAAGCTTGAATCTGGTAATCTAAGAGAAGGAAAAAGCAGTCTCAGCAGACACGCTCCAGCCTTGTGTTCGACCATATTAAGATTAATACTTAGTCTTGCCGTACACCCCAGCTTTAATAAAGCTACCTAAATCCTCTTGGCTGCTGCTTTGACAGGGCAGCATCAATCGCAGTGCTCAACTTTTGTATTTGCTAATTCAATAGGCAGCCTGACAAGGCTTTCAGAGCCGCGTTTATGGGATAATGAGGCTTTTTTACATAGTTTCAATTTTTGCCATGTTGACAGAAAAAAAAGCATTTTTGAGAAAGGTGGATTTTAAAAATATTTTCAGAACAAATGCTTCCTGCATATTGAAGGATTCTGATAGGACTAACTGTTTGAACTTTCTTTCAAACTCCTGAGTACATCTTCAGGAGCCTTGGGCTTGGGATATGCCTCCTTTTTGTATCCTCACTGGTCAGTTTTGACACAGAAGAAGTCTTAAAGTATCATTAATTTAGGGTGAATACAAATCTAAGATTCCAAACAGATTTCTTGTGTCTCATTTTCTTGCATTTCATGTAACTTCTACATCTCGAAGACAATATTGATACTTTTTGGCAGTTTCAATTACATTTTAATATTGTGAAAGCACAAACACACATATTTAACTGGAGGTCTGTGCATATGAGTGGAAATTTAGAAGATGACTTAGTGCTGATCTGGTTAAACACAGCATTTCCCAAAAGAATTGTGTCTCAAACCTGCCTGCAAACAGCTCCTTGCTAAACCTCGCAGTGCAGCAGAACAGCTCATCTGAACATTGGCCTGCTCTGGCTCACAGGAAGGGAGCTTGACAAATTCTGACTTCACTCCTTACCCTGTCTTTAATTAATAATTTGTTTGATTAAATAAGTAGATCTAGTCAAATTACTTCTTTCCTTCTTTTTTTTTGACCCAAATGCATCAGAAATTTGGATTCTCGCAGATAAAATCGAGACTCAAAAGGTCAAACCCAAAATTTACACTGATTTGACAATGCAGAGATTATATTTATGATTAAGGTAATTTTCCAAGTACAGTTTTTTTAAGTAAGCTTTTTCCCCACTATGGAGGCTCTACTCTGAGGCCTCTTCTCTTGCATCTTTGGAAGTTTTAGTTATATTTGGATCTTGATTGGGAATTTTGCCCTCTGAAGCATTTCACTTTTAAAAATACCTGTAGTGATCAAAATAGTTCTGATTTAAAACTCATTAACATTTAACATTTAAAATCAAGAGTCTTTCAAGCCCAGCCTCAATCAGCAGTGAAAGGCTGTGATAAAACTGTTGACTTTATGGTATTCATCCCTTATATGAGTGTAAATACATGCATGTTGTCCTGAATCACAGAGCAACAGTTATTTAAAAAAACACAAAAAAAAAACCAAAACAAAAAAGGAGTTAAGAACTCTTAAACTGCAGTGGAAATTGCAAGTGTAAGAATACAGAGCCTCCTCTCTCCTTCTTGATTTTATCCTCACCCTGCTGGCAGAGACCTTGTGTCTGTAACCTGATAATTTAGTTGTTTCAAGCTCTGAATCTTTTGACATTTACTAAGGTCCTTCATTGATTTATCTTAGTTAAGTACATTCATATGTTGACAGTTCCTGATCGTTTATCCTTATCTGCCCAGTCGAGGCTGCACAACCCAATCTCTCTCCACCTCCCAAGGAAGAAATTACCACAAATCAATGCTCTTAGTTAACAAAACACAAAACTTAGAGAGCAAACTTTGCAAACCAAATCACCTGTTGCTTTTCTAAAGGTTTTCCTCACTTTTTCCTCAGTTTTGGAACCAATCTGAAGAGCCCCCTGAATAAATTTGCTGTATAAAAGGTTAACTTGTGGAAAAACTTCCATAAACAGAATAATGTGACACCTTGCTATTTAAGAGCCACCCCTGCTACTTGCTCAAGTCAGGACTGGTAGTGCTGATGTTGTCAGGGAGTTAGTCTGCCATAACACCCAGGTGAATGGAGATGCCTGTTCCCATTAAAAAACATTTCCCATGCAATACAGCGTTGCTCAAAATGAGTGCTTGTCCCTGCTGCTGCTGAGCCATCCCTTCACCTCACACACTTCTTTTGCCCAGGGCCATGCTGGTTTCTATTCATAAAGGCTACACATCAGTGTCCCACTGCAGCCTAATTGCAGCTAGGAACTCAAAAGAGCAGTACTGTGGCTTTTTCTAATGGATTGTGGTTAGAAATTCCCATGCATAATCTACTGTGGCAGGATATCAGATTCCTGTCACACACCGAAATTCTACTCAGCCATTTGAGTTGTAATTGTGTTAACAGCAAATTGGCTGTTGCTGAATTCTTTTTTTTTTTTTTTTTTTTTTCCCCCACAAATCATATAATCATAGAAGGTCACTGTTGAAAAGAACCTTAGAAGTTCACTTGTCCACCTTCTAGCATGACTGAAATTAATTTTCAATAAAACTGATGCTGTCAATAATTCAAATTTACACGTGTAATGCTAAAAAATTTAAACCTAACACTTTTTTTCTAGCTATTTAAAAGCAACTTAAAAATACTAATACTACCTGTGGAAAGGATGGGTAACTAGAATCCACAAAAATGTGTGGGTTTTTTCCCTTTATTTATTTATTTATTTATTTTATTAAGGTACTTTTTAATTAAGTCTTGACTTCAGAATTCTCTTTAACTTTAGATTTTCTGGGAGATGGTAGTGAAGGTAGGACATGTCTGTGCAATACAAAAGAGCATGATGCACATCGAGCCAGCTCTAAAAACAGAAAGCACAGCAGTGTTGGGTTTGCAGCACTTACAGAGAAACAGCTGTATGTTGCACAAAGTTTTGAACTTGTCTAGATTATCTCCTCAGGTTATAACATTGTATTCAAGCTCCAGTGCATCTTTTGTTAAGTCTACTGAAGTTTTTAATGTAGGCTTGAGTTCTTCTAGTCCTTGTCTTAGCTTATTTTTCTTTTCAGCATAGAGAAATGAGTCCTCCTTAGGCCGCGGCACCACATTAGTGTACTTGAGTAGGTGAAGCTTCACCTTGTCTATTTCAAGTACCCAAGCATCTTTCTCTCTTTGCAAACCACACACTGAAATTTCTTACACATTTAATTTTAAATCAGAATTTGTCAGCCTCAGCAGTTCTCAACACCCACTTTACAACTTGTCAAATGATTACTGAGGCATTAAAATAGGAAAAAAAAAATCCCTGGAGATTTCTTTTTTTGTTAAAGAGTCTGAAAATTAGCTTATCCATTTCAATAAGAAAAAGCAAAAAAACCCCAAAAACAAACCAAAAAAACACAACCAACCAACCAAACAAACAAACAAAAAAAACATAAAAAGAAGAGAAGTAAACACTATTTTTAGCACTAATTTGCTAAAAAGACTGAGTACCACATGTACAATTGTAACTATTAAAAGGGAAAACTATAACTTTGTGACATAATGTCCATTCAAGCTGCCCTGTGACTTAAATGAATCATGACTTTATGAATGCAAAGTTTAGAATGACTATGAGAGTTTGTTTAGTATTTTTTTATTAAAGTTTGTCATGCAAAATAATAAGACCTTGGTCTCTTTTTGTATCAAACAAACTAACCCCCTCAAAAAGAACCCCCTTTTTTTGGGGAAATCCTAACAGTAAAATCATTAGTTTTAGTAATTCTTTCTGACTTTAAAGCAAGAAGAACTATGTGAGACTCAAGATGCTTAGAGAATAAAAAAATCCCCATGTTCATATGAAGAAAACAAGCTCAAAATTCAGAAGACCGCAATCTGAGCTTTTAATACTACTGCTGTCCTCTAAGATTCACTTCAACATCAAGTTTTCAGAGAATCTTCTAAACAATAAATGAATGAGGAGAAAAAGATTATTTCTCTCTTCACCACTTTTTAAATGTTCCAGGTGAACCTTCACAGACCCATCACTCAGTGCTTTCAAGTCCTGACAAATTGACCTTAGTGAATGTGGATTTAGATATTCTTAGAGCTGAAAATTACATGCTAAACAGAATGTTCAAGACCTTTACTTATAAAAAAGAATTAATATTTGTTACTGTGAAACCTGCTTTTATGTCCACAATTCACGTTGCATCAAGTACCTTTTTTGTTTTTTCCCTTTTTATCAGGTAGGAGAAAGAAAATGGGGAAAGTGGTACTTGAAAAATGAGAGGACATAATAGGGAAATTAATCCATGCAGGTCACAAGAAGTTTCAACTAAAACGAAAGTACTTTAAAATAATATGATCAAAATAATTTGCCATAGAAATTTTATGGCTGTTCAGCTACTGGGAGAAACAGTTTACAAAAGCAGCCACTGCCAATAACTTCTCTTACTGTCTAAAGGAAGTACATGAAATTTTACTTTTCCCCATATATATTTACCTTTCTAAGGAACCACTCATTCTCACCCTGAATAATCCCATTTTCTCTGAGAGCTGAGGCAGCTATGCAGATCTCACTGAAACAGCTGCTGGATGCCATGACTGAAGTTTACTCCGAGTCAGTATGCAGGTGCTGCTGAATCCACCTGAATGATCAGAGAAATCCATGATGGTCTGTTCAGGACTAGAACAATTTTGTTTGCAAGGTTTTAACCTCTATGAGTATAGAATCATTTGAAAGAATAAACATGATGTAAAATTGGAAGTAGCACAGTTGGAAGGTTTTTCAGTAAATTTCTTCTGTGTCTGACAATGGGCTTTTGTTCTACTACACCTGCAGTGAGGATTGGTCCGTCATGACCAATCAGAGAAACCTCAAAGAAGAAAAATCTCAAAATGGATTATCTGGTGTCTAAGAAGGTACAATCTCCAGGTACATTTCCTGGTGTTCCAGGATCCATGACCCATGTCTCCTCTATACTTTTGGTTGAGCTCACAGAGTATTCTTGCCCTCACTGATGATAATAAAAGTCTCTATTTCTCTCCTCTCTTCAGCTGCCTCTTTTCAGAAAACATACCAGAAAACAATGTCTTTGAAATCTGTATTCTGTTTGTCAGTATATCCAATTAATATTAAATTATATTCTTTAATAATATTATTATACCAGTTTCATGTAAAAAAAATCTATGCCTTTGCCATCCCTGTCTTCCCTAAACCTTAGTTAATATTTTTGAATGGTTGAATATTAAGAGCAAGCAGAATTTAGAAAGACAATGAATAGAGACAACAGTGTCTATAGAAAGTATAGTCACATAAATTTGAGAAACCTAGGTTAAAAATAAGTATTTAGTAAATGCATTGGGTCGACTACAGTGCAGTGGAGTCAATGTCTGCATATTTATATCTATATATATATATATATATATATATATGAGAAGTAACACCATAAAATGCATAGGACTGTTAGCAAGCATGTTTGTTATTAAGATAGGAAGAAATCTATATGGAGTCTATAGGCCCTAGGGGGAAAAGCATCATTTGAAATGATCTAGTCTATAAACTCTTGCTATAGCAAAAAAAGCTGGACAGACATTATGGCACCATCTTATCAAATGGTTGCTAAGGTAACCTTGAATGAATGTGCAAGAACAGGACAACTCATCACTTTCCTAGGATGTGTGGAGCACACAGAGGGACTATCACTGCTTAGAGGTCACAACCTAAAATAATCTGCTGGTTACAGTGGACTGAGCAGTTAATTATATAAACCAAATTATTGCAGGTCCTCAGTTTTGTTGAAATAAACCTAACACTCACAATCTCCTGTTATTAGTAATTTTAATTTTGTCTTTACTTTTCAGATGCTAAACAAATAAAACAAAATAAAACAAAAGTAAACATATCCATTTTCTTGAAATGTAAATGTAGTGCTTCCAAAGCTAAAACTATAAATTACTATTTATTATTCTTGCACAGTATGTATAAGGAATCGATAAGTTGTCACCCTTTATTTCATTCCCAGTCTGTGTAAATTTTGAGTAATTAATTCTGACCTTTTTCATTTTATATCAAAACCATTAGTATTTTAATCTAGCTTAAAATTGTATTCTGAGACACAAAAACTAAATACGTTTATATGGTAAAAATATACCTTTTTTCTTAGAACTATTTTGTAAGGCTTATGAATAAGCATGACATACATTTGATGAAAATTTTGTCCAGACTTTTGAACTATGTCTTATTTTCCTCATAATTCTGCCACAGTATTGCTGTGCAGGCCCAAATAATAAATTAGGATAATGTACACAACTTAGATGAATGAACTGAGTTTAGACCTATCTTGAAACCTTGAATTCTTTTTGGGTTTCACATTTTTGTCATACATATTTAACTTTATTTCTATTTGCTAATAGCAATAGGTAAAATGAAAGTACTTGGTTAAAAGGTGAACATCTGGCATGGTATATACAGGTTTAAGAGAGTATAATTTGAAATAAAAAAAAGAAGAGCAAAATATTTTTAAACAGACTTGAAATCACCTGGTTAGATAAGATCCTTTGTGCTAGCAAAGTTACACTTGCACATTGACATGTACAAGATATGTATGGGTAACGAAATGACCCTTTTTATCTTGAGCCCTTGCGCTTTGCCTCACATGATTTTCTTTTCAGAGTTGTCTTGCACTGAAACAGCTCGAAGAGCAGGCAGCAAAAACTCAGGTTTCACTGAAAAAAAGTGTAAGTAGTCCTATTCTGCTTCAATATTTTGGCGAGACCTAAAAAACAGACTTCAAGTCCGGACACTTTGTGCCAAGCAAGCGTATGATGACAAAAATTGCCCTTTCACTGTGGGAGCACCACATTGCTTCAGGGCCTCCCTTGTCAGTGTGTGCATCTTTCTCTGTGGCTTGCCATGTCCGAGCTTAGCAGAGGCACTTGACCTGGAGCCGATTCTATGCCCAAGAAGCAATTGTTCTGCAAGAGGCCCATATCTCTTGACTTGCCTTTTAACTTAGACTGAACTTCATGCTCTTCAGAAAAGAGAGGTAAAATGTGATTATAGTCAACTGTTAGCAGGAGACATGGTTAGGCTTTTGATCAGAATAGAAGGAAAAAGGCAGGGACTGGGGGAGAAAGAGAGAGAAGTTACATTGAATGGTACTATTGCATTTCACCTAAGATGGACTTACATTGTGCTTGTCACTCTGCTGTGTAGAAACTCATTTAGCATTTATCTCATGCTGATCTACTGCTTGGAAGTCCTAGACCTTGAAGGGATAAACTGAGAGCTGAAAAAGAAGTCAATGTATTTTCTTTACAAATTTCTAAAGCAGCTTTGATTTAGTTCTGAATATTTCTGTGAAAATATGTAGAAATAGCTATCCATATATGACTGAAAAGTGACTCCCTAGCTTTGTTCTTAGAGAAAGGGCCTGTCATAACATAAATCAGTTGTGGTATAATTCACCAAGCTGCTTTGGTACAGCAGTAAATGTGTAAAAATAAACCAGTCACTGTCAGGTTTGCCGAAGCGGTGATAGGAAAAATATGGTGGAATTAAAGACTTCTGTAACATACACTAATGTTTTTCTTGTAATAAAAAGACTTGCCATCAGTCATGGTTGTTATTGGAAAAAGAAACAAAAACAATTTGGAAGTTAACACAATGATTTCTCACAATTCTGTACAACAAAATCAAAAATGAGTACAAATTATTTTAATGCATTATGTTAGTGTCCTGAATCTGTATTTTATCAGCAGTTTTTCACTCTTTCTCTATGTTTCTCATATTCTTTTCTCATTATATGTAATTATTTCTTAGGTTAATGAGAACTTAATTGCTACTAAACCTTTTAGGATAATAGCACATGCATACACAATTGCACAAAAAAGCAGAACATTTACAATATCAATTGATTACTGCCACGGACACCTGATAGCATCACACTAAAAAAATATGAATCAACTTTGATCAAATAGTTTTCAGATTCCAGGAGAACTCATGGAAATTGATAAACTGCCCACACCTATTGTAGACAATAATTCTTTAGTCAGCAAAAGAAAGATTCCTAACTTGTTTAATAAATTCCTCCAGATAAATTAGAAAAACATTTGGTAAATGACCTTATTGCTCAAACTGAGGATACAGTGACTTTCACAAAAAAAGAATGAATTTGAGTATCTTCAGGCAGGTGGGTGTTTGGGTTTGGAGTTTTACATTTTTTGTGGGTTTTTTTAATTGGGTTTTGTTGTTTTTTTCCTTTTTTTTTTTTTTTTTTTTTATTTTTGGTTTTGTTTTGTTT
>JAWWEE010000142.1:3846646-3945418 GCA_035221455.1 Xenops minutus | reverse complement strand
TAACAGCAAATTGGCTGTTGCTGAATTCTTTTTTTTTTTTTTTTTTTTTTTTCCCCCACTAACAATTTGTAAAGCTATCACAGAGTTTTCAAAGTAGAAGCAGAATCATATTTTCACTAAATGTGTCTATATTTTTCCCTGGCCTGGAAGTCCTGTTTGCACCACCGTTCCTGAGCCTCGTAATTGAGGGAGTTCCCAACTCCTGGGCTCCCACCACAAGGGCAGGTCACAGATAGGGAGATTTTGCAGCCTTGAAACCCCCCCTGATCTCTGAAGCCTTGTAATGACAGATTTAGACAATTATCAGCATTTTTAACTCCAGTCGCTCTGGGGTTTGTGGCTCTGCCATAGAAATAATCCTGCAATGCTGAAACCTGACACCTGAGCTCTGACTGGGGGAGTTATTAATGTTGGGTTATGCATTTTAAAGGGAAGTCAACTGTGCATTTTTCACACCGTAAGTATACAACAAATAAATAATCAGTGTGGGATCTATCATCATTATTGCACCCTTATCTTGTCAGATCTGTTTCCAAAGAAGGTGTCTGACAAGGTGAAGCACTGCTGATGGCTGCTGCTTATTTAATGCAGTATTGTTGGCTTGTTATTCACATACACCTCCAAGCACAATGAAGCTTTGATTGTCCTTGCATTACATACAGTCATCAAAGAAATTAAAAAATAGATGACTTAAATACAAACACTACACTTTGTACATTCTTTGTTAAGCGCCGGATGTTCAAAATGACTGTAAAAAGCATATATACCAGTCCAACTAGTGGCTTAATAAACAGGAAAGATGAGTTAAGAAATTATAATGACATAAATTATTAAAATATTTTACATTTTCTGTACTGTAATATCTTGTTATAACTGAATGAAATAATGTTGACAAAGAACTACAACTTTTTTTTAATGTTGATAAGGGAAAGCTATACCAGCATTGTCCTTTTTAGAGAGGTTATTGTCATCAGATTAAAAAAATAAAATCAGAGTTATGGATAGATTTATGAGAGAATTTTACATTAAAAATTGATTAAAGTTTAAAATTTAGAGAATAATCACACTTCTAAATAATTTTAATATAAACCTAAAGGAACTCCTAAAAGCATATGTGCCCACTGAAGGCATATTCTCCAAGGGCTGGAAAGCTTCTGCTTTAAGATCTTATTTCTCTTCTTATCAGCTGGTTGGTAGGTACTCAGAAAACTTTGGAAGGATTATCCCTGGCATCTATACATGAACATAACTAGACTGCACTAAGTAAAACACTGTTAGTCACACAGGTGGATCTCACATTAGAAAAGGAAGGTCGAAGGACAAAAATAAAACAACTGGAGATGTTCCTTTAAATCTCCAAGTGCCAGATTTATGGAACCGACAGCATTATCCAAATCTATGCTTATCTTCCCATTTCAGTGTCTGAACCTGAATGTACATAGGTAGCCATTCTATGTCCACACCCACTTGTGGTGTGAATAGTCTTCATCTGATAGAGCCCAGAACCTCACCTACTAAAACCATTTGTTTCAAAAAGAGGATCTTATTGTTTAAAAAAATCACTCTCCTTTTTGCATTTTAACAGCTGAACTCAGTATATACCAAGACATTCATAGCAGTTTCAAAGGAAGTACTTCTCCATCAAAATACAGGGTTAAGTGGGACCAATCAATATAAAATATACAGCAGGGATAAAAAAAAGTTCAAGTCAGATACTTTAAGAGATATAAAATGTCATAGTTAATTTTTCATTCATCTAGACTGGAAAAGAACTGCTGAATTATCTATGAAAGTGAACTAACTTTGATAATTTGACATCAATGCTGCATAACATTACCCAAGAGTACAGCCACTCCATTATTTACTATCTCACTTGCAATATCTACTATCACTTATATACATCTATAAATATATATAGAATATACATATACAGAATCTGAGCCTTCCGAATTACAATATTACAATTGAGTATTAATTTGGGGAAATAGAGAGGAAAATGTACATAGTGGAGCCAAAGGATGTATGTGTGTGTGTATATATATATATATATATATATGCTGGCTCTCTCTTCATGCCATCTATGTAAAGCTTCCACAGGACATGAAAAACTCTGTGCTCAGATTGGGTTTGGCCCACTGCAAAGTAAATTATTGTTTTCTACAATGTTGAACCTAATCAACTTAATGAAATGAACTTCTGCCAACAGCACTTCCTCTGAACTTTATTCTGCCTACTCAATTGCCAAATTGTTTTCCTAATCTTCAACTCTTCAAGTGACTGTTCTTTAAAAGCAAATAAACAAACAAGCAGCCCTCAGTTGTTAAAAATGCTTTGAAAGATTTTCTTCTGGTTTTGTTCCTCTCAACCGTTCACCTTCAGGCTTTTTGAAGCCAAATGAAATAATTACTAGCCCATGGCAATGGCTGCTCTCACACTGAAACTGCAAACACTGATGGAAATGCCCTGTCCATCAGCTGGGACCAGGACAAGTCTGCAACACCCCAAATGCAAAAAATCTCAATTCTGCCTACCATTTATAACTATTTGACAATCTTTGCCAACTTAGACCCTGCACCAGTCATATTTACTCCTCTGTTTTCACAGAGACATTTCTCTAACTTGTCCTGGTGGTAACTATGGTGACAGTGATGTCAATGAAGAACAAATCAAAATGTATCAGATAAGATAGACATGACGAGACCCAGGAATGTACTTAGGTTGTGTGATTCTTGGTGTGTTCATTTGAATTTAATAATTAATTAATCAAACTAGGGTTTTCACATATAGATATTCGAAAATACTGGTATTTAACTGGCAGCCATCAAGTTTCTGCAGCCTTGAAAATGAATTCAGGATTGGATTACACACACACACACAAAAAGAGAAAAAAAAAAAAAGGCGCATCAGTCATACTAAGCACCCATCTGGAAATTAAATGTCAAAGATAAATGCAAGAGAGGAGAAAAAATCAAATGAGAAAAAGTCAGTGTGCTTTCAGGAAGACACAGTCTGTTCTGAACAAAATTACCAAAGAAATGAGGTATTTGCTGAATGCTAAATACTTGCTTTGATTTTTTTCATATTACGACCATCTAAGTGTTGTTGTTTTTTTTTTAAATACAATCCTTTTTGTAGACTCTCACCAAAAAAAAAATAAATATAAAGGTATTCCTGTGACACCTTTTAGAGGAATTAATTCAGGGAAAAAAGTAGACCTCCATTTTCCATCTTACAGATTGCAATATATTGACAGATACGGAAAAACCTTCTCTCTGTACATGGATATGTTCTTTCCCTTCTGTTTCTTAGTGGATTTCTGCCCTCCATACACACCTTGGAAGTGATTATCATTAGATGACTGATCGAATGGGCTGCACTGAAAAATACAAAACCTCTGTGTGGTTTTATGGCATGGAGTAACTTACCAGATCTACATGGGAAATACAAGCAAGCCCATAGAACAACAGATCTGAAGGAGTAGACAGGTAGAACTTTGTCTCCAATTCCTTTAAACTTCAGGGAAAAGTAAGGGTTCTTCCCTGTATAATTTATTCTAATGGTTTCCTTCAAACTTTTATAGTCTGTGTCACAATAATTGACAATCCCCATAATTATTCATGTGGAGATCTTCAAACTTGTGTTGGAAGAAACCACCAGAGCCTGCACATGGGTGGTTGCACAAAACCTGAGCACTAAGGAGGCTGAAAGAGAAGTTCTGGCAGGTCTTCCTGTGACAATCCAAGGAGTTCCCAGCTGCTCCTGCAATGCTTCTCCTGGAAGTTCCCCCACACGAAGAAGAACAGTGAGAACAGCTGGTGGCTCTGTGGATTCACACACCCCCAGCTGTGGTCTCTGTGCATCCTGAGTGCTCCACTACAAAGTCTAAAAGCTGATCTTACATCATCCTTGCAAGGAGGTTCAGCAGAGTTTACTCGTTACCCTCTGTCACCTGCTGGTATTTTGGAAATGTGAGAGCACTTTCCTTACTGAGCTGGTCTGAGAAGTGCTACAGTTTGCCTGAGAAACAGAGCTAAAATCAGCTCTCAAACACGTTCTGTTGCACAGTGTGCACAGAGAGATGTCTTTATGTCGATGGACTTTATCAGTTGTTAGGTCACTTCTCATTTATCTCTCACGGGAAGCTGTAAAATCTTGAAAAATTCAGATCACATTCAGGTTTAGGACCTTAATCACAGATGTTGCTGGGTGCAGAAGGACAAGTCCACTTTGTCAGTTTTTATACAGAAGTAGAGATGTACAAGACCAAAGTGGTGAGAAGTAGTTATGAAACCAGGCCTATCCCCTAAACCATTTGTTGATTCTTGCAGTCTTTATTTCATTATACACCAGGTCATGACAGGCTAAATGGTGCTCTTAACAGTTCTGCACTAACTTTCACCATACCTTCCTAAATCTGCAAGTATAAAGAAGGTGAAAGTGTTGTTGAATGTTATCACACACAAACATCAGAGTGTATAATACAGTGAGTAACCTGAGCACTCCCTTATTCAGATTGGGTCCCATTACTGTGTGACTCAGATATTCTGTCAGATTTGAACTTTTGCAAAATAATTCTTTAATCTGCACAAAGTTGCAGTATTTGACACAGAGTCAGCCCTTTTGTACCTGATTGATTTGCCCTCCTGCACAGAGCTAACACACCTTCTTTCTGTCCTGAGAATTTTCACACTTCAGAGAAAATGGCTACAATAATGAATGCAGCCATTTTTATTCCTTGGAAACTTAGAATCAAATGTAGATCAAATGACTTGATCTAGTCGGGCCTTTTTTTCATAGAGCAGGAAAACATTCTTACAAATGCACTTTGTGAATTAGATTTTGGTAATTCAATTCATCTATTTGGAATAAATAGTAAAAGAATATATGACTGACTGATCTTGAAAAAGAAAGAAGAGAAAACATAAGTAAGGGTATGCAACTTCCCAGAAACTTCAGGAAAAGACTTACAGGTGTTACAGTACAAAGGTAAAGTTCAGATTGTTTTTACTTTTAGTGACAACTTAGGAAAGAAAGTAAATTTTCTAATTAATTAGCTGGAAATATCCTGAGATATCTAGGGAGAAATGCCTATGAAAGCAGTACCATAATCAATTAGCAGGGATGCATTCTTAATTAAGGTCAAGCAAAGGGAATGGTATATGCTGCAATGCTAGTATTGAATTAATAATTTGTAAATAAGACTGGGTAGCAACTGCAGTGTACAATCCTTATGAAGAATCCACTCTAAAAGCAATTACACATTATATTTACTTTAAATTCGGCATGTTATGACCTTTAACCTAAACTAATTAAACTCAATAATAAGATTAGAAAACACAGTGCCTGCCTGTTCTATAAGCACTTAAAAAATTACTTTTGATTCAGAAGTGACCGCCCAAAATCATTAACACAGAGAGCATAACCAACCACCAGAATAAAATATTTGTTCAATTTCGGCTGAAGAAACGAAAGCACTTTTTAAATTATTTTGTCCACATATAGGGAAGCAGTAGAAATATAAACATGTTTATCGTGCTTCTTCTTGAAGCACCCAATTCCAGCCTTCCCTGACCTCCCTGTGGTGGGTCTGCCTTCCCCACGAGCACCTTTTCATAAATAACATTACCAGGGATGACATTTTACTAAAGTTTCACTGCTCTCCAAGTCTTTGTCCAGGAAAACATAATTTCCAGCCTAAGAATTAGATTCTTTCTCACAGGTACAATAGAGCAGCTCCGAGCAAGGAGTGACCTGTATCACTCCTGCACACATTCAACAGTGATGCTGCTGGACATCCACCACTCTGGCATCTCCACAAAGCACTTCACACCCCTTGTCCTTTCCAGGCTCTCAGAACGACAGCCTTTCCTGTGGCATACAAAAGTACTTATTACTTTTCTCATTCTGCTCGGAAGAAGAACAAGCTTTTTCTTGGGTTTCCGATATAAATAAAGATCAAGAATGGAATCTTTACTTACGAACAGTGTTGTGCTGCTTTTCCGGTGGCATTTCAATTTTCACTCCAGATGACCTCCAGAGATCCTTTCCAACCTACGTGTTCCTGTGGTTCCAGTATTTTATTTGCAATATTTCCTTCAGTATGGGAGATGTTTAACATGCTGGTCATAAACTATAATACACTGATGTGAGAGTAGAGCTATGGAAAGTGGTGCTCACTTGTTACTGCATAAGCATAAATGAAATCATAAAAAGAATTTTCTACAGCTCTGACTAGTTTTTATCCTGAGCCATGTCATCTTGGAGAAGAGGGAAAATGAAATTTTAATGTTAGATTTGTAGCTATTATCACATATCCAATGACAGATATGCAGATGAATTTTCATATCCTGACGGGTGTTCAAGGAAGCCATTAGTCCATACTGCTTCCTCTTACTGGCACATCCCAAAATCAAAGGACAGCTCCTGCCTTAGGGTTTATTTATATCATAGCATCACTGAAATAACTGAATAATCATACATTCATCTCAGGAAAGTTATTATTTAGCCAAATCAAGCTGTATAAAAATAAGATCATCTTGCTCTGATAAACATATCAGCAAGCCACTGTCAGCAGCAGCTCCACTTTGGGCCTCCACCTTGCCTCTCCTTGGCTCATGCCTGAGACTTCACGTTTGCTGGGTGAGAACTTTTCAACATTGTTTTCTCTGACTCTGTGAGGAAAAGCTCTTAAAATATGTATTGGTGTCTAGTTCTGACAGCATGGCACAGCTCTGCAACATTTTCTGCATACAAATTTGTAGCTGTCATCACAGTTTTGGCATAGCGCTGTTTGGGTGTCTGCATGTCCCACTTAGAGTTGTGGTGTATGTGACATGCAAACATTCTGGGCAAACACAATAAAGCTGATGTGTCCAACATCAGGTTTCCTTTGCATGCACAACTTGCCTGCGTGGAAAATGTGACTTGCTCGGAAAATCTGATGCTGGCAAGTCTTGGCAATTCCTCCAAGCCCTGAGCAGCAACCACACAAACCCAGACTATAAATGGTGGCAGATCTAATTTTCTCTGGGATTGTATTATTAACCTTGGATTCCTTCATTCTCTCATTCCTTAACCATGAATTAAGTGGGGGAAGAGATTACCTGAGGCACCTGTAACTTTTGGCTCACTGGTATAGTTTAGCTACCATTCTCAGGGAAAGGAAGATAATTATCAATTCACTTAGTTTTGGAAGCAGAGGTGCCTTCAGCAGTAAATACGAACCACTAGGCTACAGCTCCTCTCGTTCCTAAATGCCTTACAGGGGACACCAGAACAAGCAGATCTCAAGCTGGATGCTCTTAGCAAGATCCTGCTGCTTTCTTCACTCAGTTCATGAGGAGACAGACTGGTAATTTGACAGATTCGAACCTAATTTAATTTTAGCTTTTAGTCATCTGTTCATTCATTAGTATCTGATCAGTGGAAGAACGTGACAAGTTATGAAAATAACCAAAATATGTGGAATATTTTTTATTAAATTCAGCCTTAGATCCATCACTTTTCAGTATATTTTGTACTGAGAAACATACGCAATAGTGGTCCTCGACAGTGAAGAAATGCATACTTACATGTTAATTTTGAAGTGACTCACTCATTTTCATGAAGAATTGTATATACGATATTCGATATTCCTTAGCCAAAGGCATCTATCCTTCGAATATGCCTTGTTAACTTTCCAAGGAAATGGGATCCAAAGATATTACCATAGATGAAGCATCTGGGGCTGGAGCCATTTTTCGCAATGTCTTTGACTGCACAGCATTGCTACAGCAGGTATGCAAGAGTGCACGCTGAATGCATTTTCAAAGTGACCCTGTCAAACTCAGAGTGACTGTATCTTCTCTCTCTGAACTTTTGATAAAATGCTCATGATTACATGCTGATTTTGTCAGAAACTCCATCCAGGCATGAACAGTGTATCTACTGGCAGCAAGGTCACGATATAGCAAGTTTCCATCCCACGAAATAACCTACCATTAAGAACTCATTTTTACCAATTTATTGCCAAAGCTCCTGTGGAATGTATCTATAGATGTTTTCTTTTTATACACAGTTTGGCAGCTGATCTGCTTTGCAGTGAATCCTAACGACTCAGAGAAGTGCAAAGAAACACTTTGTGTATCCCGTGTTATAAAAGCATCCCCAAGCACACGCAGCCCTGGAACAGGGAGCGTTTCCATGCTGGGGTGGTGGCTCAGTTTCTCACAGCCCCAGCATTCTGACTATCCATATTATCCCTGCCTGCATTTATCTTCTAAAAATCAAATTTGAGACAAATCAATTTCCAGATATTTTTGCCACTTCCACACATTGATTTGTTGGAATGCAAATACCTGCTCGTCATCATCATGTACTCATATTTGATATTCCTTGTAAAGCCTAACTGCGCTTTTCAGTTTCTTTTTCTCTTGTCTTTAGAGTACGAACAATGGGATAATTTAATTGTATTAAATAGAATTATGACAGTAGAGACATTTTTTTTTACATACTATATTTTGCTTCATTTTTTCTTCCTTCTCAGAATCTTGTTCTTACTCTTTCTCCACTGGAATACTTTAACTTCTGTTTCCTCCTTCGTTGGAGAAAAATGAAAGAAGCAAGAACAGACTTCTGTTTTATTCTGGTAGTGCTTCAAATTCATCAACAGAAACTGCAAGAACAACTGATCACTGCTTGTGAAATCTGCAGCAAATTCCAAATCAGAATAGATTCTCCCCACAAAATTTCAATAAATTTTGTTCTCTGGAAGGAGCTTGATTTGTTTGTTTGGCTTTTTTCCCAGCCAAAAGTCATAAGTCCTCCTGCTCTGTTTCTTCACAACATTGTCCTAATCCATTAATCTATTCATTGTTTTTCAGAAAAGTGTAATTGCCTAAGTGGAACAGCTTCTTACAGATGTCAGAAATGTATATATAATGTACTTTTCCCAGAACAAACTGTAGTTTAGAATGGTTTAAAAACAGCAATAACAGCAAGAGGGTAGTAAAGACTGAAGGGAAACAAAATTGTCATCACATTCTCTACAAACTGCATTTTTTATCCTCTTTTACTTTTTGTCTTTTACTTCTGTTTCTTGAATTTAACATAATTTTGGCACTGCTCTGTTTTCTACAGTCTAAATAGTCCTTTCTCCTTGACATTTAGGCAGTTTTACCTACCAGACATTAGGGGGTAAATGCTTTTAATGAGACTCCTTCACCTGTGCAGTATTTGAACTTTCTCCCCAGGGAGCAAAAAGTTGTGCACTCCACAGGGTGTCTTTTGATTTACTATTGAACCTCTTTTGCATAAGAGGCCACAGAATAGAGTCAGAACAAAGTACTTATGCCATTACTGAGATTTAATGCTGCATTTATGAAGAGCCCTATTGCTATTTTAGGAGGAAGGTACAAAAGGTTTGTTAAAAATAGAAACAAAAATCATTAGGTAGTAAAGGGACTGGCACAATGCTTTGATCATTTCACAGAAGCCCTCTCATCCTGAAGGGGCTGTTGATAAAACACCACTGTTCAAAGAATTGTCACAGTTTGGAAAGCATTCACTGTCTAGCTGTGCAAAGTGAGTAAACTTCTGACAGATGAGTTCCCTTGAGACAACTTTTATGAAATACTTAGAAACCAGTCCTAACTGAGTCATTGAGACCTGAGGAAATATTTAATAAATACTGAGCTTTTTTTAAAGTCTTCCCCTTGGCCCCTCTGCCTTCTCAGAGGAAAATAATTGCTTACAATTATTTACTTCATAACTTCACAGTCCTGTCACAATATACAGTGAGCTCACATCAATTCTTTTCTTGTACACTGACTTTGCTGCACCACATAAGCTGAGAGACAACCCTCCTGTATATTCTGATTATTCAAGATTGACAGCCCCGTGTTACAATGGTATCTGTCAGGACAGGCCAGATTTGACAGAAACATGGATCCTTGCACAGTAGTTGACTTGAAGGCCTGTTACTGAATTAGAAAACTATTTTATATAACATAAGTGTTTGATGTACTAAAATATGACATGGGTGACAACATCACTAGTGGAACTAACCAAAGTGTGTTAAAATAACTACTTAGTCAATTCTGAAGCGTGCCCTGACATATGTCTTGTAGCACTGCCAAGGAATCTTTCTGCCATTCCTCAGCCACCTCCAGTGCTGACATCAGTGAGAAGGTTTAATAGTGCTGCAGCTGTCAGCCCCACAGCTCTGCACCCAGATCAGCCTGCTCCTCAGCCTTGGGACTCCTGCAAGGGGAAAGCATCTCATCTCTCCATCACCAGTGACCTCTTGCTCATCACAGGCTGAAAATAACACATACCCTTGGTGCAAAGTTGGGATTACTCCTAATTGCAACACTGCAGATTCTCCCAAGAACTGTTCTCTTCTAATCCCTTGGTTGGAATTACTACTACTTTTGTTCCTTCGAAAGGTCTGTATTAACTCTGTTGGGTGGTCTTTTAGCCAAGTGGCACAGACAATGAGAAATGCACAAGAAAAGGTTTTCTTTCATACCTCTGTGCTGGCCAGAGTTGACCTCCCTCTGACCTGCACCAAACTTAGGCTTATCCATAAGACAGTAAGACCACCAGTGTTGATTGATCCTTGGCTTACCTGCCAAAGAGTCACTTCAGAACAGGAACTGCATGGTATCCCTAATTTGCCAAATCCAACCCAACAGTGCTTATTGTTGTGCAAATGGGTGAACCTGCTGAAATGGCCAAGTGTTCAGCTACAAAGAACAGGTATTTTACAGAGACTGCTAGAGATCTTGGATATTCGGTTTAGGACTTGCTATATAACCAAAACTTATTTAAAATATGGTAAAGGTTTCTATTTCAGAGAGGATGCTAGTTCTCCATAAATACATCTCTGTGTGCACATCCTCGATATTATTTCGTGCAACTCTGTCATTTTAGTAATATCTTTCATCATTCTAAAAAGCTCACTAAAATTCCCCCATCTGAATTTGCTCGTATAATTTTGCCTTTTTTATCTCCCATCTCCCATTCCAGGTATGTGGATATAGCATTATTAATTAATGGCTATAATTTGTGGTATGCTTTTACACTGAATTAAATTATTTGATTTCATTTCTCTCCATACGACTTTCACATTTTGCACAACAAATTTTTATTTGGTAATTTAAAGCAAATTCTACTCAAGTAGCATTTTTTCATGCAACCCAACAAAACTTGGATAACACAGGTTCAGAATGGTTTTTTTTCTTTGCTTATTTAAGGGTTAGATATAAAACTATTTTCCATCTTATAATTATTTTTTAATGCAGGAATTAATAGAGTAATTCCCTCATGTTATTATCAGAATATTAGGCCAATCATACAAGAATGAAAATAGAAATTGGTTGTAAATATAGAACATTAGCCAAAAAAAGCAGAAGCATTTTTTTAATTATTTTTTTCTTTTTTTTTCTGTGACAATTATTAAAATTTCCACTTTAAGTTGTGTAAGGCTTTTTTTTTTTTAAGTAAGTAGTGAATTTGGAATACATGCCAAAACACAGCAGGCTTTTGAACATTTACATAGTTCAAGAACAAATTTCTTTCGGTCACATTTTTCCAGTGCTTTTTTTCTGGCTGGTTCTTGCCCATGAAAAGTTTCAAATTAAAGAGCCACTGCTTTGACACACTGTCTGCAATACTGCCTCTGAACACAGTGATTTGCTCAGTATTGACTTAAGGTGCCATTTATTCAATGAAAAGACTCCAAGAAAAACTGGGATGCTTTAGGAATAGCATGAAGTATCGACCTAATCCAACCTTGCTTAGACAAACTGGCAATATCAAAATTGAAATAGTACATCTGGAGGCAAGAAGAAAAAAGTCTGGTGCCTCTACAATTTACATATTCTTGCAAGTAGCAGCATAAAATAAAGCCTGAGCTGCTGTTGCAAAGCAAACCTTCTGGCTATGTGTAAATCTCTGCATAAAATCCGGGTAGCAGAGCCTGAGCTGACACAGACTCCGACACAGGAATTTACATCAGCAGATGATCTAGCTCTGCTTGGCTTTTTATGCTGCAGTGGGATGGAAAGATCTGGAATCATAGTGCAAACAACCAGTTTATGCAAAGCATTTCCCAGGTAACTCATTGACCCCGGGAAGGTCACTGTGGGACCTGAACTCACTGAGCCACACGCCCTGGCTCACACTGCAAACTTCCACAAGCACAAAAGGACCCACAAACTGGCAGGTGCTTCACCAGTGTACTTTGCAAAGGCTTACTGGATCTGCAGCAGCAATGTGTGGAACAGCAAATCCCACACCACCACTGCAGACGAGCAGATACATCATCCTTAACAGCAGACTTGGAGCCTGGGGTTTCTTTCTGGCCTTTCTCTGTTTCTGTGCTTTGTAAAGGCTGCACATCATTTTTTTCAATATACCTTTCTCACCACAAGACATTTAAAAATACATTTGACATGCACACGTTCTCTGTTATGCCCCCAAACCAGTTCCACTGCTCAGCATTTCTTCAGTGAATAGTAACTGGCCATTTGTGATCTGCACTCAGAGGTTTGGGATCTCCAGTACCACCACCTTTCCAAATGTCTGCTGTCCTGGGTTCCTTGTGCCCTTCAGGACCCTTGCTATACAGCAAACCACCACACTTAGCTAGATGTTTTACCAAAACTGGACTTTTCCCAGCTCTGTATGCTAGTTCCATGTATGGAGCCACCTGCTATTTTAAAAAAGCTGTTTCAGGAGCAGTTTGGGTATAACAAATAGAGACAAAAGTGGAATAGTGTCAGAAAAGTCCCTACCCCACCCTGCACAGACAGCTTTTGTCCTATAATCCACAATATCCTTCCCCTCTGCCTATGGCAGAGATGGGTTGGGATGGGTTGGACCAGGAGGTGCCTTGCTGGGGGAGTCACTTCACCCCTCACCTCTCATGGCTTTGTTGTGCCACACTCCCTTTCCAGCCCAAGAGTCCCTCTATGTGATTTCCTTCTGCATCTTCGTGCCATAGCAGTGATTTTCTTGGAAGAAAACCAGTAAAATATTAATAAAATTCTTTAATAAAGTTTGGAAGCAACAAAAGTGTAAAAAGTCTGCTTAGCGTGATTGTACTTTTAATAAAACAGGTTTTTCTTCATTGTTTTTGTTATTCTTCTGGATCACAATGTTTTTTTTATATTTTTTTTTTTTAATGGGGGAAGGACTTTTCTGTTTTCATTTCTAATTCAGTATAAGTTGTGAAAGAAGATAATTGGTTAGTTTCTATTTTTAAACAAAAAGTAAATTATTAACTATTTTCTACCTGAGGTCACATGGAAACCACAATATGTGAGAATACAGATTCATGAGTTTAATCTTAGACTCTGAGTAAGCTGTTATTGAATCATATATGGACAATAATCAAGGATGCAGATATTATTATTTGATGTTTAAGGGCATTTTCATTGAAAAGTTGAACACTGTAATGCAATAATCCTACACTTTGGAGTGAGCTTCATGGATTTAGCTTTATGAATATGCATTGCATAGCTGTTTTTCTTTTCTAACTTTATATAAAAAGTCTCATATGTTAATTCCCACTGCAGAGAATCTCTGATGAGCCCTGAATTTACTTCTAAGTTATACTCTCATTTATTACGGACTAACCCCAGAACACTTTTTCTCCATATTCAAGAACAAATTTTACTGTACTCAAAGGTCAAATCATGTATAAAAGTCCAAAACCTCAGCATATTTGGAAACCGAAATGATAAAATGATCCAGTATCTGTTTTGCCTGTAAACAGTATTAATTTTAAAGAAAATGTTGTTGCACTCATATCAGGTGCAAAAATAGTCTTAATGTAAATTTTGTGTCATTCTGCTCACAAAACTCATATGCAAGAGTTTCCCTTGCTCCCTATGCTGGTTTTAATTAAAATTTTTAAAGACTAGATCAAATTTCCAGTTGTAGGTCCAGGAAATGCTACTTTCACAACCTTCTCCTAAACCCAAATGTTTTGAACACTGTGGTCACCTGAAAGTTTGTGTGCCTGTGTACAAAATAAGATACATTGACCACAACGTCAGCAGATTTTGACATTGATCAGCTACAAATTGCAACTCTGCTCTAATGCTATTTCACTGCAAACCATAGAATTGCAGTGTGTTGCTCTCATTAAAACAATTTAATCTACTCAACAGCAGAGGTTGATGTTTCACAAGCCATTTCATTCCTCTCATGTCATGGAGTGATGTAGAAACACTTTGTTTACCCAGCAAGATGATGTTGTGTACAGATTTTAGGATATTTTGGTGAGAAACATTCACAGACTTCACACAGTTTTGAATATCTTGGATTTCTGGATATGCACTTTGACAGAGGTGAATGTTTGGGGCTTTTTTTCCAGATCCATTGAAAAATTCAACATAATTACTTGGAATGACTTCCAATAGAATACACTTCAAGATGAATTATTGAGTTTTGTTTTATTTTCCTCTCCCATTTTTGCTTATGTGATGAAACATCACCAGTATAATAAAAAGATAATGTAGCATTGTAACAGATGAAATACTTGCAGTGCCTCCAGGTAGGTGTGATCATTACCCTACACCCAGCCCTAATTTACAGCACTCTAAAGGCTACCTACTACCTGGAAATGTTGCTTAGCTTTCCACTTCTAGATAATGTCTTAAAATTGTTGATGCCAGTACCATGTTTAAACAATTTTAGTTCTAGAAGTTATTTTTGTTGATATTCTCAAGATTCTTTTCTTACTTAAACTTTACTGGCTTCTTTGGATGAAGCAATAAAGTTTTATTATTTGTACTATTAAGAAAAAAAAATAGAAGCCCTAATTATGAAATAAAAATGTATCTGTTCATAAAGAACAAAACAGAGGTGAGTGGAAGACAGATGCAGGTTAACTCCATAATAAGATGAAATAAGAAGACACAAGAAATAACAAGATATCCAAAATAAAAAAAAAAAAAAAAAAAAAAAGAGCATGGCTGATGGGTAAAAGCATCTGATGGCTTAGGTAAGATGAGGATGGTTCTAAATTAAAAATGTAAGATTAAAACTTTGGTAGCAATAGTTTTATCAGAGCTCAGAAGCTGGAGCGGGGTAAGACAGAAGAAAAGAGCTCCAGGCAACCTTAATTAGAACACTGCATAAACCAACAGAAAACAAAGAGCAGAGGCAGTTTTCAGGTGAATATAAAGGTTGAGAGGCTTAAGGCTTAATCATCTTTTTACTGTCAAGGGAAATGAAGGGAAAGTGAAAAACAGTGCAAGACATACAAGGGAATGTGATGGGACAAGCAGAGCAGGTAGAGTAGGAAATAGATGAGAAACTTGTGCTTCTTTGTAATGAAGGATGTTTGTGATGGAGAGAAGAATGTCAAACCAACAGGAAAGCACAGAAAAACACCTCATTTTGTCAATTTTCTTTTTTTCCAGAAGAAAGCAACAAGATATTATGCAGTGATAAAAAAAAAAAAAAAATAAATGGAAGCAAGGGAAGAATAAGAAGGAAGCACAGATTTGAGAGAATTTTAAACCAAGTCCAAAATATGTCGGGTGCTACATGCAGGAAAAAGCTGATGGCAGTATTGAATAAGACATCTGTGGAAAGAGAGAAACAACAGCATGCCTCAGAGGAAGAGGAGTGCTCAATAAAAGAGTAAAGAAAAGCTATTTCAGTGCAGAGAATGTTGTGGCAGGGCCACAGACTAAATGAAAATGCGAACAAGGAAATACACAGCTCAAAAGAAATTGGTCATTAGCCTGTAAGCTGAAGCATTCAGAATAAATGTAGGGTATCACAAGGAGGGAAACAAAGATGCAGGTGGAAATCTGCTGCTGCTAATGGGAAGAGCTGATTGAAGGGTAAATGTCAGTAAGTTAGAGCAAGGAAGGGACAGGGAAGCTGTTTGCAACATCACTCTGGGGAAGTGAAACCATGTGAAGAGAGCAAAGCTGTTGGAAAAAAAAAACAACCCAAAATTCTGATCCAAAATCTGAGCCGGAGGCCAGAAATGTGTAAGTGTTTCCTTACATGTTTTGCAATATGTGGACTCATTTAGATTATGTAGGTAGTGCAGATTTACCTGGGGTTTGCATCCCAATTTACCTGCCTCAAAACCTCACACTGCTCTGCGAGTGATGGGAATTGTGCACAACTTCCAGCACAGACCCCGCTTTCCTTTCAGTCAGAGCCCACTCTCTTTGCAAGGAGGAGCTGGGGGAGTCAAGAGGGATGACAGTGTGTATTGGCCTCACTCAAGTGACATGGGTGACTAGAAAAAGATGAAACAGCTCCTCGATATTTGGAAAAACAAACGCAGACCTAAACAAAAACAGCCCAACACTGTAGTGGTACACTAATAAAGGAGTGTGACTCCAGTGATGACGTTGTGTGGTCACAGACACATTAAAGTTTACATTTGTAGGAATACAAATGCTAAAAGGTCTAGAAAAAGTCCAGTAAAAGTGAGAATCTCGATCTTTGGGATAACGCCTACAATCTTTTGTTCTTCACGTTCAGTTATGTAACAATTGCAGCATTTGGGGCACTTTCTCCTTCCTTAGAAAAGTAAAGAAATCCTGTAACGTTCCTCAGAAAGTCTGTCTAGTCAGCAAAGTAGAGTAAGAGCCCAGAAGAAAGAACCTTCATCAAGAAAGTTACTCTCTGCTCTAATTCTGGAGAGAGATGCCAGGAGCACTCCTGGTCCTCTACATCACTACATTAGAGAGGGGCTGCCCACAGGAATTTACCAACATGACAATACTCCAGAAGGTTAATTGGAATTAAGTAAAATGTATGAACTTTGAAGTGGATTAATTACATTTTCCTAAGTCCTTGTGTAGCTATTCTTATTTAAAATTAAAATGATCTTAATTTAGTTTATCTTATTTCGCTCCTAAACTAACGATAAAATGAATTAAGATAATTTCAGAGCTCATTTGCATTAATTTTCCTGTGTACACATGTGTAAACAAGCATCCTAAAACTTGAAACCTCATTCAGTTTCATTAAACTTATCAATAATGCATCAGAACTGTAAGGCTGGTTTCCAGACACAAGCTCTTCATGATGACATTATTTGGTATGATCCCAATATCCAGAATAATGGAGAGCCCAAATCTAGCTTTGTAAACTTCTCAAATCCTTTAGAAACAGAAATTTCTTTTGCAGAAAAACCTTTTTCTTTATGTAATTGTATTAAAAAATGGGCCAGAATAAATGCAAAGTTATATAAACATCCCTATTTACACGTATTTCATCTTTGAAATAACAGCATCCTAAAGACAGGAGAAATTTGTGAAACACTGCACAAAACCCAGTCTATGTTGTGATTATGATGCTGCTTTAAAGGCCAATGAGCATAAAACATGAGAAAATGTGCAAGCCTGTAACATATAATTAAGATCAAATAAATTTTCCAGCAGTCCTGCTGAATGAAGGCTGACTGTTTATTGAGGTTATTCAGCAAGTGGATGATGAAAAAGGAATTCTAATGAAATCTGAGGAAATAACTCAAGTATTCTTAATAAAATGCCAGAAACAAGTCTGAAGCCAATGTCATGGCCAGTTTATCTCGTATGATTGGCAAAAAGCACAATTGCCTGACAGTTGTAATAAAGAGAGCTCTGAAAAATACTTTTGAGGATATTGCTTCCAGTAAAAGTTTCTTACAATTCTTTATGGAAACTGAAAAAGGCAGCAAAAATACATTCCCAGGAAAGAATTGTTGGAATGTTTGTTGTGTGACAGAATATTCCAGAGAAAAGAACATGAATTCCTAATGCTACAATAGATAAATTAAATCGTGTTTACTGAATAGCACCAGTAAACGAGCAGTGCCCTGAATGCCCAGAACCACTCTGCAGTAATTAGGAGGCTTTTCACCAACAAAATAATTACAAATTGCATTTTACCTGCCTAATGGTCAAAATCTTGCTAATTGTGGCTATGCAAATTGACAGAGATGAGCTGTTTATTTAGTACTACTGTTAGATTGATCAAAAAATAGTATTTTTTGCATCTCAAGCCTTTGCTACCTTAATTTTTCCTATAGGAGAGTTGTGACTAATGTGTTTTAAAGATGTTCTTTTGGAATGCAGTTCTCACTTTTATCTTGTGCAAGGACAAAATTTACTGAAAACTACTATGAAGAAGGGGTATAAAATACTGTAATGATGTAGAAAGCAGGAAAGAAACAAGAATCAGGAGAGGCATTTGCTGCTTCTAAATGTACAGCTGGTATCTTGTGTGACCTCAGGTATCTAAACAGCTTCAGTTCCCTCAAAAAAAATGGCAAAATGCCTGAAAATCAGTAGTTCTTAGGGGAAAAAAATGAAGCTGTAAAAAGCAGCAGAGGTAGTTTACCCTGGATTAAAACAGTTGCAAAAAGACTCAGAATGGAAAGCTTTCCTGCAGCTCAGGAAACATCAGGCTCGATGTTCTTTCGGCTGCTTTGCATCTTATGGCCACACACAATTTGTACTGTAATTTCACCCAGCCATTACCCTTCCTCATCTTAGCACGCTGCTTTGGCAGAATATTTGCTGCTTTTTCACCATAATCAGGCCATTCAGAGAATAAAGAATAACATTAGTCCAGATTGCTGCTGGTCTGACTGCAATTAGAACCAGAGCCATGCCTGGTTTGTGTTCATTAAACAGGAAGGTCATAGGTAGCTTTGAATTGACACTCTTTGTGTGCAAACACATTCTCTTTCATGTACTCACCCCGCCTCTTTCATACTATCCAATGTGAATTCTTTGACACTTCTGAAAGTATTTTAAAGTGAACTTATTTAAAAATTGGAAAAGTCAACTCATTAAATAACATATTTGTAGTAAGAGCCTTTTATCTTCCACTGAAGGCAATAACAAGAGTCTCTCTGAAAATTTTCAATAGACAACAAACAGGCTCTTTGAGTTTAGTGCTTTCTGAAGTGACTGATCCTGACTTTCTCAGAAAGGTGTTTTCCATATGCACTAGATATATGGAGACACGGCAAAAAAAGGAAAGCATTTTGAATTGCATTTACTGTAAGTTAGACCATTTTATATCTTTAGGTTTACTAGCAATGTAGAAAGCATTTCTTGAAAGTCATATGGCTTTCCTATTATTTCGTTTATTTATGATGGGTTATTAAAAAGCTAAATTCAGTTCTGGCCAAACTGTACCTTAACTGATTGTGAACCAGCAGGACCTCTACTAAAGACATCATGTAATCTGCATGCTCAAGTGGTGCAGTGAACAGACAACTCTGTTAACAGGTATATAAGCAAATTCCATCTCAGATGATAATTCTGACTGGAACCTACCTTTCATTTTTAAAAAAAAAAAAACAAAAACATTAATCACAGTAAGATTTATCCAAAATTAACTGGTCATTACATAACTCAGCAGTAAGTACACATTGGTTCTACCCTGCATGGACACAGAGCAATGCAAGAAACTGAGATTCCATTATGTAAGCACCAAAAAACAATCACTAACCTGCAGGTCAGTAATTTAAAAAAAAAGCTGGGTTAGAAGCAACATTGTAAGTGAAAATTCTTACAGGATAACTAGATCTCAAATCTTTCTTTCAGTTCTTTCCATTATAGTGCAAAACAGACATGAGTTGAACTTGTTCTTATTTGATGTTCCTAGTTCTGAACTGCTCAGCCAGGAATGCAAATTACAGATCCACGTTGATCCTGTAAATTATATCACTCTAATGCTCCTCACACCTCAGCACATTCCAACTTTTTGATAGCATGGTATGCAGAAAGAGAGAAGCACTTTATGTACACTCAGTTCTAAAGCAGTAAAGAAAGAAAAGGCAGAAATAGTTTTGTAAGTCTTGGGTTTCTGTATCTCACACTGAAACTATTTCTAAAAAGAGCAGAGATTTTTGCTCATTTAAAAATGAGTTATGTGATGATTACCTCAAGGAATATTAAGGGAAACAGGAGGATAATTCCATCAAGGCTTTCAGAAATCCTGTGTGCAATTTGTCTTTCTTTTCCGAGGGTTAAGAATCTCAACTGCAATGGCAGAAACAACCATTTATCTGCCATTGTTCATTCCCAAGAGTTATTCCTAAGCACCACATTAGTTTTCACAGGGAGCTAACTACCTCGACTTTTATTCAGCACATGTACTGTCTGCACTCTTCATTGGTTGGGTCATACACAATTTACTCTTTTATGCATTCTCATCTCATTTTTGCTTTCTTATTTAAATGCAGTTTTATTTATTGTGGTGCAAAAAGAAAACAGCCTCAATCCAAGGTGATTGCTAAGACAAAAGGAGTGCTAAGTAGGTTTTGTCTTCTCTACGTGTTTGTACCAAAAGTTGAGAGAGTGGGACATTGCTGGGGGTTTTTCCAGGTTTTTATTTCTGAGGCAGTTTTCAAGCTTTGTTTAATTGTAGAGATGTCAATAGCAGGGAGAAATCTAGGAAAGGAAGAACTAGAATTGTAAACACACCACAACAGGGTGTGATGTTGGCAGAATGGATTTGAATTGCTATTGTTGTCCCTTTTTACTCTTTTAATTTCTTGCACGTTTTAAATAAATACTTTAAAATCGTGAATTATGGTATGTACAGTTTCTGACAGGCTGTAGAAATATGGAAGCTTTGACCAAGCATTAGGAGTCCTGAGTTTCAACAGATGCCAGTCATTCTATCAAGTTCAGCTTTCTCATCACATCCTTCCCTTTTGCATGTCTACAGGCATGACAGCCATCCAACTCATCTCTTGAAAGCTTTATTTCAAGTTTCCTTCCTTCAGCAAAGCATTGCATGTGAGAAGGATGCATGTGCAGAAGGATGACACACAACCCAAGCTACACTCTGCTCCCAAGAAGGCATTGCTATGGATACTCCACCCAGTTGTGAGAAGGGATGGACACGACAGGCCTTTTCTGGAACCAGAATTAGTTCCCATTAAGCTGCCTAATGACCCTGGGATATTGGTGGGCCCCAACCATTTCTTAATAGTGGATATTATGACTCATCCATCCATCCTGCCTTACTTTTCAATGCACCATTGAAAAGATAGGAAGCCATTTTAGCAACATGCCCTAAATATATCATAGCAATTTAACTTCTAATAGACTTTATTATTGCTTTTAATTCTTTTTTTCTTTCAAGGATATTGATTTTGAGAGTACACTATTCTTGCAATTAGATACAACTGGTTTTTCAGTATGTAATCATTTTTGCTTTGTAACTTTTGCAGGAGACAAACTGCCTTAATATAACCTCTGATCTCTCTGAGTCGTGTACAGACGTTAAAGTAACAAGGACATAAATATGATACACAAGTTAGTGAATACAAAACAACACTATAACACACCAAAGAAATGGTTTTATTGCCTGACTTGCCAAGGCACTAAAACCTAGAACTGCTATGTACTCACACACAGAACTTAGAAAGGTAAAGCAGCCTGAAGTAACAGCTGGGTGACACAAAATGCCCTGTTTTAAAGTCTTCACAAATAGTTCACCAAGAACTGCTGCAGCATCTCCACTGCAGCCTCAGATGCCCATTCCTCACTAAGCACATACTCCATCCTCTGCAAAAGTATTCTATAGAGAACATATTTCATGGTCTGCTTCTCTGTGAAGATTTACATAAACCCAGCAAGCTGCCCCGGTGAGAAGGTGCTGCTTTACAAGGCTGGATCGCTGTTTGTTCTATCTATAGCACTTGTTTAAGCATAACACTGCGAGCTGCTTCTCTTCTATTAACAATTTTGCTGCTGTTCTGCACATATTAAGCAGCTTCCCTAGTGATGCAGAAACGAGGCATTAAACCATGACAAGAAACATTATTCTAGTATTAACACAAAAATTATATTTACTATTCACAGCACTGACATTTAGTTCTTCTGGAGAAATAAAGTGTTAAAAATCAATGCAATTTTTTCAGTACCTTTTTGCACAAGTAACACTGATTACTCTAACCTAGTTTAAATTTCTGCTTTATTTTCCTAATCTATGTTACACAGTCATAGCTCTTATTTTTCATTCCAAATCATCCTTTATTTTTGGTGCACTTAGAGCAAGAAATTGACATTTCCTTTAGATATCAGCAGGGTGGTACCAGCTCTTTATTTTTTATGATCTACATGAAAACATGGTCATTGTTGTAAGAGGGCATTTGATTTTAGTACACACACAGTGTCCTTCAAGCTGTAACTTGTAATTATCAATGCCAGAGTAAACAGCAAGTGTCTGCCAGAGAATGTAAGAAACTAAGACAGCTACTGGTTAGTGCTCCAGAAAAAGAGAAAAGTCTTTTCTTGTGATTCCATCAAAATTAAATAAGACTTAAATGACACAAACTGTCAGGCATAATTCAAGAACTGTCTTGTTTCCAATACCTTCAATGTGCCCTCCAACCCTGTAGCCAACACTGCCTCAAAACATTGTGTAACCAATGGTAGAAATTACCATAAGAACTTTCCTATGGAACAGCACAGAAATCACTGTGCTCCAACAACTGCCAGTATTCCTGGGAGTGACTCAATAACTAGTAAAGAACAAATTCAGGAATTGGCCATTTTGGTTCACTTTTGAGTCATGGGAACATAGTGCCATAATTTTTTCTGCATGTATATAATTTTTTTCCTTCTAAGTAGTGCATCTAGCTTTTAAGACCCCAAATGAACACATTCTTTCCTCAGGAAAAAGCAGCTCCTGCACCACCATGGATACTTGAAATATTTAAAACTATAAAACTGTCTAAGACCATTATTGATTTTACTGTGTATGAAGCAGCTGAAGCATTAGACAGCAGACATTCCTAGCCATAAACATTACAAGGTATCTCTGTATCTTCAGCAAATACAGAAGGCTGTTGTTAATGTAGCAGATTATTCACTTTGGAATCTGAAGTGTCCTTGGTGTTTGCTTCTCTCTACTTCAGCCCCAATGACAACGAGAAGGGCAAGGCTCCTACTGCTTGTTACAGTGTAATATCATGTTAAGCACATACCTGAACAGTCACCTGGCTTATCCTTGTAATTGCAATTGCATATCTGTCATATCTGGAAGCCTCTGGAACTTTCTATAGTCTATTTAGATGCGAGTGAGCCAAGCCAGCTCAGTGGTACTGTGCTCATGAAAAGCAGCCCAAAACAACTTAATGGACCATATCACCCATTTTACACTTATGGGTATCCTAATTCTAATTTAATAAAAAACAAACAAAAAAAGAACTCACTCAAAGGTGTAATGGCCTTGTTTTAAATCACACACTGCATTGGGATTAGAAAATAATTATTATTCCTCTTTTAAGGTAAGCAGATTATCATGCTGCTAATTACTCTCAAAGGAATGGAAGAGATGAGAAAATAATCTAAAACTTTTCCTGATGGAAATAAACTCATGACTAGGCTTAATAGGCTCATCATAATTACCCACAACTTTTGCTTTGCTAGATGTGGAAAGAATTGCCACTAGGATAACACTTAAAGCTGACTTTCCACGTACAAAAGTTCTCTTGGCTGCCTGCACTATTGCACAGAGATGGAATAATCCCTCTGTAGCATAAAGTTTTGCCTCTGCTATGCTGCCACCTAAAGGGTGACAAAAAAGAGAGGAGGATTAGATTTTCCATGGGCTCTGTGGGAATTATTAACTAATTGGCACTTGACTATCCAAATTTGAGGGTTTTGTGAGAACAGCACTTGAAACCTGAGGGAGGTTGACTCATTGTAGTGGACTGGATCACCACCAGCAGTAATGTAAAATATATATTTTTAGAGATTGTTTTACATGGATACCTTTCCTACCACCTCTGCGTTGACTTGAAAAGAAACTGGAACCTGGTAATAGAAATTACTGAAATACAAGGTTGTACTCACCAGGTGTGTTTTCCCAAGAAACCTACAATGCTAATTATAAAACCTACCTAATAACAGTGTAATTTTTTGTAGTTTATCACAGTTTTCTGTTTGTTCTATGCTATGATTTAAAAAAAAAAATCTATTTTTTCCAAGTACATTTTAATCTACATTTATAAGAACAATTGTTTAGGTTTCATTTAAGTTTTTTACCTCACAAAGAGAATATTGAAATTTATCTAGCTTGTTTATATAAACTTTTATTCCATAACGGATTACAAAATCAAAAGTATAAACTATCAGAGAAGTGTGTTTTTTTCAGGATTTGTCCATGTGCTTTGCTTTAGAATTTATTCTATGTACTGCTCCTAACACAGGATCCCTCTGAAGTTCCCTTCCTGCCTAAAATAAGGGAGAGGTTTTTCCTCAAATCCTTGGTTTGTTAGGTTGTCCAGTCTCCCTTCAAATAAACCAAGGAAAATGTACTAATTTCTGAAGCCATATAAGTTATTCATATGGAAACAAGGCAATTAAATCAGAGCCTGGAACTGAGCAATAATATTTGCAGTTAATCTCAATTTCATATAGAAAGCCATCGCTTA
Source organism: Xenops minutus (assembly GCA_035221455.1). NCBI lineage: Eukaryota > Metazoa > Chordata > Aves > Passeriformes > Furnariidae > Xenops > Xenops minutus. The sequence goes on along the minus strand of JAWWEE010000142.1, from coordinate 3,921,006 downwards.
TGGCAGCATTGATTGCACAGCTCATCCTTAGGTTTGTGGCTGGAACACCAGTAATAAACACAAACTGGTAAAAGAAATAAACAGAAAGAAGCAGACAGAAATAACCAAAAGAGCTTTTGTTTAAAGAAGAAACATGAATCGAAGCAAAAGAAGGAATGTTAAATGAAGTGGAAACTGCCTGTTATCAGATTATTTCAATTGTTTGTTCCCATAGTAATTACAAATTGTTTCAGTCAAAACCAGAGTAGTAAGAGCAGTCCGGTAATTACAGAATGGGAGTACAGTAAGGACAATTTCCTCTCCACCTTCTGCATGATACAAATTTTTTGAATACGTCATCTTCTGCCTGTGTTTCCAGTTTTTAAATGGATCACAACCCACGACAAAACCTTTGCACAGATAAACTAAAAATATTGATGAAGTACTTGGAAAATGTAGGGAAATAGGTCAAGAAGAAAACTGATCAAGCCTTTTTTTTAGTGAGTATTTCTTTGAACAAACCAATCACTGCACTATTACAATAAGAAATAACGCCAATATGAGGCTACAAATATTCCCACATTCTTAAAATCCACTCAGTTACTCTGAAATCTGCATATTTGTCTTCCTAAAGATAGAAACTAAATATATCCATCCTGAGATTGTAGAAAAGTATACTTAAAACTGAGATTGTACAAAGATCAGGGAATATTTCCCAGTCCTTGTTACCAGTGGACACAACACGGAGCAGCAAATTCAGGAAATGATGGTGGTATTTTACCATTTGGTGTCCCTTGACCTACAGCAGTGACCACAGAAACTCCTGAAACAAGCTGAGTGTCCTTCCCCACACACTCCAGAGCAAAGAGGACCTGCGGAATCATAACCACTTGAAGGCAGAGCCCCAAATCTCATCAGCTGTCAATCCTTGCAAATCAGAAAGTTTCATAAAGTACATTGTATGTAGTCAAGTGCTGAAAAATATAGGTATTTTCAGCAAAAGATGCCAAAATTCACATGGATTATTTCGTTTATATATGGAGGAGAAGGAAATATGAAATATTCAACTCAGTTTTGTACTTTAAGAGTAACCAAAGGTGACTCTAATCCATGTTTATGGATGCCACAGCATGAATTAACCAGCTGCCCCCCTCAAGAGTGAGCAGAACAAGTTAAAGAACTGGAAACATGGAATAATTTATATTTTCTCCTGGAGTCCCATGCAATGGTGTGCACATTGCCAGGCACTGGGCTGGGAGCCCTGCCGTGAGGCCTGACTGGACATAGACAGTTTGATGGAAAGAAAAATCATCCTTGTTCTTTTTCACTGATTTCAGAAGAGATCTGGTCTTTTTTAGCTGGAATTATATTTACTCAAATTAGAAGAAATAACAGCCATTTCATCTTTTTCATGCAGCTGCTTGAGAAAAACAAAACACCCTGAAAAGATTGAATACTTTGACATTTAAATAAGAAAACATTTACCCAAAACAATGTCCAAAGGTATCTTCATTATTTCTTTTGATTAAAAAAAAATATTGAAAATGGAACAACAAAATATGTGATTTTATCAAAAATTAGTATTTTGGTTTAACTTAATGGACCAAAATTTCCTTTTTTTTTTTTTTTTAACAATTTTGGAATTTTTATTGAATATGAGCTATTTGAACACCCCAAGTCATTTTTTTTGGCAGGTCTTAAGTGGAATAGAAAAGCATGAGTTACTCTGGCAAATGAACAGCTCATCAGAATAGTTGACAGCACATGAATAACTGATGCATGCTTCAGTTTGTATTATTAATTGAAAAGCAGGACTTCCAGGAGTTTTCAATACTGGGTTTGGTGAGAATAATTTTAAAGGAAACCTTAATTTAGTAAAAACACATTTGAAAAATAGAATACACATCAGTTCTCATGTCATCAGTTATGAGCAATTAAAAGCAATAAAATATTAGAATAAGAGCCAAATTTTAAATTAAACCTCCTTAAACACAGCCAAGTCGCAAAGAATCACCTTATTTGTCTTCTGTAAAAGCCAAGGAAAACCTTTGTGACTGGAAGCTCTAATCACCAAGGCCAAATAGATCTTTCCAGACAACCGTGGGCACCCACATCTTGCTCGCACACGTTTTACTCATTAAAGGCATGTTTGGAGCTCTCTTGCCACTGTGAGTCTGGTGCTTATTTCACTGCCTAAGCAGCAAACCAGCTCTGCACATTATCACACGGCAGGAAAGCTGCAAGGAATCCAAAGTCAACAGAGCTCGTTTGCTGAAGTCTTTAGGACAGCCTACTCTGTGGCCAGCTACTTTGCTCCTGTGTTACTTTGTTTTGGAGGAATTCTCTCCTGGCTTGTTGCAGGCTTTTACAATAAATAAGATATGCAAGGCAGAAGTTGGATACGTTTACCCCCAAAACTAGGTTAAGAGATATTTCTTTTAAGAAATGTTCATGTTTTTTTTTTAAAAAAAAAAACCTCTACCCTATACAAATGCACATTGTATTATAGAGGGCAAGGGGAAACATGAAGTGCCTTAGTCTGTGTTAAATAAACTAAGCTGGTATAGCAGCAACACTCTGCAATTATTTATTAGGTGAAAACCATTGCCTGGTTGCAAAAAGAATGTACTTTAAATGTTGTGAGGTTTGTCAGAGAGAAGAAAACAGCCAAACCCAAAGATATGATGTTTCTATTTATGTGAATCCAATCACACTGCTCTTAAAAATTTATTTCAAGTGCAGGATGGATCACATATGAAGTACAGTTTCTACCTTTCTATTAAATAGCATAAAAAGATCAGGTTGCATTCCCCTAACAACATACTAGAAATTGCATCAAGGAATACGACTTGGTTATGCTGGTCAGAAACTGAGAAAGGCTCATTTCAAAATTATTGGGAGATTCACGGCTATTTATATTCAAAGATGACTCCAAGGCATGAGCGAATAAGGAAACTCAGGCACATTTCTACCCTACCAGCTGTAAGCAGATGGGAGAGAATTAATTATCAAAAAGACTTAAGTTGTAAGATAGATTTTTGTTCCTGCAAAGGAATATCACATAAATTACCAGGGCAACATGAGAAGATTTCTAGGGTAAAATGAAGTTAAAATAGTGCAGTGTGTGGATAAAACTAGACTGTCTCAGAGTGTAAAATGGTATTTTTCCAAGGTTTATGAGTAATCAGTTGAAGAATGTCGGTGAGTCCGCTTGTCTCCAATTTCTTCTTAGTGCCCACGGATCATTGCACCCGAGCCCGTGTCTCCCTTGGGAACTTATTATGCAGTAAATAAGGCTGTAAATTTGCAGGGACTCTGTACTTGCTCCACTTGTGGACAGTGTTAATGTGCCATGAGAACCCTCTGTAAAGTTCACCCTCCCTTTTTCAAAAGTGACCACCACTGAGCATGGAGGGTCTATGTGGGGAATCAGTAGGAAAGAGGCAGAATTGTCCATTTCCATTTAATTGCTTCCATACCCAAACAGGTCTGTGTAGGAGGAACAGCAGAGCTGCACCTCTGTGTCCCAGAGTAGTCCCTGGAGACCCTCCTTACCTACCCTTGGGGTTCCCACACCCAGGAGCCTCCACCAACCCCCTCTGCCAGTGCCAGGGTTACCTCCCACTTTACTGCCCCCATCAGAACTGTCTCTCCTTATCAAAGAACCAAACCAATATAAAAGTAAATATAACCATAAACCACAGGAGCAATTGCCAAACTGGAAACACTGCCCTGTGAGCTCTGTTAAACATTCTGCTCCACTGCTCCAGGAAATGCTGTGTACAAAGTGCACTGCCACTCCCAGTAACCAAACACGTGATTTGAACTGAACATTAATAGTTCATTAATAGTAAGAATGATAAATGGTTCAAGAGGTAAGACATGCAATGGGAACTTCACTGTGAGTACTGACAGGACCAGAGGAAATGGCCTCAAGCTGTGCCATGGGAGGTTGTGTTTGGACATCAGAAGGAATTTCTTCATGGAAAGAGTGGTCAGGCAGTGCAATGGGCTGTCTGAGGTGGTGGAGTCAGCAGCTCTGGAGGTGTTCACACAGCACTTAGTGCCATGCTCTAGTTGCTAAGGTGGGGGTTGGTCAAAGGTTGATTTACAGAATCACACAGAATATTCTCAGCTGGGAGGGACTCACCCACAAGGATCATGGAGTCCAACTCTTAGGTGAATGGCCCATGCAGGGGATTGAACCTTGGCATTATTAGCTCCAAGTTTTTACCAATTGAGCTAATCTCGGGCTTGGACTCAGTGATCTTGGAGGTCCTTTCCAACCTGGATGGTTCTATGTTTCTATGATTCTATGACAGTTTGGATTGGAAGGGACCTTCAAAGGCCATCTAGTCCAACATCTCTGCAATGAGCAGGGACATATTCAACTAGATCAGGTTGTCAGAGCCCCATCCAACCTGACATTGAATAATTTCAGTGACAGAGCATCCGTCCCCTTTCTGGGTAAACTGTGCCAGTGTTTAACCATCCTCACTGTAAAAAAACAGCTTCCTTATATCTAATCAAAATCTACCCTCTTTTATCTTAAAACCACAGAACGGTTTTTGCTAAACTTTTTCAGTTTCAGTGGTGCTTGAAGTCTACAATGAAAGATTTTATTTCTTTCCAGTAGCTTGATAAATATTTGCAAATGTACACCTTAGCAGACTTCAGTGGTCTTATCTGAAAGCAAATGCTCAAGCTACAAAACAGTTTATATTTAATAAATACAGCTAATGAAATCAAATTAAATTGATAAAATAAAATCAGTTTTAAAAAACCTAATAGCTGCTGAACAGAAAATAAAACTTTACTTAGTGTTCCTATCAGAACTTCCTCTAGTATGGCAATTTATAGACCATAACATAGCCTGGATAAGGCTTTGAATTTTGCATTCCTCACTCTTCTACAATTCATTTATTTTATTAAAGCATCAGCTTGCAAATGCATTATGAAATTCAATTTTCTGTGGTGAGAAAAACAAAACAAAAAAAACAAACACCCAAAAAGCAGCAGCCAGAGTTCCAGAACTAACAGTGCTTCTATCATTTATGGCTGCAGAGAAAAAAAAAAACAAAACACAAAATACAGCAAGTTTCACAAGAACAAATGGAAAATTATCTAAGGAAAGTCATCCTCAAAATACAATATTAATACCAAAAAAGAGCCTCATGGTTCTTTCTAGAGTGTCCTTCACTAAATTTGAACACATGAGAATGACAGAGAGCACATTCTTCCCTCTATCCATTGTAAGGGACCAAGTTGGGGAATCAGAGCCAGGAATTACTTTTACATTAATGCACAGAAAAGTAAAATTTTCCAGGCTGTTAATGCTAAGGATTCAAGCTTACAGAGAAAAATAAAAGGCACAGAAATAGAAAAAAACAAAGCAGTACCATATTGGCACTACTCCATCCATCCAACTTCGACTTTACTAGTGATACTTGACCTTAAATTAAAGGACTTTATTCAATATTTCAATGTGCTGTATCAGTCTGAAAACAGAAAATGATAATTCTCTGCACAGTGAAATAGGTACACACACATCTACATGAGCTGAATTATTTGAAGATAATTCAACTCATCACATTATTTGTAGCATTTCTTAAAGCAGGATATGAATATATTCAGCTGAAGGCTTTCCAATACAATTTGCAAGGAGTTATGAGAATTGGATGTATTTTTCCTTTTATAATATACACTCTATCACTTCTCCAAAGCCATTGCCATTCTGTAATGAATATTTCTGATTATTTATAACAGAGCAAGGGTCAGAGAGCATTAGAAATTGAACTCCTGCAGAACAGAGCTGCATCCCAAGACACAGCGCTAGCAGGCAAAGCCTGAGATTTCTTTCCCTCTGTTGTTTGTGACCTGAGTGCTGACCCATCTGTAAATGTGAGAGGTAAATATGTGTGCTTCCAGCACAGGCCAGGGGCTCTGACAGCCAAATATCAGGCAGCTGGACGTGACTGAACACATCCACCTGCTGAGCCTGCTTGAAACCTCCACCCACAGACCTCCTGTCTCGAATTCAAGATTATTTTTCTCCCCCAAGTCTAGGGCTAATGGAATTTGTTTTCTTTATTTTATGTTAAGTGTGCCTGTTACTTCATAAACAATTATCCACTACATTTCATAATTGGTGAAATCTTGCACAGTAAATTGTGTGATCTGAGGAATCAATTCCAGCAGTTCGTAAGAACATACAGAACCCAAAATAACATAACACTGTAATAACTGGCTTCAAAGTAATGAGATAAGTGCAGTAATTATATATGTGAGTATCCATGGTGAATTTTTACCTCAGGACCACGTGCAAAAGAAAATTAAGTAGATTGAAATAATAATAAAAAAGAAAATCTGCATTTGAAATTTTCAAGTAAGAATATTTTAAATGAATATATTTTCATTCACTTCAGATGGCACCAGAGTTCTCATCCTCTGCTATTGGATTTGTGTTTAAAAACATGATAAATAAACTGAAGGCATATGAATCATCAAAAGTAAACAAATTTTTTTAAAATATCTTCCAAACTTTTGGGGAAGTTTTTTGATAAGTATGAATCATGGAATGTTCTTGAGATCTCTCCAATGACTGTGTCAACATATATTTCTCATTCCCTATTTTAGCTAACATTTCCCCCTTTGCTTTTTAGAGATCTTTGGCAAATTACAAATAAAATAATAAAAGGAATTGATATGAAAAAATGTTATATGTTTATTGATCCACAGATATACTATTTTAGTATTGAATGTCTAATGCAAAGGTACCACTATAATCAAACCTGTTAAACAAACAAAAAGGCTCTCTTGCTCTATAGATAGTCCTGTTCCTTCCCATTCTTGACCCCCTCTCAAAGTCCTAATGTGCCATTTCTCCACCTGCAATATTATTGCTACAGTCACAGTATTCCAAACATCACCCATGGAGTGAGATAAAAGGCACCTGGGGGGCCCCACTCAACAGAGAGATGAAAAACCTGAACCAAACAACTACAACTACAGATTTAAGGAAAACATTGCTGTGGATTATGTCTTTTGCTATTCAGAGGAAAAAGAAAAGCTATTTCCTTCCACTCTCAAACATATAGATGAGCACAAATTTGGCAACGAAGTTAAGTGAGATAAACCTCTAGGGGCAAAAAGGTCAAGGAAGAACTACATAGTTTTATCTAAATCATTATGAAAAGTAGTTTTCTTTGTAGAAATACACAGCTGTCAGATATCATACCAAGCCTTCCATGGCCCAGATAATATAATTTTTAAATTACTAGCGCTGAAATCACTCAGAATATGGTCCAGAAACACTGAGGAATCAAATCACAAGACTGAAATTAGCTCTAGAAAGAAAAGCCAAATAAAAAATATATTATAATAGTAGACTTGATAAAGGCTTTATGAGGAATCTATAAAATAACCCACAGGACATTCCAGGTGGCCGCAATAGCAGACAATGCTGCTTTTGCCCTTGGAGTCCACACTGGGACAGAGAGTCAAGTTTGATATTTACAATTTCCTTTTATAATCCCTCATCATACCTAATAATTTGAGAAACCAGGATTTGCAGTGGTCCCAACATATTCCTGCCAGTCTAAACAGTGACTGGAGAACTTCTAAATGTTTTGACCAAAAGTCTCTTGTCAAATTGCTCTCTGTCCTATTCATTTTGATACTTGTATAGCCCGGAAAGGTTCTCTGTGCTTGGATGTTCAGGGGGCAAACAGTTTTCCCGAGTATGATGATTTGAAATTATTTGGATATTTCAAAATTAGAGAATGCATTCTCATATATCTGCAAAAATCATAACTAATGCTACAAGCATAGTACACAAGGAAAAGATGAGGCTCAGATGATGGGAGTCCTTAGAGATTTATCACAGTTATCAGATCTTGTGAGTTACAAAGGATTAGGAACTAAATCCATAAAATACATGGGTTTGCCCTGAGCACTTTTAATGGTTAAAAGACATTTCACAGACAAAAGCAATTAGTGACTAAATTCTGGAATTGGTAATACCATCTTGATATGGAGCTGAAGATGCCAAGGGCTTCAATTTGAATCTTTTTGATGTTCTGAATTTTAGTTAATGATAAATCTCTTTCTGCAGGAGTTCTGCATCCAGCTGTATTGAGACTGCAAAAATGATGTCTGTGTCTTCAAACACCACCCTGCCCTTCGTTCTAAGTGTTATGGATAGCTGCTAAGATTATGGAAGATAATTTTTAAAATGTTAATAATGACAGAAATTTATGTTAATTCTTTGCTAAGGTCCAGAGAATCAACAGCCACAGAGAAATTGAAAACTGCAAGTATCTGAAAATAGACATGCATTGAAGCTCTTGAGGAGAACTTCTGGAATGAAGCATACAATTTTGTGCTGAAACCTTGTCTCATCACATGTTGAGCTTATCCAGAAGGCCTTTCTAGGCTACAAAAACCAATCAATTCCAATGACCAAAAGATAAACAGTGTAAAATTTGTTCTTGTTCCCTGAAAATTGATGACATTCTTAATCATATTTTAAAAATAGAAATGCATATATGTATGCATATAATAAGTATTTTTATATTTAAAATGTCTTAAAACAGCACATTATTAAGAAAAAGTGGTTTAAAGCCATTTTTCTAATTTGGGAGCCATCTAAGGTGTTTTGATCATTACAGCCAACCTCCTGAAATCAGCAAGTCTAGCAAGCTGGCAATTTAATATTAAAATATGCAGGTAACTTATTTATTAAACTGCAATGTGAGGGGAGTAAAAAGTAATAAATACAAGTCACCAGAAAAAGCAGAAACTTCATGCATTGAAGCATGAAGGGCACATGTGTGCTTGTGACTCTTGTCTCTCAAACTGCTGTGTAAGTGATGATATATTTACAATTTGAAGGATCTCCTAGATCTTCCCATTCAGAAATAAATTCACACAAGGAATCCACAAGGTTCAATCTCTTGCATGACTTCCTTGAGTGAAGTTCTTCCCAAACTACTGTCTGGCAGAAGCAAACACAGCTGTGGGAAGACTGATATTCTCTGTAGTCTTCATAATTACCCACCTTGACCTATATTGACCTAACTAACCTGCTAAACTGGAGTTTATAATGGGGAGGGGTGGGGGGAAAGCAGCAAATATTTGTGAAGAGAGTATTTCTGAAGACCTCAAAAAATAGTTTGCAGAGAGTAAATTTTGGTCAGTGAAAATGCCAGCACTAGTCTCAGCCAAGCTTTTAAAATAGTCACTTTCCTTCCAAAATTGCATACTAAAGGCAAACAGCATTTTTGTTTATATCTGTAAAACCCAAAATACAATAGAGAAAAGAGGCAACTTCATACTTCAGGATGTTGTCCCAAGCTCCAGAGAGCACATGAACAGCTTCTTTGTAAAAAGGTTAGTGCCTGCAGTGATTACATCCTCTAGTGCTGGGACAGGCACCTTTGAATATTAAATACTTTTTGTCTGTTGGGCCATTCCTTGCAAACAAGTTATTAATGAGTTATGACTGCAAGTGGATTAGGAAATGACATGCAGGACCTTGCTTCTGCATGGATTATAAAGGTATATCAGCCAATGCCTTTTCACAGTACTGTCTTTAGTTTAATGTTCACATATACAAATATAATTCACCAAGCTATCATTTTTTTGTTAACTGCACTTTGCAGACAGTGCAGAGCAATTTGATGTCTCTCAAGGTGGATAATAGCATGAATAATTCATTAAGCTTACTGGAGTTAATGTTGTTGTACTCAAGGTTAAGTATTCCCCCATCTCCATATAAGGAATTACTTGATTACCTACCTTAAAAATGAACTTTATTAAAAACACCATTGGATAAATAATAGGATATGTCTGACTGCCATAATTTGTAAGCTAATCCATCAAGGTACCAGCAAATAACCATATACTGAACAAGCCTTCTCTTTTTTCAGATGTGTTACAACTCTTTATAACAAACACACACCTGTCTAGTAAAAACATCCTGTCTAAGAGACAATGTTTACTCCTTGCAGCACCTCTGTGAAGGTGATTTTATTTATTAGGGACTACAATAAAAAATAAAAGCAAAACCAAGGGACTATGTCCAGTTTGGCCATGAGCTTAATAAAGATTAATAAAACTACCAAGAGTAAAGCAATGTGCTACTTAGTCAACATCACAAATAAGCTATAGCATTCGGATTATCCTTTGGACAAACTGGGGGGGGAAAAAGCCCTCTAAGAAACAAGGCCATGGAAAGAAGCCAAGCTGTTTGGCTGGTGGTCGATTTAATTAAAGGCAGCAGCCAGCCAGCTCCCTACGTTCAACTGTAGCTCAGTAAATGACTTCACCGTGTCCTCTACGAGCAAGTCCTTCTGCATGGCAAGATCAAACACTGCAAAACAAAAGTATTTTCTGACAAGTGCAGCCTTCACCTCTCACTAATAACTCGCTGATCAAACTGCAATTGAACCCAGTGAGAAACAAGGACGACGTTGAACTGCTCTAAAGGGACTCAGCATCCTAAGGAGATACCGTGGCCTCTCCAAGTGTTAATATACTGCAGATTGCTTGGACACTCCCACAGGACACTGAAAGAAATCACTCCAGTATTCAATGGACATGAGTTACCTCAAGCTTTCAGAGTCTGCAGAAACCCCTAGTCAGGAGCACCTACCAAAAGGTCATTTATGTATGTTTAATTACCTGACTGGGGCTTGCTCAGACACAGACTGTGGAACTCCTGCTGCAAGAGGAGGCTTGGTACATGTGCCTACACTACAGCCTGCTCCATCCCAGAATACTGATGCTGACAGAACACCTGCTAACAGCTCTGAATGTTTCTCTCTTAATAATGCACTGAAGGTGGAAAGCAGCTGTGAGAGTGTTATTGCATTCTACCAGCATGTCGAGGGCAGATTCTAAGTGTGATTTTCTTGGTTTCTGCCATCACAGTGGTCCTGCCTGTTCAGCTGACTTCCACCTCTCTTATTTCTCGCTTCAGCAAATGATAACAAATTATTAATTTGCCTGCAGATGACATTTACTGCAGAAAGCAGAAAGCTACACCAAAGAAAATGGTAATACAATAGCTTAAACAAGCCTAAGTGCCAGGTACCAGGCACTGTCATCGGTAAAACAAATTAGCGAGGTTTCAGTTCTGCTGATGAAATAATAGTCTGTGCTATAAAAACTGTGTTCATAAATTGATGCTGAACTCCAAAGGAAGTTTCTAGCAGGTCCAGGGAGCTGGAAACATAACCAGTCACCAATTATCCTTTATTCACATTTAACAAAGAGTAAATTTCTTGTGGGGAATTGTAGAGAGTATGATTTCCCACCGTTAACAAAGGCCCAGGGCACACATCTAACTGGGGATTTCACAGAATGCAGGTGAAAAAGAAAAGGTGTGTAAAAATTCATTATTATAGGAGAAAGACAATGGCTTCTCTAAAAACCATTAACCAACAGAGCCAGGAACTCTTCCTTTTCAAGGTTGCATGCACAGATTCTTTTTTTCCTCACGAAACAGGCACACAGCCTCAATATGATAGAAAGTTTGGAAGACCAACTTGAAATTACAGATATTAGTTTAACAATTCCAGCAGACAGACTTAAAAAGAACAGGTTACATGTTTTTCATCTTGAATCCCAAATACAAAGTAATAGCCACAGATCAACCTAAATCCTTATGTATGTACCTAACACATCAACTGTTGCACAAACACAAAACCCATTAAAAGAGATGACAGATTTGAATCTTGACTCCCATTCAGGGACCTTCTCTAGAATTTCTTATAACAAAGTAATTACCTTTCTGAATGAATGACACCATTTTCTCAAACAACATGAATATATATCTGTGGTTCTGACATTATTTCTAGACCATTTTAATTAAAAGTTTAAGGAGAGTGTCTCCGTGAGCCTATTGGAGGAAACCTCCCAATACTTTTACAAGCAGAAAGTGCTCACCCACCACAATAAAACTCCATCCAAACCAAACTGAGCAAATTGAGATTTATAGGACAAGAGTGGCTGTGGGTCCCTGGCAAGCCATAAAGCTCCCAACTCCAATGTCCATCGTCACCCCCACTGCTCAGATTGCACAGTAAATGATTCTATCCCACTGGCACTGAGGCTGTGTCTAGGCAGCATTTGCAGCTGGTCACTCAGTTCAGTCAGTCACCCTCGGCTCTTGCCAAACCCCAGGAAAATTTCTCCATGGCTGTTTTTCCAGAAACTTTCCAGATCAGTTCAGATGAGCAAGCTTGATTTTTTTTGGCTAACTTTTCATGAAATGCATCTTTTCTGCCTATAAATCTCATATATATATATGAGATTATATATATATATATAACTTTTTCTTAAAATTATTTTGGTCTCAGACATCAATGACAGCGTAGAGCAATCACATCAGGAAGTTTATGAAGGCAGAGGTACCATTGCTGGTTTAATGTTTCAGAATAATGACAATAAGTGATGTCAAACAACAGATTGGCAAAATGAAAAATGTCAGCATAGCTTTGAAAAATATATGTGAAGAATTATTTCTTTATTCATCTCTATTTTTAAGACTACTCTTAGCTTTTTCTTATTTTCTACTCTTGGAATTGCATGTTTGCTCTTACTTCAAATCTCCTTCTCTTCCATAATTTCATTTGAAAAGGTAGTTATTGAGTCCTCCCTGGCAGAAAGGTAGGGGTTTTTATTAATGAATTAGTTAATAGTTTCTTCTAAAAAAAAACACCCCTTAAACAATATTCTTTTTTCATAATTTCTAGGAAACTGCCACCTTTTAAATGTCAATAAAAAAAAAATTGAATAAAGCTTCTTAAACTATAATAATTATTTTCTTAACTTATCTTGATATAAACAGCATTAAAAATTGTCCAGTTAGGAAATTATATAAAGAAAATAAACATTTGTGATGAATATTTAAAATACGAATATGAAGACAATATTTGAGAAAAATATACATCTTGACCTTTCAAATTAATTTCTGAAAATCCCTGTCATTTTCCCAGCTTGACAACCCTCCTATAAATAACTACCTGACAATTTTCCCTTGACGCACCCCCATTTTCATACTTTCATAACTCACTTATCAGCCTTCAAATTCGCATTATCAGTTTTGATTATATCTTATGATATTTTATAGGTCTCATAAAACCAAATGGAAACGTATTAAACTATCCCTGACTTCCTAAGCGACACTTCCTCAAACAGCTCCAAGGACAAAGCAACGACTCTATTTTTTTGAACCTGTCCCATCTTGAAAAAGAGATGTGGCTTTAGGTTATCACTCATATTGATGAATATCTCCAGGCAGGCTCTGTGTCCTGCCTACACACTGAGAAGGCAGCAAAGTGCCTCTTCTATTTTTCAGTACAAAAGCCAACATAACTCTCTGTGTTACAGGAAGATCCATGGTTAAATGAGCATTTATAATAAAGTAAAAACACAGTGCCAAACTTCATGGAATGGGGGAAACTTTTCTATATTCTTCCATAATAGCCTTATTTGTAACTGTGAAACAGACATGAGGACATGGGCTAAATAAACTGCTCAGAGATGCTGACAAAATCTCATCCTGCTCATTTTTGTAGTCTAGTTTATTTGGGGGGGAAATAAATAATTTTGCACTTTCTTGCCTAATCCAGCTGAAATCCATTTCATTGTCACATTATGCAGGATTTATGAATATTTCTAATCTGACAAGACTACACATTCTTTCATTACCCCTTTTTAGCTATCTGGAAGGCTTGTCACAGTCTTGCCATGTTTTCAGGTACTGCTCTTCATTTAACATGCTTAGCCCATTTATCATATTTGTTAGCCCCAATACTGTTATTTCTCTATTAGGTCAAACAACTATGAGACAATATATATTTACCTTTACAATTTTGACTGTGGAATGGAAATATCTAATTTTATCAATACATCTCATTTCTATGAACACCTTAATAATTCCTTTAATACAGATTATTCGTCATACCTAATAACTATCTTCCAGTTTATGCAGAGACAGGTTAAACTTCCAGTTCTCTCAAGATCAGTAGTTATTCAATCAGCTTCACACTGGAATAGTTTTATCTCTATCCTTTTTAATACCCTCCCTCATTTGGCTTATTAGTATCTTCCCAAAAAAACCCCTCCAATTATTTGTCCAAAAAACATTTTATATTTTCAGAGATAACAAATGAAAATGGAAAGAAGGAGAAAGAATAGGAAAAAAAAAAATCACTTTTACCTCCATGTATGAGACACATTTTTGGAATCTATTGCACTTGCTGCATAATCATACCTCCAGAATAAAGGCAATAACTGCAATGATTATGTGTTATTCATAAGCACATAATTTATAATATTCTGCAGAGATACTGTGAAAGTTTTCCACATTGAGGGCCTCTAATCTCAGTCTCTTTTCCTTTCTTTTTTTCTAATTTCATGGATCTCGCAGAAGCAGAAGAGGTGGCTTGGGAAATCATCTTTCTTCATGGACATTTGTGCTGTTTTTTTCAGAGTCAGACAACTCCAAGCCTGTATTTGCCAAAAGCACCAGAGACCTGAGATTGTCCCTGTGCTGCTGCTGGGTGAGCCAGTCTAAGAGAAACAGCTGGTGTGATCCATCATCTGGAACAGCTCTGACTGCTATTAAGTGTTCTTAAAATATATGAACTATGAAACATTTTTAATGTCTTGATATATAATGCAGTTCTGTAGAATACTGATTTTTCAAGACAACTCAACCTCTATGTTTCTTACAATGCATATGCATATATAAAAACTTAGGTGTGGAGAGAGAAAAAGATTTAAGCTCAATTCATTAAGTTCAAACCTATGAATAAAGATCAGTTTGATGAGCTGAAAAGTTTTTCTTTATCTTTTTTTTTTTTTTTAATATTTCTGCTATTCTCTGGAAGACAAACATGTTTCATCAAAGACAACAAGAGTATTAAGGGTTGTCACAGGGTAAAACTCAGTAGCTCCACACTGAAATGTCCTATACTGGACTGGTAAGAGAGTTGCTGAGTTTATAAATGGTATCAACAAAAAAAACAAACAAACAAAAAAAAAACAAAACAAAAAAAACCCAAACCAAACCAAAACAAAAAAAAGGGCTTTTTAAAAACAAAATTTAATTCTAACCTGATATTTTTATCTGAATTTTGTTCCTTGTATTATTATTATAGAGATGTTACATTTTTAAACAAACTTCTCTTAAACTAACAAAAGAACTTCCTTTTTGTGGCTTTACACTTGTTACTTGGTATATTTCCATGGAAAGTGCAGTTAAAACATAAAAACTTTCTGGGCAAGTTCAGTGGACTGATTAAATGTAGAGGGGTCAAAAGATTCATCTTCAACACAAGCTTTCTAATTTTCTCCTCAGTTGCTGCACTTGTTTTGCTCATGCTGAAGGTGTAACACTGCGAGCTCAGGCTGGCAAAGGAACAAGATCCATGCACAGAGCACACATAATGGGTGTTTACAGTATTCTTCTTCCCAGCTCTTCTGCCTTGAGAGCTGTACAGTCTCGAGGGAAACGTGAGAATCCTATAAGTACTGAGATTATGTTTATTATTAACCAACTTTTCCTTCAGCTTTTCAATATTTTTTATCAGACAAAGTTCATTCTTGCATTGCTTGATTGATATTTTACCACTGGATTTGAAAACTGCACAACTCAAATTTTTGTCTTGTATTTTTAAATAGAGCAGCCAGAGTGAGGTTCTCTCCATCTGAAATTATTTATATGGTGGCAAAGGTGTTTTGCAGCACCGTCAAAACCAAGGGGCTGCAGATCATGCCCTGTCAGCCCTGTACAGGAAGAATTATCTTCATCCCACATAATGAGGGGAGACTTGGGGGTTAGGCCTGGCAAGGGAGAATACCCAGACAGGTGTTTTCTTCCCTGTTCAGGAACAAGTCATGCAAAACTATCTGCTCCTGAGGAGCATAAATATTTCATCATTGCAGCACGTGGGCAGGGATGCAGTACCAGCACTGCATCTGGGCCAGAGAGCCCAGCCACCCTGGATGAGCAGTCCTCATCCATTAGGGAGAGAAAAGGGATTGCAGCTCTTGGCATTTCATGAAAAAAAACCCACTGGGTCACTTTTACTTTCCTTGCTGAAAGTGCTTGACAAGAGCTAAAGAATCCATTCACTGAGTGATGGAGTTTATGAGTGCACCGAAAAAACCAGAACCTTTGTAAGAGAAATTTCTAAAATGTTTTATCATAAAAAAAAACCAAAAAAAAAAAAAAAAAAACCAGCTTCCTTACAATTCTCTTTTGGGCTCTCTTTTCCCCTCGACAAAAATGAATGGAAATTATGAAAGGAATAGCTTGAAGGAAAATCATCCTGTTCTTAGAAATTAACCCCCAAATCAACAATCTGACTGATGAAAGAGTGCTGGAAACCATGGCAGACCTAGAATGGTTGTCACAGAGTTGCCAACACCTGAGGTTCTTAAGAGTATCTGGTATAATAAAAGGAGGGAAAACACTGAGCATGGTTTCTTCTCTGCAGTCTTTCTGTTCTGATAATAATTAAGCCACATTATGAGTATATAGTACCTAATCTAACAGGATTTACTGCAAAACAGTCTGCTATTCTATTAATAGAAATGGGACATGCTTAGCTTTTGAGCTACAATTCCAAGTTCAGCAGAATGTTTGACAGTGAACATTTTAATGTTCTTGCACAAAGGGGTGGAGAGGAAACCATAGAATCACAGAATGTTTTGTCTTGAAAGGCTGGACACTTCCAGGGATGGAGCAGCCACAGCTTCTCTGAGCACCTTCACCAGATAAAAAGGCACGTAGGGCAACTTGGTTTTATAAAAGGAATTTATACCATTCAGAGCAGAGTATGCAATTACACTACTAAGTATTAAACATTTCAGTGACTTTTTGCTGCAAATGAAGAATAAACAACAAACCAGTTTTCAGGAAATCCACAGGTTAAAATGTACTAATTTTGGGGAAGAGAACTTTATCAGGCAGTTGATTCTGAGGGTCACCCAAAAAGCAGATGCTGCAAATTGATGCTGTCCCCAACTCACTCGCTGCAGCCCCTGCAGACATGGAGTGTGGAACTGCAGAGCCAAGCCATGGAGTAAACTCCATGTAGCCTCTACATGCACATCAGGCTGACATTACAGATAACTTTTCTGAATATTCACTCCATGCATTATGCAGAGTATTATAATTATATTTTTACAGCTGCTGGATAGGCACGGGTAAGAATTTCTGCAAGATTGCTTTCTCATTTGTACACAGAAAAATATTGTCACAACAAGACTGTTAAAAATAGCTCAATTAAAAAGATCCGGCAAAGAAAAATTCTTGTTCATATGTATAAACAGGCATTACAATCCAGTGTAATAGAGGTTGTTTAGAGAATTTGGTTTAAAAAATGTTAGAGAATTAGGGTTCCAGGTCAGTAAAAAAGCAAAGTGTGCAACTACACTGAAACATTTTCCATTTTTTAAACTTTTTCTGACTGGATTTCAATCATCATTTCAAAGAAATTCAGTGACTTATGCAGCCACTACCCATTTGTATTTACCCCTTTTCATAGCTGTTTATGCTGGGAAAATTAAATCTCACAAAAGAAGCTTGAAAACGTGACTTTGGTGTTTGTTCTGTTAGATATTATCTGTGGACAAAGCTTTGCTTATCACCAGGTCTCCTCTTCTGATTGCAATCTCATTTCACTTGTCCTTGGGATCTCATGTCTGCTACAACCTTCAGCTTGTTAAATATTCAGCAGAAAGTTTATGGACTTTCCCATAACCTTGATTAAAAGCCTATGGGGAACCTGAATGCTGAAAAATAGCCCCTTATTTGAAAAGAAACTTGAGTACATTGTGCTGATTTCTGTTTCACTAATAGTATTTATAATCAGCAGTCACTGGCACAGAGTCGAGGCTAGAGGGAAAAAATGATGAATCAAACTTACCTGTTTAATAACTATTGTGTTATCATTACTTAATTTCACTAGGTGGAATTTTTGGGAGCAATGCTGAGAGAGAGTGGAAAGGACATACTTAAAAAAAATAAAAAGGTCATTCAAAGAAAACAGAGAAATATTAATCATAGAATTACAGATGGTTACATTTGTCTCCCTTTGAGAAACAGCCCTATCAATATAGTGAAGGTGTGACTTTCTGTGGTTTTGGGTACCTCCATCCCTTATCCCTTGAGATTGCTGCAGTCCGGCTCTGTGGATCTCAGGCCAGTGGCCTGGATTTATTTCCACCCCTCTGGCTCCACCACTTTTTTTTGCCAGGGAAATGTGACACGAAAACAAAAAGACAAGCAAATTGTCCCAATGCTTTTCAGTATTTTTTTTTCTGTTAGAACAATTGAAATACAAAGCCAGATGAAAAGCAGCTCAGTGCACTCAAGGAAATGTCTGAATTACTGATGAGCATCTTTAGGT
Organism: Xenops minutus; assembly: GCA_035221455.1. Taxonomy (NCBI): domain Eukaryota; kingdom Metazoa; phylum Chordata; class Aves; order Passeriformes; family Furnariidae; genus Xenops; species Xenops minutus. The sequence continues at coordinate 3,902,599 of JAWWEE010000142.1, read as the reverse complement.
GTTGGTAAGAGTTTTTAGACAGTACAGGAGACTCCCACCCCCTCAATCATTTAGTTTGTCATTGTCTTTTTCTATTCTTGGTCTTTTGTTCCTCCTTTAATAATGGACAGAAATCTTTTCTTTCATAATTGTTCAGTGATTAAAGACCCATCAAGTAATTTTGTGCTTAACTATTATATCCTTCCTGCTTTAGGCTTCAAAATAATTTGTTCTGAGTGATAGACTATTTCTGATCACGACACACTCACTAAATGTGAGATGTCAAATGTTATTGTGCCTTTACAACTCTATCAGTACAAGATGCAGTAATTTTCTTCATCAGCGTTTGGAAATTATCTCAACATGGGAGGAAAAGAGCATAAAAGGCAAGTGGTGTCAAAAATTAAAACTGTGTTTAAGCCTCAAGTAGAGCTGCTGCATGAGATCCTATATTGCCAAACACAATCCTCAATCATACATCAAGAGATCTGCCACATGACACTCAGATGGTTTTGTGAAGACAGATGACTGTATCACATGGCATGCACAGTGGGACAAAAGATTCAAACCACTCTTTACACAATAAATCAGATATAACATCACGCTTAACATTTCAATAAGTTATTTTGTTCATGAAAACTATTAATCAGTGCTTTGTTTTTACTTCTTCCTCAATTGGATAATGACAGGAGGATGAGTGAGATACCAATTCTAACTCTGCCCCCAAGGCTAAAAAGGGAAATAAAAGAAATATTACTAGACTCAGGAAAACCTCCCACTTCATTATATTTGATTATCCCAGATCACAGTACTTGCAAGAAACAATATAAAATAGAAAACATATGTTCCTTTCATTATTACTGTCTTTTATTTAATTATCCTTGAACTGAAGTGACTTTGTATAAAGTTATGTTTGCTATATACAATTGCAGAGATGTATAGAGATGATATTAAACTATAATCATGCCACAGAACATCGCTCTCCAAGTGGATCATCCATGTGGTGCATTGATTTGGATCCTTGAATAAGATGCAAACCACTGGAGAGGTTTAAACAGCTATATTCTTTCTAAAGTACTCTTTAATTAATGTTGTCTAGAGCACTAATTATGAAAGCTTGTAAAGCCTAAAGCCCGAAAACACTTATGCACCTACTTAACTGTGCTCATTCAGGGTAGACCCACTGAATTCACTGGAACTGCTCCGAGTAGGTAATTTAAGTAAAGAATGCACAAGGGCTGCTGCAGGTTGAGAGCTGAGCAGAGAACACAGCTTTGCCCAGGTATATCCGTGCTGGGGATTGAAGCGTTTTGCTCTCTGCTGTTTCCAATTACAAGGCTGTCAACCACGGGTGTATCTGTCTTTCCCCAAAAAAGCACAGAGCTGCTGCCTGAGAGACTCTTTGAGAAAACGGTGAGTTAAGCAGAACGGAGCAGCAGCCAGTGAGCTGTGGGATCCATGCAACTGTATATACATATGTTTAGACGCACAGATAATTGTTCACATTATAAAGGCAGGTAATTGTGCATATATACAAATAGATCTCCTACACAGTGGAAAACATTGACATTAGAAGACAAATTACTGTTACTGTCAATGGAAAACTGCTAAATCTCATGTAAAGTAGAATGCTCACATTTCTAATTATTTTCTTCTAGCACTATAAACCATTTTTTTTATTTTGCTAAAGATATTCCTGTTTTTTAATTAATGGTTGGAAACAGAGACAAGTTTTAAAAGGATTACCAAACTTCTCATTTCTAAGCAGCCATTCAGGTTTGTGTTATTACTCCCCTCCACTTCAAGCATAATCATTAAAATGTCACTGGAACTTTTTGGCATATACATGCTTTGAAATTGGGACTGACAGCTGTTAAAAATTTTCACTAATATGGCTGTTCTTTCTGCAATATATTTTTCCTGAATTTCCACACCTCTTTTAAAATTAGAGAACCTGACTCAAGGAAGGAAGGGGGACAGAACACGCCTTCATTTTGTTTCAGTTGTATATTCCAGCCTCCTCATATTCTCATCAATCCTTTCTGATTTTTGGCCTGGTTGTACCATCTCTGGTGCACATGTGTTGGTTTCTCAGCCAGCTGGCAAAACTCATATTTTCTCATCTCAGCTGCTGGCAGGTCCAACAGTGGCTTTGGAGGCAGAGTTTGGCCAAGTAGGGCATAAAGGTCCCTTTTGTAGACTTGTTGAAAATATGTAGCTAAATCCATAGAATCATTTAGGTTGGAAAAAAACTTTAATGTCATCAAGTCCAACCATTAGCTCAGCATTGCCAAGCCCACCCTAGACCATGTCCCCAAGAGCCACATCTACATGTCTTTTAAGTTGCTGACTCCGTGTCCCTGGGCAGCCTGTTCTAGTGCTTTCCATCATCGTATCCCTGTCCCATTCCTCTGCCCAGCAAAACTAGATTGACTGTGCAATATCCCAAACATAACTGTCCCAATGGAGTATTTGTCTCTAGAAGTCTCTCCACTGTGGTCCCCAGCTCTGCTAGACCCAAGAAAGTGTTGAGGAGCAAAATGAACACCAGTTTATATTCAGACTAGCCTTTAAATCAGGTTCAATAATTGCAGTATCTATTACAGATTAAAAAAAAAATAAATTGGGAGGGTTCTTATTCAAGACATGTTTACCGTCCCATGACTAAATAAGCAAAGTGGTTTCTAGGGAAAAACAGATTTGACCCAAGGATCATGCAGCATATGCAAAAGACACAAAATTAGGAGTGTGTATGGAGTCTTGATCCTCATTTTACTCTCTTCTGTATGTTTGGCTTTGAAAACTTAACAGACTCTAAATGAACATACCATTAATAATTTTGTCATTCAGGCTTAATACAGAACTCCTGCAAACCCGTCCATCTTTGTGAAATGAACAACTACATAGCAAAAAGCCAGACCTAACAACTTCAATACGTCAAAAAGTAACATTTTTCATATTTAAGAGCACAGTGGAAGAAGGTCAACTGACTTGGCAGAGAATTTCTCTACAATCCACTCTACCCACCGTGTCATTCTGGGCCTGTGCCATTAACTCCCATAACAGCACACAGTGCAAAGGCTTCATTGGTTCAGGCTGACCCATTTCCCTCCCCTGCATCACATTCCTTATACCAACTGCATTAACACAAGACATCAAGCTCTTCAAGGGAAATTTTGTGTGTGCTCATTGATCTAAGCCAGCAGAAGATACTGTGGTGTAGTAAGTTATACGAGGATTTGAACAGTTCCCACATGAAGGAACCTTTCAGCTTCAACTTTGGCTTTAATCACAGAGGGCTCTCACTGACAGCAGACCCTGAAAACCACACAGCAGCAGTACAAAGTCCAGGAAGTAACACAGTTAAAAATGCTTTATATTAAAAATGCCATCTAATTTTTAGATCATCTGAGGTTTTTTCATACAACTTCTGGGCAATGCTAGGGAATAAAGCCACTCTGTCACCAACTAGTGTCAGATATCACTGTGATGGAGCCATAATATAAATCTACAGATGGAGATGAACACTCTTCACTCTCAATGGAGAGACATCAAAAAGCATTTGCTGCAAGATAAAAGAGCTGAATTTGAACTTCAATACCCACTTGTGCTAAATATGTGAAAATCTTGAAACAACAGAGTACAATATTATAAAATAAGTTTATCCTACTGCCATGAGCTGCCTTTTCCACATGATCCACAAGGAGCAGAATTTGAGCATCCAGAAAATGCATGTCTTATAGTTTTAACATACACATGTCCTAGCCATCATGTGTTTCTCAATGTATAAATTACTCAGAGATGCTTAAACAATAATATTTCATTGTATACAAGCATAATATTTAGTTGCTTGCAGTAATGCTCCATCTGTACAGTGTACTCATTAATCCCCCTCATGAATTCTGTTTTTCTATAACAAAGGAGTCATTATTAAACAAATGTTAACACAAGAACTTGTCCAGCTGTTATGACTAAAATGTTCTTAGCAGTAAGACCTTGAAAAACTAACTGGTGTAGATTTTCTACCAAGACAATCTATAAAATCTTATCGTGATCTTGCAGTCCTAGACTAAAGCCTGCACTGCTTGCTCAGTGTTACTGGCCAGATGATGCTCTTTCACTAACTTTCACTGGCAAAATACAGAGAAAATTCATTTAAAAGGTCATCTGAATTTTATAGAAAATTACAGACAGCTTGACAGCCTGTATGGAGTAGTACAACAGGTGATACAAGAAGTGAAATGATGTATAAAGATTAGACCATACAAGAGTCACTCTGTGAAGATGTGGACAAGTGACACAAGGGAGAAAGCCCAGAGGAAATCTGTAGGGTAAGTATTTTTTTCTTGAGCAACAAATGTGATTTAGTAAGTTGAGATGCCTGGAGTCTGCAAGACCAGCACAGCTCTGCAGATCCTAAAAACCCCAAATCTTCCTTCTAATGCAACACAACCAGCTAGACTCAGTCTCATACGTGGTCTGCAAATACACACAAATGTATGTTCTCCAGTGAGGCAGGATGGAAGCGTGTGACATTAACAACAAGAAAAAGACTTTTGCTGCATCTGCACATTCATTTGGAGAACATCCATGGGGTCCTGACCACAGGAACACAGGTGCATCCTCTGTCCATTGGCTGTTACACCTGGGCTGAAACCTGACAAACAGGTAGTTACACTTTTGAATCTGCCTTGGAAAACTGATGCTGAAGAGGATCTGAATGACATCCTTTGCTAACTACAGTGGAAATGCACACTTCTGTTCAAGTCACAGTTCGTACATACATCCACATATCCCACAGTCCTACACTTCACACTAGAAAATCCCAAACAAGTTTTCCAGCAAACTGCTGCTAGAACAAAGGTATCAACAGCTCCTCCAGCTAAAGAGATGGATGACAAAAATTACCCCAGCACATAGTCACACGGAGCTAATGCTGCCTTCAGTTATACATTTATCCCTAAAGACAGGATGGAAAACATATTTCATACAATGTGTGACTTCCTTGGAACACTATCATCTGACACTGTAAGGTGTGGGAAAGGGATTATTTGCACTATTTAAGGATCATTGAGCCTTTTCTCATCTCACACAAAAATGGTGCGTATTTGCAATCCATTTCTGTAGTTGCTTTACAAAGTGCAGTAGTGACTAGGAAACTGAGAGAATACAAATGAGACATTATCATTTGATCTACAGCATTTCCTTAAAAAATCCAAATCTTGCTACAGGAGCTCTCATGCATGCTGAACACCATCAACATTAGATAATTACTCATTATAAATGAGCACAGGCTAAAACCAGACATACCGTTCAGCTTTCCAAGCACATACAAGTTTCATTGTTAAAACGAAAATATAATCTAATTCAAACCAATTTTTTACTGAGCAAAGGTGCTGCATTTACATACAGGTAGCGTGTTTTTCTGCTGACTGCAAAAAATCTGTTTCTCTAGTAGGCAGTCACTTGCAGAATCTCAATGTAACAGATTAGTTCAAACTTACATTAATACCTTTTCCTCCCCTGCCCCCAAGTTCCAGCTTCTTCCTTTGGAAAAACTGGCCCACAGGATGCTGCATGTTAACCAGATCTTGGGTTTCTATCATGCCTGTAAGTGAACAGGCAGAGCAGGACTAACCAAAATCACACTATTACCAGAGACTCCTTCCATGGTAGATGTATTTTTAGATAATGTCCAGGATGGCTAACAAGGGCCCTGCTAAAAGGCAGTTCAATAGGTTTGGGGAAAAGAATACCACAACCCTGTCGTTCTGCTGCTGGATGGGTGACAAAGCTGAAGGACATGAAAGGAAAAGGAAGGGAAAAACTCTACTGCCTGACTGAATGGCTCTGTCCATGGTTTCAGAGCTCTTTTTTCTTTCTCAGCCACTCTTCTGTCTGATCTGTTCAATCAAGGCAACAAATTGCCTTGTTCAGTCAGGGTTGATTGTATTTTTTTTCCAAACAAACCTGTACTGTCAATGCAACAATGTTCATGCAGTTTATATATCTTACATGTGAAACTGCAATTATTTTCACATTGAATAAAACAGGTCTTTTAGTTCAAGATTCTCAAACAGTAATTTACAAATACATTTTACAACGGAGACTTCTTCTGACATGAGCAGAAGTTACATAAATTAATGAAACAATGGGAAGAGAAAGGCAAGTTCCACCAAGGACTCCAGAGAAAAATCTCTCATTCCTACATGCCATTAAAAAAAAGTGGCATTCCACTTTTCAGCTGAACTTCTCTTGTGAAAAATGGATTTTTTTTTAAATAAAACTAAACTTTGGGGTTTATCTTTCTGATTTTACAGTGCTTTCTTACTGACAGTTTCACACACCTAACCTCTCAGAATGAAACTATTCCTTATACCTTACTAAGAATCAGAGATACTGTGGAAAAACCAAAGGTAAGCTCTGAGCAGATGGATGTCTTGCACAGTCTTCTATGAGTGTTAAAGAGATATCAGAAGACTTTAAAGTTTCCTAGATTTTTTTCCACTTGGATTGTTAATTGACCAAGCTATATTATTTCTCTTTACAAGATGAAATCAAAAGTCATCAAGAGAATCCAATAGAATTCTTAAAATTTTTTCTATATATGCAGATCTATGACTACTTTTTTGGAGTCCATCTTATGTCATTCATTAACAATAATTTAACTTCCCTTCAGGAAGAATTCATGCAGATGCCTTTGTAGGAAAGAGGTATATTTATGGAAAAAAAAAATTGTTTCAGAGCAGAATCTTGACAAAATCTCAGATAAAGTGCTTAACATTTAAATATGTTCCAGAACATTTAAATATGCTCCAGAAATACCACCAATATTTGAGTAAAAAAATCCACTTGACTTCAAGGGGATTTCTGTTGAGAAAAAAAAAGCTGGTTTATTTTCCTCTATTTGTTACCATGGACATCTGAGTAAAGATAGCATATTTTTACTGGAACCATCTTCTACTGCTGTGGAAAATAAGTTGCCATCTGCCTTAGAGTATGTGACTCTGCAAGTAGTTCTACAGGCCACAAAGATAATGATAATTTGAGTCAAGTACATAGGGAGCAAACACCTGAGAAAGACCTTGCCTCAACAGAAATATTTTAACAATGGAAAATAAATATGTTCTAGTTAGATACGTATACACTGACATCAGATTTTAAATATCTTTAAATGCTATATTTTGATGTAGTCACACTTTTTGGTTTTGATTCTTCAATGTCTTTCTTCCTTTCCAGCAGCTTAGATCAAAGGAGAAATGTCATCTTTAACCTTGAGATCCCTGTTCTTGTTGACTTGTGTCATAATCTTATTATTTAAAAGCAATTCCTGGTATTTAACATCTCACCTCAGCATGCAAAGCGGTCATGGATTAGAGTACATTTCCTGGGGGGTGAAGGGGAGAGTGGCTGTGAATTAGAACTGCAGCTGCCTGGCTGTGCCCCAGTCTCACTCCCAGCTTCTGGACCACAAAAATCTGTCTGTGACCCCCCTGTCTGCTCTGCTTATGTGCTGATTTCCAAACTGTGCATCCCTAGTCAGACACTGTTCAGTGCAGGACAGGAGGGTCAGTTTTCCCCAGTCACTGTAAATAGTAGGATACAGTTACAGTATAGCTTAGATCATAATCAATTTTGAAAGCATAAATGCAACCTAGTTCTGTACTGCATATTCTGGAGCTCCATCAGTGTTGCAGGTGAGAAACCTCTCCGTGCCTTGCAGTGAAGGCAACTGTCTGGGGCTGGTTCCTTAGCTCACAGATTGGGCCATCTGTAATTCAGTTGCTAATCATTTGGCTAGGAAGCCAAGATCTTTCCTGACATCCAGTCTATGCTAACCAAATAACCTCAAGAACTACTTAGGCAGTGCCAGCTCCAGTCAAGTACCGTGGTGAGTGCTCTGTGTCCCCACGTCAGGGGCAATCACAGGCACTGGACTGGGGCACAGTCACCCTGGGCTGCACTCCCAGCCCTTCACCGGGCAATGGGGCAATGACCTGAGCAAAAAACACGTGAAAATAGCTGATAGCACGAGCATTAAAACAGCAGTATTATTTTGTGTCAGTATTTAAGTTGGGCTCGACAATCCCAGAGGTCTTTTCCAACCTCGCTGATGCTGTGACTTCTTTGAAAGATTCCTGGGGAACGTGAAGGTGATGGTGGTGTGGTTGGCAGCATTAAAAATGCACCAAAACTATGGCATGAAGCTACAGAAAACTCTTCTATGAGGAAAACGGTCTGTCAGAGTTAAACATTTCTTTTTTCATGGTCACGAAACAAGGCTGAAGCAGCTCCCCATTTCACAGACTTGTTAACCTTCTGTCTTGATGAAAATTAACAGCTACAGTTTCTTCTAAATAAATTCTGTAATTTTTACTGGATAAAGCATTCCTCTATTCCTGCCAAAGAGTTGTGCAGCACAGCTGTTTTTAACAAATTCCTATTTTTACTCCCCAACATTTGACTATCATTATGTATATGAGTTTCTTCAGCCTGCAAAGCACATTTTAACAAGAAATATTAATGTCCCTCCCCATTTACCATCTTTTATCACTATTCAGCAAGAATAGGTGTTACACAAAACAGAAAACATCTGCTTACTTGTATTATAATTTCTTTTGAACTCTTTAGATTGGAGACACAAAGTTGATAGCAGAGGTTAATCATGAATGTACAAAGCACAACCATGTCTTTTTTTGTAAGTTTCAAAGGGAAAAAAACACCCCAAATTAAGTATTTTTTTAAAAAGCATAAAGAAATAATTATGAGGGAGCTTCCTTTTAAGACATGTTTAGTGGCTAAATTAATATCTTTAGTTTTGTAATCCTCATAATGATTCACTCCTAACACAATAGCTAGAACAAGGTCAGGGCTTTTTCTTCTTTCCCTTCCTTCTAAATGTCTTACCTCTCTTGGACTTTGCATTGTCTATCTTTAATTTTTATATCAATGTATTGCATGATCATGATGTGGACAGTGTTCTCCTTGGCAACTTTAATCATGGAATGTGAAATCTTTGTTTCCTCTCTTTGCTTTCAAGGGCTGGGGCTGTGTGTGGAGTGCTGTGATTGCGGAATTCCCATCACAGCTCAGACTCTGCTGGAAACAAACACTCCGAGGAAATGCTCCTTAAAGGCCTCACTATATGTCCCTTGCCTTAGCTCAAAGACACAAAATCAAAAGCCATAAGATTTTCAGGGAGAAAAAAGCAAACAAAAAAAGAATTGTCCTTTTCTGACTTCAGAATAATTCACAGCATTGCACTTGTGAAATCTTTCTGTAGCTTAGCAGGTGTGAACAAAAATATAAAAAAAATTGAGGAGGAAATACCTTATCCTTGTCCCAAAAGTTAAAGATATTTTAATTATGACTCCTTTAATGGAAAGCTGGATAACTCAATATCCAAGCATATTATTTAACTGTTAATATTCTTCAAAACATACAAATCACACTTTAATAATCTAAAAACCTAATTCTTGTATGACAACTCAGAACCCACATACAGACATAACAAATGCTATTCCATTGACAGGACAGAGCAATGCAAGGTAAAGGACCTGCTTTATTTACAGGTCTGACATACATTTTTTTCACACTGCTGTGGTTATGTTTCAGTATTGGAGAAGGTCAGGGCAATGCTGACTGATAATGGGGCTGATAGAGAAAGATTCTTGTGATCTTCACAAAAAAAGAGAAGTAAAGAGCTAATTTTAGAGTCAGATGAACAAGAGCTCCACCCCAGCAGAATTTGTAATTGGTGATATCTGACCCTCAGCAAAAAAAATGACAATGTGTATAAAAAACTCCTTTAATATCGGTTCTAATGAAATAAAAATTTTGCCTTTATAGCTTTCAAAGTGTTTTCTCTCACCACTCCTATCTCCCTTTATTGCTACTGTTTTTCTTTACATGAGCTACTATGAGGAGGAGAGGCAGAGGTTCTCTCTCTTTTTCTAAATAGTCTTTGGTGTATGATTAGTATGTGACATGAATAAAGCCTTTCTTGGGAGAGGAAGGCTTGCTTTCTTTTAAAGAATTAGATGAAGGCCAGACTTTATAACATCTCACCTTACAGAAGACACACCTTCTGGGACACTGGTTTTGAAGCATCAGTCAAGATAACCAGATAAAAGAACAACTATTGAAAACCTCTAATTTTTCTTCCTGGTGTTTCACAGAAATGGTTATTTTGAATGAGAGGATTTGAAGTCCAGCAGACCATACAGAATCAGCTAGCCATGCCCTTTTCCTGGAAACAGCAATTTAGCTGGATCAGTTGTTGCTTCCTACTGTTATTTAGGGGGAATTTTAATTTGATGCACTAAGGTTTTAAGAAGAGCTTTAAGCACTGCAAGGACAAGCATCTGAGCAGTGCTGGTTGGCAGTAAGAAGTGTTGTTTGCAAAGCACAGAGCAGAAAGAAGGGAAGATGCTGCTCTAAGTCCTGTTCCATCTCACTATCACATTATGTTATCCCATCTAAGCCAAGATATTCAGGATTCATCAGTGTTGCTCACCTTGGCAGAAGTAACACAGATCTGAGGAACATAAAAGTATTCATGAAACACAAGCCTTAAGGCAGTGTTACTCACATGTGGGTGAATATTTGCCAGGCACCTGATAGAGGGAGGTTAAACTAACTTCTTATTCTAAGAACTCCATGAAACAGCTGATCTGGCACGGGGGTAACTCTGAATTAACCCAGCATGGTGCTGGCCCACCACAGCACTGCCCAGCAGCACCAGCACCTCTCCTTGGCCACACACAGCTCCTGTTGGCTCATGTCAGGATGCATTAACCAATTAACATCATCATTAACTGTGGAATTGAATTTAGGGAATCAAAAAACCCCAAGCCAACTATTTTTACAGGATGAAAACAAGTAGACCTGATATGCACTTAGAAGCATCTATTACACAAATATTTGTGCTGCTTTTTACTGCAGTGGCACTGGGAGCAAAAAATACACAAATATACAGCCAAACTTCCCTCTCTAATCCAGGGAGTTTACCCTCTAATTCCAATTGGAAGATGGGAATGAATATGTACAAACAACCAAGACAGTGTGAGGTCAGACTGCGAATTAGCAAAGGGATATGTGAGATAGGAGGACTTGGAATTGCTGACATTGGTAACACAGAGTTAACTCTGAAAACATTTAAGAAAAATTAGAATGTCACTTGGATTAATAAGAAAAGTACTGAATCATAGAGCATTATGAATAAAGCACAATCCTCACAAAGTCCTGCCACTAACTAGAAAGCAGCAACATTATTTATTGGTATTAGACACAAAGGTGAGAATCTCAACCTATGGTATAAAATAAATCCAAAACTATCATCATAAATACTTTGCCTAGGTCTTTCCAGCTCAACCCAGACAAATACATTTTATGTTTCAAAAAGTCCATATAATATCAGTGACGAGGAGGTTTCAAAAAAACCTGGTGTTACACTGGCTGGGGTTTGGTGCCTTCCCTTGACCTTAATTTAGCAAAGTCCGGGCTTGAACAGCAATCAGAAAATAAAAGGATCACAATGCCAATTATACAAGCTCAAAAAAATGACAGAAACAGCAGTTTAGTAACAGCATGCTGCTTTTCCAGAAGGCCAAAATGATACTGGAAGAGCAAAGAAAAAAATATCTGGCCTATTCAGGAATAAATGGATACATAGGAGCTTTCTGGGATAGTTCTAGTTGCTCCTAATGTGTGCTTCAGGATTGGATCCTATTTCCCTACCAAAAGTCCATTAAAAAGGAAAATACCAGATTAAAGGATGACCACATCTCTACACAAACAAGGACAACAAGGACTAGGTTTACTGACTCAGCAAATGCTGTGACTTTAAGTGCACTGTCAGTCAGGAATCTGCTCTGTTCAATAAATACAATTTTTCCACTTAATTTCTAAGACAGACTGGTAGCTGCAGACAGTCATTAAATATATTTCCTGATATATTTTTCATTAATCACAGTGGAAATCAAGTAATAAATTATTATGCTTCAAATCAAATTACAATCATGCAATTTTTCACATGGATTAAATGATATAAAAGACACATTTTTTTTTTCTATATTTCTATTTTTAAACCAGGAACTCAGTGCTAACAAACACCTTAGTGTTTCATATTGCTAAAAGCTCCTCCTGGAGCCACTGATTAGCTTGATTTGAAAAAGAAAAAAGATGAGAAATTGCACCATCCGAGTTTTCCTCCTCTTATAAGAAGAAAGAAGAGAAAGTTTGAAGCAAAATAAGAGAGACAGAAGGATATGGGAAAAATTGCTTTGTGGATCATAAGTAACAAACACAAATATCCTATGAACTTTATCTTACTGTGTGGGTGGCCAAATAAAAACGAGAAGCCAAAAAAGGCTTATTTTCAAGTGATGGCCACTGTTCCCCTCCAAGAGGAGTCCTGCAGGAATGGGGTGACTTTGCCACCCCAGACTCCTGCTGCCACCTGACATTTGTGCCCTGGCTTTACACTTGTCATCTGCAAACCCTGTGGACAAGATAAGGGACTGCTGTGCTCTCACAGGTCTGCTTGCCCGTGATAAACCTCTGTCTCATCCATAACTAGATTTAAGATACGTGGGATACACTCGTCTTCAAAGCTGTCACCAGAAGGGAGCTCAAGCAATGGCTTCAGCTTTCATATGCTCCAGATAAACTCCCCCTTTTAATCTGTGCCCTTTGTGACTTTCCGAGCTATCGTGGCCATCAAAGCCCTAATACACTCCCAGATACAGAGTGCTCCAAATCAGATTCCATTTACCCAGCCAAACTTCAGGGCCTCTGTTTACTGCAAATATGACAGCTAGTCAGATCTAAAAGGAGTTTGAAAAACTAGAGGGAAGAAATTTGTTCTCTATTCACCTCTGCCCCACCAGCCTGCTCACTATAGCAATATATTTTAAAATTTTCATAAACCTCAAACAGAAAAAAATAGGATTATCCATTACCATGTCAGCTTAAGTGATAACATAAATATATATCACAGAACATCTGCCACTAAATCACTGTTTATAGATGTCAGATCTCATTTATTATTAAAAGAAACCCCAAAACAAACACTTTAAAGCCTTCCTTAGTATTTCACAAGAAGTGACTGATTTCTCAACTGTAAGGTGGAGCTATTCTTTCTAATCATTTTAGACAGAGTAATTTCTATTATAAACCTCACTCAAGAATTACATTAGGTGGTATTCACAAACACATTATTATTGCCTGAATTACTGCAGCCCAGTATGTAGTCTAGAAACCCCAACATATTCTCTCCATTGATTTTCCTCATCAATCCCCATTGATTTTGCATGAAAGAATATGGTGCATCTCAGAAAACTTGCTTTTATCTTACTTTTCTTCGAACAGTAGAAAATGCAGATCAAGGCTTTATATTTTGATATCAGCACTAAAATATCTAAAATTTACTTTGAGAAGAATTTATAGAGAGTGCTTCTTATACACAGATATTGTAAGATTGCAAAACTCAGAGCCTGTGTTTATAGTGCTGAGTTTGGCTGAGGGGGCAGAGCAGGACAATCTTTTTGCTTTTGCATTTTTTAATTTCATTATCTTTGTCCATTTTCCCTCCCTTTGTGTCAACTGATTTAATAACTCAAGTTAGGCACTCAGGGAACAAATTACCAAATCACAGAATTATTTCTGAATATTCAATCTGTATCCTCTCAGGTACAAGTGAAAATCTACTTGCAAAAGGCACTCATCTGTATCACTGTAAATTGACCTCTCCAGTCTGACCTTTCCCTCACCTCCATGAACAAATCCAGAATACCATAATGTTTTATTTTATAGGAGTTTCTGCTGCCTTGCTTCACTGTATGTGCCTACAGCCAGAAAGTTATTTTAGAAACAGAGAGCTAAAACATCTGGAAAATCCACACAGCTCTCAGCCCTGTGACATTCAATGCCCTCAAACATGTGCCACGGAAACATAAAGTGGCACCTCTAAGGGAGATATACTTTAAAATGTGAGTGCTGAGCACATCCTGATTTTGATCTTTGCCAGTTCCCTCATCTTTTAAATCACAGAGCCACTTAATGATTGCTGTGGTGGTTTACAGAGACGTGATTCATGGGTGCACACGCAGGAGGTCACTGCAAAGGTTGGCACTTCACAAAGTGGTACAGTGCCGCACTCAGCCATTACATTCTCCCACCTACGTGCAAGCTAATTTGATTAAAGGTAGAAGATCAATCAAACTCTATTGCCTCAGAAAGATTAATTACCTCAGCACTTTCTGACTTAATTATTAGTGTTCAGCCATGGGGTTAGAAAAACCCAATACAGCAGAAGTAAAAGGGCCCAATGGGCAGATGTCGTAGACTGGGACACGTTTTAGCCTGAGATTTGTTATCTTTAACTAATGACAGCATCTTTCTTTTCTATTCAGATCAGATCTAAGATCTATAGTGTGTTTATAACTCAGCAGCAGCCAAATTAAAATATTACTATTACATTTCAACCTTACTGTGCTTGAAAAAACACAAGATGAGAACAAAAAAGAATGAAAACACCATTAAAAAAATATAAAAATCTGTCAGCCATCCTGGTTTTGGACGGGGAATAAGGAACTTAAAACTTTGTAGTTTTATTTTTTCTTGTGCCCAGTGGGAGGTCTGAAGTCCAGCTGCCAGAGCATCCTACTGATGATGTTTAAAGAGTATATTTCAGCGACTGCAGAGTTCCTGATTATCAGACAAGTCAGCACGGCAGAAACACAGGCATTTTCCCCAGGGAGAGAGAGCTCCCTGTCTGCTGCTGTGTGTCAGTGTGCAGCACTGACCCTTCCTTCTCCCCCACGGCAGCAGGGACATTAATGGCACGCCCAGGCTGTCACTCAGGTGAGCTGCTGACGGGGCTGGCCATGGTGGGGCCAGCGTGGGTCCCTGTCACACCAGTGTCACACCAGTGTCCGGCCGTGGCAGGGCCAAGCTCTCCGGACAGGGGGGGCTCCAGGACACCAACCCCGTGTCCAGCTGGGGCTGGGGCTGGAGCCAAGGGCTACCACAGACCTCAGACTCAGCAGACACGTCCACCCAGGTTTCATATTCCCAGTGCAGAAAAGCGACCTCTTGAATCACCCACCAGCTTTGCTGTTATCACAGAGAGCCATTTATTTACTGTCTCATACACTGACCAAGTTCCTTTTTAAACCCAGTTTGTATTCCCATGCCCTACTTCTGTAATTCCTCACTGATCTTACTTCCAGACACCCAAATTTCCAGGCTTGCCTGCTTTACAGGCAGCACCTGCTCATTTCCTTATGAACTCATCTAGGGCTTCATTTTGGCCCCCACTCTCTGCTCTTACACAAGAGCCCAAATCCCCAGCCAGCCTTTGCCTTGCAGTTTAAACACGCCAATATTAATTCCTTTTCCTGTATATAGGCATTCCATTTCCCTGCTATTAATAATATTTCTTTACACATGTTTCTCATGCGAGTTCACCTTTCTTTAATGTGGGAAGCCAACATTACTCATAACAGGCCTGTTATGGTATCAGCAATGCCTTGGGGTTTTTTATTTCCTTCTTTTTTTTTTCCTCTGTACTAGGAGTAACCCAGGATTTTTTCACAATCACATTAGGTATTGGTGATTTATAGTTTATCTTTTTAATACTCAGTTGGGGTTTTTTCCTTATGTCATTTTCAGCTGGTGATTTATATACTAGTTACACACACCAGTTCCTACGAGAATGACTCTCAACTATTAGATTTCATCCCACTGCTATTAGTTCAAATCCTTAGCAAAATCCAATTCTTGTGTCATGCACACCTCCTCCTCTATTTTCAGCAATGCTTGGCTTTGAGCTACTAGAATATTTCATTGACATGTTCCTGCTTTTTAATGCCAAACTCGTTAATGAAGATAATGATGGAATTTTTTCCATTCTTGATTTATACTGTGTCTTTTCATTCTTCATTACAAATACTCCACCCTAATGTGGTGTAATAATAGTTATTAGTTCTTAAATACATATATAGACTAACTATACATGTATTCCCCAATATTAAAAATACATGTCATGGACATGAGATAATAGAGCTAATCTAGTTCTACTCTTGGGAAACCTGTAATACCTTTTATTGCATTATATGTACCTATATCCTAGTTTCTCTCTCCCAAATACTTTCCAGTAATGAAGCTTGACCAACACCTTATTTTTCCTTGACACCTTGTGTCTTAGAAATACAGAAAATAAAGAAAACACTATCAGTTTTGATAATCCTGGGAGGGAGATTATCTCCTCTCCTCCACATGAGAGCACTGAACCTGCGCTGTCTTTTAGTGTCATTATCATTATTCTTCATCAGCCTGTCTTTGTGCTCATCAGCATCATCCTTATCAAAAATTAAGGCAAGGTGAAAGCGTTCCCTTAATTTTGGGGAAGAAATATGTGCTACCCTTAATCATGAACAGATGTCATCCTAGCTGCAAACCTCCTTCTTATGTGGTTAAATACCACAGATTGGAGCCTTAATTCTTCCTAAGACTAATTCTCTTACAGTCTGATGATCACTTAAAGCCAGTATAAGCTTTGCCCCAGCTACTCAGTGACTCATTTGCTGCCCACAAGTCGCACCTCGTGTAATGAATGGAATTGGGGAATCTGTGTATTTAAAAATTACTTTCTCCTCTCCCTAGGGGTTGAATCAACTCTTCTACCCAATTCACCCAAAAACCTCTTCAAATGCTTGTGCTGCCACAGGAGGTGCTGTGATTGGGGGATAAAAGCACAGAGCCAGACATATTTGGTAACACCAGCTTGGTATGATATAGACACAAAATCACAGTGTCTACTGGCTCTCCTTTTGGCCACAGATACCTCTACAGATTCTGATTTTCAGTACAACTTTCTTGGCTTATTAGTCACTATTTCATTTTAAATATTCTTTATAGAAACCCTCTTTTTTTTTTTAAGACACCAGTTCCCTCCTATGTAAAACCCTGAAATCTCAATGTGATTTGCCTCATTAAATAGTCCTTTAATTTTCAGCTAGCTTTGTTTATACTTCCATTTTCTTTATACAAAATGATTACTATTATTTAATTTCAGATTAGTTTCAGGTTTTCTGACTTCCCTCCCCAAGGTGCAAGAATTCCTTTACTCTGCCCAATTTCTTGGCTGAACTGGGCATATTCTACCTTCTTCAAATAAAAGAAAAATAATTTTATTCTCTGGAGGAAAGAAACTGCTTACAGCCACTAAGAGGACACCACTGAGAGATAGCTTGCCAGGGAAGGGAATTCATTACTCTTTGTCTATGTTTATAGTGTGTTTTGTATTTAAACATAATACAAAGCAGGAAAGAGGGTGGGGAAAAAACAAACAAACAAACAAACAAAAGATGGTTTTGTTAAAATCATTAGCAGAGGGAGGTGACAGAGCATCCTTATTTGAGCAATTTATGAGCAGAAAATCAATGAATACCACATAAAAGAGTGCTGTTACTTAAGGGTAAGGTTCTCTACAAACCTACATGCATTTTTATATTATTATTTACTTAGTGTGACAGTTTATTGGCATCTCTTCCTTATGATGTGTCTACCACACTGCATATTATGCTTTTCTGTGGAGGCAGCTAAAGTAAGAGAAGACAAATCATTTTAAACAGCCTATTTCTAATTTTAATTAGCACAGTGAATTCATTTTAAAGGTTTACATATGAATTGCTCAGAATTTTCTAACAACTATAACCTTACAGTTATTCTTTTCCCCTTGCTTCAATCCTGTATTGGCTGTGAGTTTGTAAAGCTTCCTCTCACCAGTGTTTCTCAGGTTTCATTCTCATGTTACGCTCATCTTCTTTTCAGTGTCTTGCAATAAATGCTTTGCTATTGCTAGCAAATGGAAAGTTTCCAAAACACGATAATTTCCAATACTAGAGAAACAAATAATACCAAAGAAGTGTAGTCAGGAAAAACTAGAGGGACAAAACACTTTTGAATATATCCCTGTGTGGTGGCCCATCTGCCATCAGCTTTCACAGGGCACTGAACATCTCACGTGGTTCTAGATGTTATTGCTGCCATTTCTTCCCAAATCTGCCTCCTTGGTAGGTAAAGTTGAACTGAATCACCATCAGGTGACTAATCAGGCTCAGTGTTCTACACAATGTTTCAGATTAAGACAGGCCAAATATTAAAGATCTTGAGAGAGAATGAAGACTGTTTTTTTTCCATTTTAGGAACTTCTCTTTTCACGTTGACACTGTGGTCCATGAAAGACTAGATACACTTTGAAAGTATCATGGCACTCCAAATGCAATGAAAAAACACCAATCAAAAATCTAGCAGTATGTTTGTAGGGGAAACTATCAATACAGAACCATTTTCACTATTTCACTATTGACTAAATGTGTCATGCATGCACAAATGAACAAATGGAACCTCAGGCTGAACACTTGCATAGATCACCACACAGATATTTTGGTTGCTCTTACCAAGTCACTTTCCAGCAGCATCCTGAACACAAATGGGCTGTGGGTCTCCTCTTTTTTTACTTAGAGCACACAACAGACATCTATTTATACCTCCTTTTTTCCCCCTGCCACTAGATGCTGCCGTTAATATTAGCATAAAACACTAAAAAGGGCCATAAACAACATTCTGTGCTGTAACCATTGCATCAATTAAAATGTTTCAATGAGATACAAGTTAGAAGGGGAAAAAGAAACCTTCACATATCATAAACGCTAATTAAACTGTGGTTTCAAGTTTAAAACTGAACTGTCAGGTAATTAGACAGGTGATTAACCTTTCTTCAGCTTCACACTTGGAAAGACTGAGATGCCTGCTTAGTCTCCACACAGTGATATGTGTCAATGACATTCAGATGCCAGAGCTGTGTCACTTTAAGGGCAACATTCTGGAAGAGTCATGATCCATATTTCTTCTGAGCCTGCAAAAACAGGGCCCAGAAAGCACTGGCAAATCCCAGATTGTTAATGGCAAGACAGGATCCACACAGCTGCTCTAACAACTCCTCATACACCAGGTCCTGTCAAACATTCTCTGCAGCAAAGGACCCAGATGCTGATTTCATGTACGTCATTCTCACTTCAGTAAAGCATAAATATCAGTCACAAACAACAAGAGAGAGCTGGAAAGCAAGTTCAAATCATGAGTATGCATAGGGAAAGCAGAAAACACAATGTATAACTTGATACTTTTTTTCTTTGGGGGTATATCTGTAGCCCTTTAGAGCTTCATTCTGTAAAGAATCCAGTTTGACTGCCTAGACTATTCTTAAGGGTATGTTACAGCCTCAAACACATAAACACAAGAAAAGCAAGCAATGAATAATGTTTTCAATACAACATCCAAAACCTCTGATGGCTCTTGTCAGATGTCTATCAGCTTGGAAAAAAAGAACATCCTGACATTATTGCAGGAAACACATCACTTTGCCAATTTCAAAAAGTCTGAAACTGAGGATCCCCAGGTAATAGTTTACAAACTAAAAGAAAAAGAGAGAATGGACCTCGCCTGTGCAAAAAGCCCCTCAAACTCCAGTCCTGGGCAGCACAAGGCAAAGGCAGAGGGGTGATTTCCAAGAGCCAGGCTGAATGTGTCAGAGCCAGAGGGAAGGCTCTCTGCTGGATGCTCCATTTACCATTGCAGAGTGTAACTTCCTTCTCACACAGCTACTTCAAGTGCATAGCACTTACCAATTCTTTCCTCACGATACACTAAAGCAGCTGAAATACACCTTGCGGGCCAAGTTTTGCCCAGAACAGATGTATTTCCAAATCACTTATTAAGCTGTTAACAAGGCCTTGGAGGCTTACAGACATTCAGGTGTCTCTTTATCAATGGCACAGTTCAGTTTAATGCAGATAAGGAGCCTCTGGACAATTAACAGTTGACTAAAGTTCAGTGGAATCTCCAACTGGCTATCACATCTCAGCACAGGAAGCAATGCCATTACCCACAGCTCTAGCATGGTCTGGAGCTCACATGGATTTTGCCTGTCTTTTTGACCTCACAAGAAGGCAGTGGCAATGACAGAAGTAAGATGACAAACTCTTTTGAGATTATTACTGGACACCGTCGCTGCTGTCGAAAGACAAGTCAAGAAACCCTTATTTCTGGAGGCTGCAACTTCTTCACAGACCTACTCATCACCCACTCCCTGTTTAAGTACAGCAAGCAGAGTGTTGGAGAGGGAAACAGGTTGAAACAAGTGAATTCCCTCAGCACAGTATTTATGACTGTAAGGGCAACAGTGTTAACCTCATCAGAAAGCTCCTCTGTGTATAGCACAGCAGATCTATAAAAACACCGGGTCATCCATAAACTCTTAACAGCTCAGAGTGTTTTATTTCCAATGGTCAGACTTCACATTCCTAGAAATACAGGGTTTCTTCGTCCACATTAAAAATCAATGTTCAGTTTTAATAATTACCTGCAAAGAAAAAGAAAGCCCCACTTCCTCTACTCAAATGATTTAAGAAGTGAGATGACCAGAGTTCATCACTTACTGGACTCCGGGTCCGAGTTGCCGTCTCCCTCCGTCCGGCTGTTGGGGGAAGCCTGCTCATAGTACTCCTCCTGGGGGAAGCCAAGGGGCAGAGGGTGCGACGTGCTGGCACCGCTCGTGGGTTCATGCTCTCCAAGCCCACTGTCACTGCAGCTTTCCTGGGAGCCATCTGGGAGGTGAAACGTGACACGGCGCTGAGGCTACAAGGAAGGAACAAAATTATATGGTTTCCACTACAGTATCAGTAATTGCTTAATACAAGCAATTTAGGAAATGTATTATTTCAGTTATCTGCCGAGGACGCATTACCGAGAGCTGTGCACAATTTCAGGCTTTCATGAGCAGGCAGCCTGCTTTCAAACCCGCTTCACCTGACAGCACTGCTGGCTGATGTTTTTTAAAAATGTAAGCCCCGATGCAAAATGAAAGACACCTCAAACTAAAGAGATTCTGTCAGACTTCACAAGTCTTTGGATGCCTTTTTTATATTGACTTGGAGATTTCAATCATTTTCTTGAGGCTCAATTTATTTCCCTGCTCAGTTTTCTAGTTTTCAAAAAAATGTTTTCTTTCCCATTAAAAGCTGTTCCACACTTCTGGGCCTAAAAAATGTGACACATTCATAATGTTTTTGGATTCTTCTGAAGCAGCGAAAGAACAAACAATAACAAGTCGTAGGTATTGAAAAAAAAATTAATAGATTTCACACATCTGTTAAGCTAATAAATGAAAAGTAGATTCCACTACTCTCCTTCAGACATTTCATTACAACTCCTTTGATTTTTGTTATACCACAGACCTGCACACCTTAACTGTAAAAGGCTGGGAGCTGGGAAACAGTGAGCTGAGGAAGGAAAACATCCCAGCCCAACTGCAGGAGGAAGGGCCAAGTGGAATGAAGCACCCGATGCACCAGGCACATGACAGTGTTTTTGTCACCTAGGTAACTCTGCATGATGTAGGAACTGGATAACTGAAATGTAAATCTGTCCTAGGATTAAAAGAAAATACAACAAATAAGTAGCTCTCCTTATTTTGATATGTTTGTCTTCCATGTTTTGGATATATGAAATATGAAGACTAAAAAAAACCCCACCAAAATAACAGTTTAAAATATTCTTAGCTTGTTGTTGCTCAAAATTCCATTTGAAAGGCAATGCAAATCTTTCCAGATCCAGAACTTCTGGGATTAGTAAAGCTGGAGATCAGATTTTTGATGCAATTATGCAAAAAAGTATGCAGTGTTTATAATAGAGCAGATGTTGTCAGAGGTCTCTAGGTATTTGGTTCCTATAGGATGATAGTGTTGAAAACATTCAATTATATTAAGTTTTTGCAAAAAAGTTCAGCTTCTCCACTTTTCAAAATCCCTTTTTGTCACTGTGACATTATTGCACATGCCCACAGACAGCTGCTGTACAGTGTGTGCAGCCAAGAACACGGCAGCATCAGCTTTACCTATGCAATTCCTGACAGATGTGAGTGACAGCTCTTCTTAAAAGCTACCAGTAAGACATTCAGGGCTTTCCCAGAAAACCTGGTTTAGTGCTTCACCACTGCTAATGGAGAGGTTTTCTTCTAATGTCGAACCTGCCTCTTTCTTGTTACAAAATAAATCACTCCTTCAGTCCCATCCATCATGGGCTGCTTATTGCCACTCATCTTTCTGGCATTTGGCACTTTAGTCTGCTTCCGAATAAACAGACCTTATTATTTCAATCTGTCCTGTGCTTCTGATCCGCCATCCTGCCCCCCCTCACACACACACAGATCCTCAAAGCACAGAGCACTGCAGAGGGATCATCTCACGTCTCTGCAGGTCCCGCTATGGCTTTGTCTTTTCCAAGGCAGTACAACACATTTTCCTTGCCAACCACCATAATGCCCAGGTCCTTTTTATTGACCTTTTCCCTCGTTGTTCCCTTTTTGGTTATTGTCATTGATTGCTGGTGCCTAAAAGTGGCACTTTGCATTTATTCTTCCTGCCATTCTGTTTTTCCAGATGATTTCATCTGCTTTCATCAAGTACACTTTGTCTTCCAGTCCTGCTTTCCTGTTTATCAAATTTGCAGATTTTAGACTCTCCCTTGTTTGGCAGATCTTTAAGAAAAATTGGAACAGACCAAGCCAAGCCATCAGTTGAGCTCTGAAAACCTGAACACAGAATGACTTCCCATTACACAGGATGGAAAGGGGAGAAAACATCCCCTCTATGAGAGCCTGACAGCCCACTGGAAAAAAAATAATGAGGTGGTGAAAGGTTCACAGCTAACACCCCCACATCCCCCCACGCATTTTTGGTGTCACCAGAAGAATCTTCTCATTGAACTGCACAGTGAGCTGCCTGCAGCTGCCCCAGGGCTCTCTGGAAGGCTGGCTGGGACAGTGGTGCTGCTCCTTCTGTTGGCTTTTCCCACCACAGATGGGTGGACATACATGCAGTGTCTCTGCACAGTCAAAAACCCCAGATGGATCCACAGAAATTACTGATATGACTTATCCTATTCCATTTGTCAGCTGCCCCTCAGAGCCCTATTCACACCAGCAGTGTCAGTCAACTCTTTTCTGAAAGTCCAAATAACTAAAGTTTTGTTGACTCGATCCAATGAAAAGATTCCTGCAATGTTTCTGGTTTACTCCCCGCATTCAAACTGCACCAAGACACATAGCTACAAGTGCAAATGGAATATACTATTTCTCTGATGTGAAGTGAGTTTGGTATTCACAGTATTTGGGAAAAAAACCCACCTTCATTGCACGAGCTGTTTGTAAAGACACTGAGAGGTCTGTATGGCCTTTGTGCTCTGTCTTGTTGGGCCTGTGCTATTTGTTACCCACGCTGCATTTTGTGAATCTGAAGAATAAAGTATTCTTAAAACATTTTTAGCCCAAGTTATACCAGTATTAGCTTTTTCACAAGACTGGGAATACACTGGTTACTACAATGTACAACTGGGATTCATTGTATGTCAACAAAGGAATATTTATTTTCATGGTTCCTTGTCAAAATACAACAGAGGGGTTTAACCAGATGACAGTAGAGGAGACCAGAAAGTCACCATCTCCTTTTTTGTTTTGAGTACCTTGCCCAGTGAGAAAAAAACAATACCCCAAACAAAATTCAAAATGTCACTAACTAATCCTCATATTCAGTTAAAAAACAGTAAATATTTCATTGCAGACATTGAGATGTTATTAGTCAAAACAGTAAATCCCATATTATTTAGAATCGACTGGCATCAGCTGAAGGCTCCTGATTTTTAATTTGATAGTGTTCCTGAGCATGTCACACCCGATAACACCAATGACAGAGCACTTTCAGGAGAATTTGTCAAGGTGAAAAAAACCCCAGAAATTTCTCTACATGGCAGTGCTGCCATTTTCTTAATTCATGCAGGCATCAGACAGTGATCTGGAACAAGTAATTCTAATAAAATTTTGCCAAAAGCTGGGACTTATCTTCTGTCACAATTATTTTGAAAATTTCCTCCTTGAGGCATTGAAATTTCAATTTATAAGATTACAAAATATCCTCAGTCTCCAGCTGCTTTTCTATTTATCTCCGAAGGGAGTTAGCACCGATAGTAATAGAATAACAAGGATTATGGTTTGTTTTATTTATTTGACAGTCAGGATACTTTTTCAAAAAGAGAGAGAACTGAAAGCAAACCTATTATGTATTGTTTGTGGATTCTGATGCAGGAACTTGTAATACAGACAATTAAACTGATAGGGGACAATGAAGTGAAAATTTAAGGAGAATGTAAAGTAATCTACAGTTTCTCTGACACATTTAACAATATTAAATTACTCTTTATTGGTATGAAAAAAGAATTTTGCTTCCAGAGATGTCACAAACCCAGACACAAATGCTGTCAGAGGTCTCATATGGCATTCAGTGCATTTGGTAGAAGCAGAGTGTCTGGAGGGATCAAATTATCTCAGAAAACCGCAAACCTTTTACTCTCATTATTGAAATTTATATGAAGACTGATCAAAGCCCCAAACTATTCTGTGTTCAATCTTTCACTGCAATAATTAGACTGTGGCAGTGGGAATAATAAAAGATGAGTCTAAGTAAATAGCTTTGGATACACTGAAGAGATGATTTCTGGAATTATACACCAGGGGTTAGCCAATTTATAATCAAAAAGGAAAAAAAAGGTAATAGAAAAAGCAGCAGATATCAACTGAGGAACATTAAACTATTAACCTTATTATCTTCATTCATTGAAGCAAATTAATATCCTTTTAAAAGGAGACCATAAAGAAAAAAAACATTACTTTTTAATTTATGCTGAATTAATTATATTATTTAGATGATAACTCTGATTTAAAACAGTATTTAGGAGATCTTCTAAGCATAAAAGAACAGAACTACTTCAACATTTTTTCTCCACTATTAGGAGCTGGTAAATAAAGAAGTAATAAAAAAATGTTCTCAGTTGCTTGTGTCTTTCAAATGCTAGGAAGATGGGAAATACCTTAAATAACCAGACAACAACTATCCTCAGGTACCACCAGTACTTCTCAGTTGTTAAAGAAAATCCCTAATCAAACTACAATTTCCAGCTCAAATCTTTTTACACTCAACTATCACCTTTTGTTCCAGAACAACAATCCAATCTCCTTTGCCATAGGCTCACAGTGAGACAAACAGGACCCAGCTACCGCCAGTGCAAAATTCTCAAAAGAACATGAAAACAAACAGCTTGAAAAGATCCAACCACAAACCCAAAGGGAAATATGTCTTTGTGTTGGAACTTAACAGACACAAGGTAGCATTGTCATTTTTCCTTTCCCTAAACTTAGTAGTGTACAGCACAACCACTATGGCCCAAAGGATTTCTATCAATCATTTTATAAGTCTGTATTCCACAAAATTTTTGCAGCTTGGAGCATGAAATTAAAGTAACTTCTACCCTTTTACCAACAGGAATCTGTATTTCTCTTGAAGCATCTACAAAGATGCTCAACACTCTCGGTCACCATTATTACACACAACGAGAAACTCTTTACCAAGAACAAATCACTGTTGCAATCACCTTTTCTAATTTAGCAGTGGGTTCTCTATATGTTTTTTAATATACCCTACAGGGAACCTGCACAACGTTGCTTTTTTTTTCTTTTTAATTTTTTTTTTTGGGGGGGAGGGGAGGGTTGTTTGGTTTTCTTTTTCAAAAAAGCTAAATGAAGAGCTCATCTCCCAGGGGAAGGGAGAGGTAGAGTGTAAAGTGATGACACCAGCTAATTTCAGAAGTCCAATCTTAGTGGACATTAAAATCAGTTTTTTCCTACCTCTCAACATAAAGTCCCCCAATTGCTGCCAATACTGATAACCTTAATTGTCACCTCATACAGATCAAAGCTGTTCAACAAGCTTTTCTTTTCATTGAAAAAGTTCAGCTGTTCCAGCTCCTGCCCTGTCTTTGTTGATTGCACCCCTTTCAGCTTCTGATTGTCTGCTTGTTTGTCAAATCAAACACACCTTCTCTTTTCCCGATTTACTATATCTACCCTTTTAAATATTGGCAAGACTTTACATTTTTAGCTCTTTAAAACTTCAGAAATCAAATATAATCCTTTTGGCATTCTTGTTATAAATTTATCTGGTCCCCCTAATTTAATATCATTAACATTAATAACTCGTATCTTACATCCTCATTAATTGCTAATGGAAAATACAGCATCTGGCTTTCTTCTAAAGAAGAGAAAGCTTTGATAAATACTTTTACTTTTCCTCACTTGTGATTAACAATCTTACTGTTTCATAGTAGTATGAGACATGTAAATAGTTTTAGGCTTTAACTTACTGCTGATTTAAATAACTCCTCCCACTTAATTAATTTATTTAGATGCAGGAAGCCTAACCTATTAATTTCAAAAGGGCAAACAAAAGCTTGGTTGAGTGCCCAGACAAATACAAATTCAATATGGATGATTATCTTAGACAGATTTGTACATTTTCAATGAAAGAATTACTACCTCCACAGCAAATCAGCAGAACAGATGGTGCCCCTACACCTGCTCAAATGGAAATTACTTAAAATTGTCAGATCTTGTAGCTTGATTCACTCACACAAAGAGTTGGCTCAAGTGATGAGAAATAATCTTGCAAGACTATCTTGTAACTCTACCACACACTTACTCAGGGTGCCTTTCTGCAACAGCACGTTCACGTCCCTCCAGGCATTTCTTACAGGCATGAAAAACTGCACTGAACTGATAAGCGAAAATGTCAGATATTTCAGCTCTTGGCTATTGCAAAAGAAGGATTCTGCAAAACCTTTTTCCATGTAGGTAAGCACTAGAAGGGCTTTTTTGTGACACCACCTGCTTTAAGAAGCAAATTTTCACTGTTTCCATTTTTCACTGAAATCAGTAAAGGCTAAGCTGATACTCTCATCTTCCTCACACCACAGAGGTCATGGAACAAAGTCATTAGCCAAATCACCACTGAACAAAGCCATTATAAACCTGGAACTTCACAAATTTCTGATGAACAACTTCAAAGGGTATTTATTTTCAGACACTAATCCTCGTTGTACCAAAGAGTATCTCTCATGTGACATTTCCCAGAAACATTCAGCAATTAAATTGTATTTTCTGAGTTTCTTGAAAGAACAACAAAGAACTGAAATAAAAAGCAAATAAAACTGAAAATAACATTTAAAGCATGTCAAACATTTTATTCAGCTTTTGAAAGGCAGTTATTGTATGCTAGATGTCAAAATGATAGCTGAAAGCATGCCTTTTAAAGTTTAATTCATGTAAGATTTCAATTTGACATGTGATTAAATAAAAATTACACATGAAAGTTGCACTATGGTTGTGGTGTTCCTAAGTCTGAAAAATAGGAAAGCCTCAATTCTGATTTTTTCTTTAATCCATTCTTCATTTTCCATCATCTTTGATGTTATCATCTTGAACGTTTCATTTCTGATAGGCAAAGACATTTTAGTTAAAGAACATAATCATAAACAATAATGCAGAACCATTTTGGTAATATTTGCCATTCTTTCTGACTGCTGGCCCAACAGCATGGATGTTTTGGAGCAGAAATATTGATCAGGTGTTATTACAATTGTGAGTATTTCTTTTAAAGCAACGCCCCTGCTTATACAGCACTCTTTGTGTTCATACTGAAATACAGCACAATTTATACTTCCATGAAAGTACATAGAACTCTAATTTCATTTTGTTAATTTACACATTTCGGTCGTGGCTCAGATAAATAGATTTCACGTCTCTTTGTGAGCAATCTATAGATTCATGGAATAATAAATGCTCCAGTGAATTACTCACAGCCCCTACTTGTGCACTGTAGCAGTCAAGGCTGAAGCTTTAAGTGCAACCCTGATGAGGTTATTAGTGCTACAGAGACCTGGCAGAAATCTCAAGAACCTGATTCCATTTCCATTTGAGATTTCTGTCTCTGTTCAGTTTTTCAAGTAAAGGTCAAATCTTTCTGAAGTAACACTCGTGTGTGTAACTCCACAAGCCTTGCAAGTTGAAGAGGCTTGAAAACATGCCTTCATCATTTCTAACCAAGAACTGGAGCCCATTTTATGAGTGTTTCCCAGAAAAATGGACTTTTATCTAATCTTGATTCTTTGGGTTGCAAGCGTGCTGAACTTAGAAGAAAAATATACAGACTTTTAGCAAGACATGCACAAGGAGTGTTCTTAAATAATCCTGTCCAAATAGCTGTGCAACACTTCAGTTGCATTTCTTCCTATAAAATAAAAATATTTTGTCCTGCAGGTGTGGATGATTATCAGGTGGTTCATGTGTAAAACAGAATGACTTCATGTTTCATATTCACGTGTATAGCTTTTGCATGTAAACTCATTTTATTTTATTTTATTTTTTTTTAAAAAGGTACGTAATTTAGGACAGAAGAGCAAATCCACAGTATGAGATTAAAACCTGAAGAGCCTGAGGCACTTCTTGAATAAAGAGAAAGAAAGAAACAGACCTCCTCAATTTCTTCTGAAAAAAGTCTCATATTTTTGGATCCAAAGGTTTCTACACTACATTTCCAGCCATTCACAGCAGCTCTCAAATACCTTGGGGAACCAAGGCTCTCAGGACACTCAAGACCTGCTTAGAGGGCAGAGAAAGGATTCTCTTTTCTGCTCTCTGTATCAGTATGTGCCTGCAACATTTATCTTTTTTGCCTTTAGCAAATAGTCTTTAACCACCTAGATTATCAATCCTTAATTTTAAGTGTACAATGTGCTGGCTGTCCAAAGTCACTTGTCTGAAGCACATTCTTATAACAACTCTATATAGTCTATCTTTAGAGGAACTGGTTAAGGAAGAAGGAAGAGGGTACAAAGAAAACTTGTGTAAAATAAAGCGTTAAGCCAACATTTGCAAGCACTGATGCAGCCCATGATGTATTTGATTTGTACACAGGAAAATTCAGCATTGCAGTGTGGAGACTTTTACCAGCAGCACACTCTTGAGTGGACTCCAGTGGCCCTGGACAACCTTCCTGGATCAAGACAACTTTTCCCAGAACATGTATCCTGAAACACCCTTTCCAATTGTCAGATAAATGTTTTACTGTCGATATGAAAAGTTATTCCACATACTGAAATAAAGGAATTCTTGACTGGTACACTTTGCTTTGTTTCAATCTTCTGTTTTTGTAAATAGGAAAGATTCTATGTGATAAACGCCATGGTGAACAATACTTTGGGTTTGTTTTGAATATTTGAAAGATCCATTTTTATCTCCAAGTTGTTTTAAGGAAAAGGATTAGGTTTTATTTGAATAAAGTCAGAAATCTCCCATTTGCATTACTATTTTCACAGCTTATACTATCAGGGTGATAATGAATAAGATTTAGCTGTTATTTACAGTAGAATACATGAAATATTCCAAGTTACTAGAGTCTAACTACATGCTAATAACGTATTCTTATATGGATGTCTGAAATACCTATTTGTAAATGGGAAAAATGTTGCAAATTGAAGTGCTGCATTGTATCACTGATATCATCCTTTGCTCCTGCAGAACGATGTCTCTGCAATTGCCCTTTCAGATAATCAGAATATATAACTGTCTCTCAGAATTCACCACTTGTGTAATTTCAGTAAAGCAGAATATAAAGCCATTAGCCTTCCCTTGTTCCTCAAATCTTGCCAGCTTATTTCCATATTCAGTGCAGCCATTCTTTAGGACTATTAAGATTACTCCCTCATCTTTCTTCATGCAGCAAAACATACAATACAAATTACTGAAGTACCGCAGCATCTGTTGGTTTGCATAAAGAAATAACACAGTTCTGGGCAAGGGGAACTGAGGGGCTCTGGCTGAAGGCTGAGCAATGTCACTTCCCCAGAGCTGCTGTGTGCCAGCTGAGCAGGGACCTGCCACAGTCACCCCCCATCCTGCCATCCCCTACCCCGGTCCCAACCCAGCCACGACCCACAGCTGTGGAATTCGTGCTCTGAAAGCACGCTGAGAGCACAGCTGTAAGCCAAGGTCCAGCTCTCTGGGGTTCAGGTGTCTGTCACCAAGGACCTGGTTTTACAAGGAACCGACCTGTGGCCTTGGGCAGCTTTCCTGAGGTGAGTGAGGAAACAAGTGAGCTCCAGCCATGCACTGGAACTGAAAACCCAGACAGAAGCAAGGCTGTTCAAGTCACAGTTCAAGCAGAAAAGGGAAAGGTGCTAATGCAAAAGTATACAGAGCACCAAGGGCAAATAGTAGAGAAGTCAGCAAAAGTGAGGACTGGGCACCTCGGGTGAGCCAGGAGGGCAGCTCCTCCTCAGGGGTGTGCTGGCTGTGCAGCCACCATGGGCACACAAGTGCCCCTGTCACAGCACTGAGCAGAGGGATGATCTGTTCAAAAACAACCTGATCCCCAGCCACTTACTGTATCAACCCAAAAAAATGTACTGTTGTGTACTCATAAACAGCATAACCTGAGTCCAAGTCCTTGCATCTTTGGAAAGATACCCAAGCGCCCCCAAGAGCTGAGAAACCAAAGGGGCTGGGGAGGGAATGCCAAGGGCACAGCGAATGCAGCTCCTGCAGCTCCACAAGTGCACTCAGGGACTACCATTTCCTCACCTGCCACAGAGAAGATTAACACTGCTACTATCATTCCTTCAGGGTTATTCAAATCTCATGTAAATCTCAGTTAAATCAGAGATAAATATTATTCTCCATACAAGCCACACTGAAACTGCAACCTCTAAATCTGAAATACTTTTTCAACACTGCGAACAAGGACATGATCAGGAGAGGCAACTGCTTGCTCTAGTTGATCCAGAAAAGCGTGGCAGTGCAGAAATCCCTTGTAAAATGCAGCCACAGGAGAGCAAACGTAAGGTTTTAGGCACTGCTCAGGTAAAAAAATAATAATAAAAAAATCATTTCTGTCAATATGTAAGAACCAGGGAGGATCTTTGAAATCAACCAGAAGGAAAAGTGTGTGTAGGGAAGGGTAATAACATTAATATCAGCAGCGCTGGCATAAGCCATGTGGGCAGCAGGGAGGCACTATGGGCACAGGCATCTTCCACGTGCAGCTCCAGACCTGCATGCCTGCACCGATTCCACTCCTGAACACCCATGGTAAGTGCCCTGCGTGCTCACCCTGAAACCATCGCTATGCAGGAATTTTCCTGACTAAAGAATTCAATTTAATTCTACTTTCTAAGACACTTCTTAGTATTTGCCTATTTTCCTTGGCACAAAACAAAATGCATCTCACATTTTTCAGGAAAAACTTGTACGGTCTTGCAGAATTAATTATGTTCTTTTTCCTACTGTTTTTAATTAATTTGACCTTTGGTCCTATTTTTGTCAATTCAGGAGGCGTATTGCAATCAGAAGAAAGCTATGGTGTAAATATTCTGCAAGTCACCAACTAAACAAGTAAGCAATAGAGGAAAATCTATAGCATCCAATTAGTATTATCCTTTCCACTTTTTTCTTTTTTTTTTTTTTTTTCACTTCTCAGAACTCATTAATAACTTTTAGTAGGTAAAATTGCAGGTAGGAACCCTCCTACACCTAAAGCGTATTATATTCTACTTTTGCCCAAAAGAAATCCTTTTGATGTACTGGAAATCTTATTAATAGATTCACCAGAAAACAAGCATGTAAGCTGGCAGAGGCAATTGCAAGAGGTAAAAGGAATGTAAATGACAGATGAAAGAAAATTTCCATGCCGTTCAGATCAATATAAACAAAAGTGCTGCAGCAGCCACAGCACGGAGATGAAGGGAATTCATCAAACTTGCATTTCATATTATTTGTCCTGTTCCAAATGCACCCTCTGTGTTTGGGAGCTGTGTTCTTCCTTTTCCCAATTAATACTACATTAAGATTCACTCCTGCAGGGCCTTTTCCTTCTGGTGCTGAATAGAAGTTTTTCAGTGCACTCAGATGTGGGGGGGATGTAGAGCATAGCTTCTTCCTTCTAAATACTGCCATTTGAAAAGCCTGTAATTGCAGCACTCAATAACTTCCTAAATACTTAAGCCAGAATTAATTATCCCCGCTATTATGGCAGGAGTATGGATCTTATATTGGGTATGATGAAGAGAATGTGTGATAGAACATTTTATTGTACTCAGAGCATGCAGTGGGTGTGCAAGGCACTTAAGCCATCAGAAGCAACAAGCTTCTCTACTTCAATTATATCTCAGTATGATCTCCAGATATCTACAGAAGCAGCTCTGCTCATTTCGTGCTTGCTGTTGGTGCCTAATTAAACACTTTCAGGACTCTTCTTTACACCAGGGGCTAATCATAATTTTTAAAAGAATCCTATTTTATTTAAAATCATACTGGTTCTTGGTGAAAAATTAGAGGAAGGTAAATGCTTATTGTGAAACAGCTTCCGTTTCAACAGTCTTTGAAATGCATATTCATCAGTAGTCCGAAATCCAGGCACATCATGAACTTCAGCAACTGTCTTTAATGGAGTGAACTCTGCAGTCTTCTGGCAGTTTTATATGATGTTGAGGAATCAAAAATATTTGCAGCTACTGTTACAGCTAATTGCCCACACTTCTTAAGAATGCCTTTACTCAGAAGCCGGTGGAATGCAGAAGGGGTGGTGAGGAGGGGAGGAATGTCTGCACAATTGATTGTATTTGATTCAGAAGCAGAAATACTAACTGTGACGCATAAGACATTTAAGCATTTTGAAATACATAACAAAGAAAACACAAACATGGTATTTGCAAGTGGGAAATCAAAGTCCCAAGAAGATGAAGCCTCACTTCCACAACACCTTGGATTCAGACCTTGGTGCAGAACACAAACTAAAGGGACTTTGATCTTGTTCTCTTACATTGAAAAGAAAAAAAAAAAATTAACAAAAAACAAGCAACCCCCCTCTCTGAAAAAACAACGCTTGCCTGAGAGTCAGTGGAATAACATTTAACTGTTGAGGCAGGCTCATTGTCTGAAAGAAAGCTGGCAGCATTGCTTTGGTTTCAAAGTACTTTTTGGGGAAACTAGAAGCAAAATCTCAGCCTGAAGCACACCAGCTGCCTCTTCCAGAAGTTCAAAAGACTTGGGCTGTGTTGCCTTAGGTACCTGAAGCACAGACAGGGATATATTTGCTAGAAAAATGTACTGTCATATCTCAAATGAACACAATCAAAACCAGCACAGATTTCAGTCAGCACTCGTGTAGCAAAGCACCAAGATATGAAATGCCACCACAAGCAGTGAAACAAAGCGGATCCAGAGCACCACTTCTTTCCCCTCACCTACATCTCTAGAATTGCCTCTGAGACTCAGGACCATGATCTGTTCACTTGTTTAATAAGAGAAATAATGACTAATGCCAAGAGCCTCTGATGGAAGAGTTAGGGCAACTGTGGAAGTAATTTCCCTAGTTGGGAGGAAATCATTTCCTCTTGTGTTATGTGCCCTCATAGCTCACTGTAACTCAGCCAACACATTCACTCTCTGTGATTGTTTTTACATCCCTGCCTCCAAAGATATACCCCATTTTTTTCCCCACAGTTAAAGACTATAAATCCACAGTCTAATTCCCATCTGACTCCGCTGGGATTCACAGAAGAAAGAGAAGACAAACAACAGCTACAAGAAGATGACTCTCCAGCTCCAATCAATAATTTGCCTGTCACTCCACAAGCCCATCACCCCATCAGCATAACTGTGCAAAGTTCCTTCTCAGGGATGTACTCTCACACTTGCCAGGTAGACATTAAGCATTTTCACATCCCGTGGGTTTTACATTTCAGTACATTTCCTTCTCCCAGCAATAGAAATGTTCAACAACTGCCACAGACTGACAATAGATGTTAGCAATTTGAAAAACAGCCTATAGTGTAATAGCACTTTGTATGTATATATCATTCTTTACTTGAAGGGGCTTTAGAAAGATGAATTCCATTTCAGAATGAGTGAATAGAAAAGACAGTTGTTAAAACAGTTCCCAAACCAACAAACCAAAGGACAAATGGCTACGGCCTCTTGATTCTTATGACTGAAGTTTGGATTAAGTCAATGGCAGAATCCAAAAAAACCCCACCAAATCAGGAGTCTTGGGCAGAAGGGATGCTCTTAGACAAGCTGCAATTACATTCCGTGTTCTCCCCAGAGAAAAAGCTATTCTCTCTCAAAATATACTGAAATAAATTATTTGAATTTCAATAAACTGCCTGAAATTGGGAATTATGCATGTGCTTTTTATAAGAATAATGCACATAAATGCAAGCACATGCAGCATCACTTAAAACTGTATGAACTCTGAAAGAAAGTGACTCAATAAACAGTTTTGTGACTAGTTTGGCCAATACTAGTGGGTATTCACTGAAGCGAGTGCTAACACAGCCTGTTTCAATGGAGCCATATGGATTAAAAAACGCTATTAGCAACATCATCTAACACTAAACCTCTGTGAGCAAGTGAGAGAACAATAATGATCTTATCTGTCCTGGCCAGACTGAAAAACTGGTGCCTGCAGAAGATGCATTCTGCCAGATATTCCATCTGTGAGCAACAGACAAGTTCATTAATGGAAATCTTCAAATCTGAGCTGAGAAACCCACAGCTAAGAAAGGGTTGCCTTGACAAGCAAAGTTCCTGTTGAAAAGCTCTACAGGTTCATGAGGCTTAAGATTGAGCCATTACAATTATCTGTTATCACCTTTAAATAAGTCTTTTTCCTGTTCTGCAGTTGCACTGACAGCAGTGCTCCTGCCAGAGTTTGTTCCTTGTTCCACAAGAACAGTCTGAGGAGCTCTGAGCACAGAGCCCAAAATCTGTCATGTCCAACAATTTATCGGCTCTGAAAGATAATTCAGAGCTTAGATTAGAAGCATGGGTGCTCCTTTTAGCATTTTAGTCCACCTTACAATCTGCTCAAGCTTTTAAAATGCTATGAGGTAGCACCTCTGACAGAAGCATTACCTACACAGGGCAGCTCCCTGAAGTGCTTCTGCCCAGCCCTACCTCCTCCAAGTAACTGTTGAGTGAAATGTTGGGTGAAAAAGCCCCAGTAAAACTGAGAATCATAGTCTAAAATATGGTAGCAGTGACCAGTTTGAAGATACAGAAACCAGGGCTAAAGCTTGACCTCCAACAGGCTGCCCTGGCAAAAACAGATTAGGAAAAAGAGAGGATTATTTAAAATTTTAAGTTTCCCTTCACAAAGGAAACATTTGTAGAGAAGTATTTTGTGATATTTCTACATCAGTTTTGCAATTCAACATTGACACAACTTGCAGCAAAACATCAGAACAAATAACGCTCTGCAGAAAACAATCAAATTTTGAGAAGACTCTCTAACCAAAACCCTGCTATAAAGGAGCATTAAAGCTTCCTCAGGAAGAAGTTTCATGACATTAAATGAATGCTGGAATGTTTGCTTGTTATCCATTTTAGAACCAGGAATAGAACACCAGAGTTCTGCCCAGATCCAGACCCACTCCAAATTGTCTTCCAGTAAATTTTTCCTGTTGCAAAGGCGGGTGGGAAGGGAGCTGCACTCAGCAGGAGGCCAGAGGAGAAGCCTGTGGCACGTATCAATAGGACATATAGGTAAGAGCCTAATGGGGGATCAAACAGAGGAGCCCACATTTCTAAAACCAGCCTGGAGGTAATCAAACAACAACACGGGCAAATCGATGCAAATCAAACTCAGCCAAAAGGCATCATATCCCAAATTAACACATCTGCCTGGAAAGGTTTGATTCTGTCCGAGCTTGCATCTCTGACAAACACGCTGCTCTCACAAACACTCTCACTAAAAATAGCAACTCAAAGCCGTAACAGCAAATTTACCTTCACAGGTTATATGTTTAGACTGAATCACCGCACAGATACTCAAACATTGTGCTTAATTTTTAACACCAACCTGTGCAAAACCTTCTATAAATACTCTCACTTCCTCTTCCCATAGCAACAGCCCAGCCAAGAGTCCTCATTGTCCTGTGGCTACGAGGATGGTGGCAAAGAACTAATTCACCCCCCAGTGCCCGCGTGAAGCTGCTGTGCAGTCACACTGCCAGTGATCATTTGCTCCATGGGCTCCTGCAAACCACATTAGCTCTCACACCAGCATTTCTCCAATTATGTCATGCTCTTTTGCACCTCACCACAAGAGCACAAGGATTAACCAAGTTCTGCAGTCATTTTAAAGCCTGGGGAAAAAAAAAAATCTCCCCCAAGAGAGAAAACTAAACAACAACAACAAAAACAAACCCAAGCAAATTCTTTTTAGCTTTGATTATAATGGGCTTTTTCTGGTCAACTTCTGGAAATATTTAGTGATATTATGGTAAGTATAAAACAAGAACCAGAATGGATCCAGCTTATTCCCAGGCAGCTGAAGACATGGTACCCTCAGATTTTTACTGTTCTGTTCATCCAAAATAATTGCATCATTGTATGTAGTTTGACTTCTAAACTATTTTAAGAAAACTCTTGACAATTCGTTTGGAAAAAAAAAAAAAACAACTAATTAATTTGGTTTTCTCATGGTTTCAGTGAACAAAAACTATTGAAAACCAATTTGATTTTTGACACAATTTCAATCACACTTGGCAGAGATCTTGTACCTTAACACAAACACACAAAGAGATTTTTCTTTTAACTGAAAATTCCAAAATGCTACACTCATTAAAAATGACTCAATAAAAATGAAAAGGTCAAATTCTGCTGTTAACGATGGCTGATCATCCCCTTCAGACTGTTCTTCTTCCATGGTCACAATTCAGTGCTCTTCAGCTTTCTTCAAACCAAGAGGTGCCATTGAATTAGCAGACACCAACTAAAATACTTGTGATATTTATTGCTTGACGAGAAGGTGTAAGGTAGAATTTCTCTCCAATGAGTCTGTTTTGCAGCTCAGAAATCCAGCACAACCTCTACAACATGCTGCCCAACCTTCCACCAGCTCAAAGTGTGTGTGTTTGCAGGAAAAGCTGCACTCCAGATCGATTTCCAGAGGGGACAGAGGAGCAGACAATTCACTCCAGCAGTGGAAAGTTAAGACAGTCAGTGCCTCCTCAGTGCATGGGAATGGCTGACAAAAGGTTCCCACTGAGACATCCCCACCAAAGGGACAAGGTTCAATTATTGCAACTTGTATTTTAAAGTGTAATGATTTGTGTTATCTCAGCCAATTTAAAACTTGAGTTAAATGATCAAATAACCTTTTTCCCATCCATGAAAATAAAACATTGGGCATCTAGGGTGGTTCTGGGTGATTGGTTGTTTCTCTGTTTTGTTTGTGGGGTTTATTTAGGTGGTTGGTTTTTAAGTTTGGCAGGATGGAAATTGAGGCAAAATCCAGTTTTCCAACCCTAAAATGATCCTACACAACTGGTCTGAAGCCAGTGAATAGTAGTACTGAGCTTCTGCATCAAACTGCACTGAAACTCGTGAACAGGAAAATACCTGAGAATGTTCATCTCTGAACAATCAGATGATTTTTGCTAAGAAAGCAAATGAGATTTAGAAATGGGAGTGGGGCACACAGCATAACCTCAATTTATACCCATAATTTGTTTAAATTCAGAGACATTTATCTCCCTTGATTCGGTAACACAATAGTCCATGTCTTTGAATAAAATATATGTTAGACATGCTGTTTCTCAATTGTGTTTATGTTTTTGACATACCTATATAATTTGTCAGAACCACAAGGCAGGAACAGACTATATATGCCTGTGTGGATGGAATTGCAGGAAGCTTTACAATAGATAATGAAAATTTATGTTTAATTCTGGAATAGTATCCTGCATTATTACACAAAATCTTACTTTAAAAATTATCATCTAGCAAAATTTCTTTAAAGAAGAAAGCCTTTTAAAGACGGAAAGAATGAATGAGTTACTTCTTAATACAAAGAGTAGAAAAATAATAAAAAATGACTCCAAAGTTGCCAAAAGTAGTGCAGCTGCTTTTCATTCCTCAGTTACCTACTCTGATCTCAGATCAATGTAATGACCAGTATATTGGCCTGCCACACATCATAATAAATGAATCTTCATTAAGCAGTCCCCTAAATCCTTCAAGAGCTGGTCTGGCACTTGTAAGTGCTAACAAGAAGTCAGCAGTATTTCCACAAATAATAATTTGTGACTGAACTGCAACCTCTCTTTTGCATTCATTATTTAGTGTAGACTGTGACTCAAATCAGACCATTGGAAGCAAGAGAAACTT
This sequence comes from Xenops minutus, assembly GCA_035221455.1. Taxonomy (NCBI): domain Eukaryota; kingdom Metazoa; phylum Chordata; class Aves; order Passeriformes; family Furnariidae; genus Xenops; species Xenops minutus. The sequence continues at coordinate 3,864,438 of JAWWEE010000142.1, read as the reverse complement.
ATTTTAGAGAGTGCTTAAATGGACAATTTACCTTAGTGCAGCACCAGACATTAGACTTCAAAATTAAGCAGAAACCTTCACAGCCTGACCTTTGGCAAAGCACACGAGCGACAAACGGGAAAAAACAACTGGTGTGACTTCTCCACTCACAGAGCAAGAGACATAAAAATAGCACCTTGTGATTCTCAAGAGCTACAGCTAACTCAATAAGAAAAACAGGAATATTTTAGGGACAGGCTGACAGTTTAAGTAGCTCCAAAAAGGCTTGTTATTCATTGGGGTCTATTACTGCGATCACAGGCATTACTGTCAGAGTACAGGCACAGCAATGCAGGAACAGCATGATTTTGTCCCCTACCCTGCTTCTCATTATTCCCTCAAATCTTACTCTTACAGAATCACTGACCCATTCTAATTTTTTATACAGACTTCTTGAGAGCTTGGACAAATACAGGAAAGCCTACAACAGGTGAAAAAAAAAGGAAAATGCTTCAGAAGTATAGCAAGATCTATTTTCTTTTCCCTTGCTCTTTTTTGCTTTTTCTTTTTTCCCCCAGTAAAAGCAAATAAGCAAAATTACAAACACAATCACAGAATGGGTGGGTTTGGAAGGGACCTCTGGAGATAATCCAGACCAGAGTCATTTCCAAGGCAGGGTAATCTATAGCAGGTTGCACAGGATCCCATCCAGGCAGGTTTCGAGTATCTCCAGAGAAGGAGACTCCACAACCTCTTTCGCCAGCCTGTTCCAGAGCTCTGTCACCCTCAAATAAATCAACTTTTCCTCATATTCAGGTGAAACTTTCTGTCTTCCTGTTTGTGCTCACTACCCCCTTGTCCTGTCTCTGGGCACCACTGAAAAGAGTCTGTCCCTGGGCACCACTGAAAAGAGTCTGTCCCCATCCTCCTGGCACCCACCTTTAAAATATTTGTGTGCATTGGTAAGATCCCCTCCCCTGAGTAAAACAGGCCCAGTTCCCTCAGCCTTCCCTCGGAAGTCCCCTCCTCATCTTTGGAACTCTCTACTAGTCTCTTGAGGACCCCAGAACTGGACACAGCGCTTCAAATGTGGCCTCACCAGGGTGGAGGAGAGGGGGACAATCACCTCCCGTGAACTGCTGGCCACACTCTTCCTAATGCAGCCCAGGAAACCATCCCCTTCCTTGGCCACAAGGATACAAAACCCAAGCTAACATTTCCAAACAGGAAAATCAATATAGAGAAGCCTTAGGCAGCACGCAGTTTATGAAATGGGATACTGTGGTTATTTAAATTGTGCTCAAAACTATCAAATCAGCATTCCATTTATTTCCTTAGACTTGAGGGACAAGTTCACTTAACAGACTCCAGATATTTAGCCTTTGACACAGAAGGAGACGCTTTTAAGCTTCTGAAAAGATGACTTCTATTACATAGGCATACAGTGATCAAATTACATGTTTTGGTAGTGAAGTACATATGAGAGACTGCCCATAGACTGAGACTCATCAGGAAAGCATCTCCATATGTGATTTGATTAGCAATCAAGGAAGAGAAGGAAAAATCGGGTGCTGCAAATCACAGGGGGAGGGAGCACTTTTACACTTAATACCTGGAATTACTTACAAGTGCTCAGGGCAAGTTACTCAGAGTCCAGACTTTTCTCTTTGTGTGCTCTGTGCTCAACATCTTCACCAGACACAGGCCTGTTGCCTCTACCCAAAAGTGAACATTTAAGGATGCAGGGAAAGTACACAAATATACGTTTCATCCTCACTATTATTAAGAGTGATCAACTATCAGCATTGTTCAGTACCTTTCAGGAGACATCCACAGGTAAAGAAAATAAGCACAGGCATAGAGGAGAACAGGCATGGGATGGCAGTAGAAGCCCTAAAAGCACAGGGTGACACAGGAGGGACACAGCTATAAACCCCACCTCATTAGAGTGGTGAATGCACCCCCGGGACATGGGGATTAGTTTTCGGGTTAACAAGGAGAGAAAAGAACAAGTATCCAACATATGCCAAAGACACTGAGTATTGCAAATTTGGACCTAAGCAGTCCTTTGAAGAAAGAGCAAGGTGTAGGATATTTAGCAAGCGTGGAAAGATGACCCTGACTACACTGAAGGGCAAGGAAGAAGGAACTATCAACATTAGCATCACATTTCTATCCAAAGGGTTTGAATACTCTTGATTGAGGTATTCTCACCTCCCTCCAGAATGACGCTATTGAACAGTGAGGGGAAAAATTACAGAAGAGCTGAGAGAGGGACAGATCATAGAAAGTTGGCATATATTTATTCTAACTACATATAATTTGAATTATAAGGGAAATGATCATTATAACTGGGCTAATAAAAATTCTTTAGACCACTAAGACTCCTATTAGACTAACAAAAATTCTGTGTTTGCCTTGAAACTGTCTTTTCTTTTGCCTGCAATAGGATTTTGACTGCAAAATGCTGGAGAATTCAAGCAACCCACCTCTGTAATTTGGATGCAACAAACCTGTAACAGTGACAGTGTATGAGACCATGTTTTTGGAAGCAATTGGGAAAGATGCTTACTCACTTGAGTGACTATGAAAACTGTCACATTAAACCTCTGTCCATACCCTGCATCAGTTCTGTTTTCAGAAAATGGGATGAAGAAATTGAATGGAGAAACTGGAATGGAACAATATTGATCTCATTCCTTACAAAGTTAATTAGTGTTGTTCCTTCTTCCTAAATATCTATGTTTAGCACGCTTCCCAGGTTAACTGAATTATGTAATTTGAGATAATATAATGCAATTAGAAATACCTGCTTAGCTTCAGAAAGAAAAAATGAGCATGAAATAACAAGAACTTTACCACATTACTGCAATGAACACGCTATAACCATGTAAACATTACTAAAAAAAAAGCAAAAAGCAGAATTTGTTGTGTTGATGCTTGTATAAATGTAATTATATTTAATTAGTACATCAGGACCTTTGTCCCTGGTTAATTCATCTCTCATTCTCAAAGGTGTGCTCTTACCATCTCTGTCAGAAACACAATGCCTCCCTCAGAGCCAATTCTGCAGCAAAATTTTTGTGCTTTATTGTTCCCCTCAAATTTTGACAAGCAACAATGTGAGTAATGGAAGGTGAAAAGCAGCATGTACTCATGATGAAGATAAGATCTGAATTCTTAACAGGTATCTCTGAAGACTGGAAATTTTTCCTTTTCAAACTCTTTGTGAATACTAATTTTGAGAGCTGACAGTCAGAACCTGTAGTGAAGAGTTCACTGAAGTTATAATCACCCCTCCATTTGCTAGAGGCTGCTCCAAAGCTCGTGTCTGGAAATCTAGCATCCAGCCAAAAAAATATAATCAGCTCTGATAAAAAGGGAATTAAGCCCTTAATTGATACCCTTTCAAGCTGTCCTGACAGAGCTACCGAGGTGGTAAAACTAATGGGATGGAACTCCAGCACCGAAGGAGTTCCATCACCAAAGCATCGTGCAGCAATCGGGGGAATCCTTGCAACCTTGGAGCTCTGGGTGGGACCACAGCAGAGCAATCCCGAGCTCATCCATATCTATCTGCAATAAGTACACAGGCACTGGGGTCTGGGGGTTTCATTACTTCACCTTCTATACAGCTTCAACCCAACACAAAGAAAAGTTTACTTCAAAAGTTAATTTACTCTGTGAACAATAGTAATGTTTGTGGGAAAACAGCAGGAGGGTGCAGAGATAATGACAGGGGTATCGGATACGGAAAGAAAAAAGTCTGCTTCTTGGCCAGTCAATACCCAAACACCACGTTTGCCACTCCAGCTCAGCATGGGGCACACCTTCCTTGCACTACCCAAAAATGGATCAGGGTGTGATCGACATCTGTGCATGACACAACTCCTAACTTCCAGCATGTGTTGATACCGAACACAAGGCACTTACCTTCCCAAATCCACAACCTTTCTTACAGTGGTCATTTAGAAACAGCAAGGAAAGATTATTTTTGAGCTCAAATAAAAAGAAAATACATGTTTTACCTGTCAAACTATAATGAAAGGGTGATAGAAAGCTGAAACACAGAAATATAATTAGATATCAATTCTTGACCTATTGCTTCTTTTAATAGCAACACAAACAATGGAGCATCATCAGAGACACAACTTTTCTGACATTGAGGCCGCCTTGTCAGGACTCACCAGGACAGCTGTCTGCACACGTGTCCATTCTTTGGTTTTTTACTTTTAATAAATGACCTTCATAAGAGGAGGTGAAGAGAAACTAAATCCCTCTAAACTTTCCCATAAATACTAGGACTGAAATACAACTAAAAAGGAATAACATCCCATCATGCCAGGACAACACCCTAATACTAATCACATGCCTGGGGGAAAATTCAGTAATAATGTGAATGAAACATCTGCACATCATCAGTAACATGATATGAACATGAATTAATGTAACATCAAATCAGGATCAACCTGATAAGGGAACCATCACTATGCCATCACTTCCTTAATTCCTTTACTCAGTGGCAAACCTGAGTGCCAGCATTTTTGACAAGGAATTCTATTTCTCTATGCAGACAGAAGGATTCTGGATACAAACTAAATTCTGGTATGGTGTCTTTGCCTCTTTGCAGGTATATTTTGCTCGGGGGTATGAACTTGGAGCATTTAGCTAAGTGGACAATCAGGCAGTGCCAGTGCTGGGAAAAGCTGAACATCTGAGTCAATCACAGCTGACATCTCTCTGCAGGAAACACTGAACAGGTAATTCAGGATAGGAAATTTATAACAACCAAAGCTTGCAGATGAGCAGGAAGGGAGGTGAAATTTGTCAAGTCAATTTGTTCATTAAGCCCAGCCCTGGTAGGTGTACTCTGGGATGTTCTTTCCCTCAATGTATGCCAAAGCACGACTGGCTGCCTTTGCAGGTGCTCAGTGTGGTTTGCTGTGCTTTCCAGCTGTTTGTAGTCTGACTAAATTCTCATTATTATTTGTGTGAGGATGGTAGCAAAGTATTAAACTGCCTTTTGGGAAATGGCCTGACCTGTGCCTAAAGATGCCTACACCATCCAGCAGGTTCTGTCCCAGAGCAATGCTCACTCCCCTCCCTCAATTTCCCCCCAACACATTGGCTCCAGTGCTTATAAAAGGATCAGACACAAAATCAGTTCACATAGTGCTAGTAAAACACACTGAACTCAAAGGAGACCTACTTTGGGAAGAGAAAGCAGTACGAAAATACTTATGCAAAAGTTAAAATACATATTTTCTCTGCTTCTGTAGGACCTGATCCAAAGGTTTTATGACCTGAGCCAGTTCTGATCATAGGGATTGAAAACAACAACACAGTCCTAGGGATTGATCCTTACAAGTTAGGGATCTTCCTTTCTTTCTAGAAAAGTAGTCTAAGTCCTTTCCTTAAATTATGCCAGAAAAATACTCTGTTAAACTATTCTAGAGGAGGAAAGCTACACTTTTTTTGCAGCTACTCGGTACACAGTATAGCAAAGGAACAAAATCAACTTGGAACATTCAGTTCAGCCTCAAAATAATGGCCAGAATCTATGGAATGTTATTTTGAAAAAGGTTTAGGTAATAGAAAATTTTTATTAAAAACAAAATACTTGAGATGTAGAAATTTATTACTATTTATTATATGTTACCGTGATTTTTTTAAATGCCTAAATTTAATGCTCTCTTAGAAGCCATTTGCTTCCAGGATTAATTTCCAAAGACTTTATCAATTCTTTAGATAGGATCCTCAGAATAGTCCTCCTTGAAGAGAAATCAACCTCATTCAACCTGAAGCATAGCAAGAACAGATGACTAAAATTCAAGTCTGAATCAAGACAGAAAGACTCCAGAGACTTCTACAAACCCAGATCCTTAACACAGCAAAAAACATATATTGAAACCTTTCTGAAGAATACTAGTTATGGATTCTGAAGTCTCCTGCAGTAATGGAGGGGAATATCTTTCCTCTCCTGATTAGTATTGGGGTGGGTTTTCACCTAAGAGAAAATGATGTTCTTGTGACTGTTCTCATTAGACAAGATGCTCAGAATGGTGGGCACGTACTTCTAGTCAAAAGGTCCTGCCGTTCTTTGAGAGCTGCTCATTCTCACACATGGCACAGAGCACTTTAGCCACTAGGTAAGCCCTAAAATTCAGGAGCAGATCCAAGCAGCCTTTTTTTTTTTAAAAAATTAAAATGTGCCAATTACATCCTCTACCAAAATATGATGAGCAGAAGATAGAGTGCAATCCATGCCAAATATGATTCAAGAAAATATACCTATGCTATGACATAAAAGGTAAATTATTTTTTAAAAAGGGAGAATAATAGAGCCTCCCCTAAAAGAAAGCAATCATTCCAATGAGAACTCAAAGGACCACCAATTTACTTTTCAGTTTTCATCTGAGCAGATTCCAACTGCAGTTACAACTCACTGGAGCTCATTAGTATCCTTGTTAAACAGGAAATTAATTTGAACTACGACAACAGCACCTATAATGGCAATTTCAGTCAGAGGGAAGTGTAGAATCCTGAGCAGACAATGCTCAGAATGAGGGGCATCAAATATATTCAGTGCATAACCTCACATGAATAGTCAGATAATTTTGCTTGAATAAGAAACGAACAATAAAACGAACACTAAAAAACAATGCTGGATCTACAGAGTGGTTGAATTAAAAAACACAGTCAAAGCACTGGAAGGATTCATCTCTTCAATGATTCAGGTCCCTTACAGTCATAGGCAGTCAGATTATACACGGACATTACAGACAGATCTGCAGAACAGCCATTCCACAAACCACTGCGCAGAGGCCACTGAATGCATCCTCATGTCCCATAACCAACCCTGCTCCTACAATTAAAAAAAAGAAAGTGAAATAGCATCCAAAAAAATAAACTTATGCTGTGCTGGAGGGAGATGGGGAAGAGATCATGAAGGGAAAAGGTGAGTCCTACCTCATGTTACACAGAAGTGACACATTGAGCTTACACCTGACTAACACAAGCTCTTACTTTGGAGTGGTATTGATAGGGCTACAGATGGGTGGAACTTGGCTTGCCAAAACCACAAGCTTTTGACAAGTCAGACTCGTATGTGACCAGGAAAAGAGTTCTTTGTACTAAATTCATTACTGCTTCTCCATTAATTAATAATTTATTAGCCATTAAATCACATCTAAGAGCTTGGCAATGCCAGAGAGCAATCACCAGCACAACAGTTACACGAATAAATTTTGACACATAAAAGCCTTGAGGACATTGTGGAATGAAGGCAGGAGGACAAAGAGCATCGACATTGGCTACATAAAGGGAAACCTTTTCCTAGTAAAATAAAACAGCAGGCCAGGGAGACATAAGCCCCTACTGCAGGCAGTAAGATAGATGGGTTACCATCTTGAGTACAGAACTGATTTGCTTAGAAGACCAACCTTCTGGTCAGTGTTCTGCCCTGATAAATGTTGACTTTGCTAATTACCTGAATCTCAGAAAAATCACAAAGTACCATGCTCAACACGATCCAAATTATTCCTGTGTCCAGGATCAGATGAAGAGTGTACTCAAGTATTTTAACAGCACTTACAATTTACTGAAAGCTTTGAAATCTGAGTTAACAGCATCTATAGAAAAAGTAAATGTAAAGAAAGCCTAATAAATTACACACACTCAAGGTCAACGATGCTTGAACTGTCTGCAATCTGAAATTTTCACAGTCACTATGGAAAACTAATGATGGTTTGTTTTAATACTTTGAATGTCAGCATTTCCTAGACTATCAGAATGACAGCTGTAGAGGAAGCAATGGATTTATGTCTGCAGTCCCAGGGGAGTAACAGTGATAAGGGCACAGACACACAGCACTAAATTCATGTGTACCTTAAGTATTCAGCTGACTCATCACAGTCTATTCTCTCTTAGTGCAGAGGGGAAAAGCCACCATGAAGCAAACAAAGCAGCTGAAGTACAGAACACCCTGGGACATGCTTAATAAAACCAGCAGCACTCAAGGCAGAAGGATGTCTCCAGGCTTCCACAACACAGAAACAGCACAGAGGGGACATTTTTAATCCAGTTAACATAAGAATTTCAGTCTGAGAGATAAAGACTGAGCTTCAAGTTACGCACTAAATCAATATTAGCTAAAGTGACTTCTGTTTGTGTGCGTGTGTATATATATATATATACATATGTAGTAGATTTGAATGCAAATAAAAACTCATATCCAATTTGCCTGAGAGATTCCCGCCTTCTGAGACACCCTGCCAAAAATAAATGTGACTTTACAGTGGGGTCCAACTGAAAAATACACAGTTAAGGGTGGTTCCTCATTGTGTTTTTTGCTTCTCTGCAAATATACAAACAAATCTGGTGGATATAGTTTGGAAAAGGTAAGCTGCTATAAAAGAGCAAATGAAATGAAGAGAAAAATAGCATTTCTTGCCCTAGGCATGAAACAGTGCCCTTGAATTATGTGTTACAATCAATTTCTAAGCTTACACTATAGATAACATCTTTCAGTGATGTCTCATCAAGCAAATTAGATCTGACCAGTGAAATACTGTAAGTTAGCTGGAATTGATGAAAATATTAATGCACTTGCTTTACTGAGCCCCCACTGCCTAAAGTATTAACTCCTTTAGAGACCAATCACTGCTCTAAGCTTTGACCCACAGACAACAGAATTCAACAAAATCTATGGGGATTTACAGCTAAGAAAGAAGAGAATTCTGCATTAATCAAATGCTCTAATTAAAATCTGGAGTGGTAGAATGCAGCTTCTGCTTATCAGACAACAGTATTTCAGGAAAAGAAAAGAATCCCAGCATACGAGCCAGTTTTGGGCAGAGTGGAAACCTAATGGGCATCCCATAATTCTGCCAGGTAGCATAGACAGAAAATGTACATAAACCTACAGGAATCAACTTTGATTTGAACGTAGCTTATAGGTGGAAATAAGCTTTATTTCAGAATTAAACTCTCACTATGGATGTCACTACAGCAGACTTGAAATAAGTTTGAAATGAAAGCACATTCAATATATGGCAAATTGGAACAGAGAACGGTTTGGGTTGGAAGAGCCCTTAAAGATCATCCAGTTGCAACTCTGCTCCCATAGACAGGGACACCTTCCACTACTTCCAGGGATGGAGCATCCACAGCCTCTCTGGGCAACCTGTGCCACTGTGTCATTATCCTCTGAGTAAAGAATTTCTTCCCAATATCTAATCTAAACATCAGGGAATAAAGCTCAATTCCAAGATGTAAAATGTTTACGTTGCTTCACTCACAGAATTAGGTTTTTAAAGCTACATTCTCACATATATTTTTAGCAAGCCCACCTGTCCTGGTGAGTCAGATGAGAATAGCAACTGTCTGACATTAAGAAAAATTAGGTAAGAACTTGCTTAGGAACCTAAATCTTGTGATTTAATTTGTACATCTAATTTGATGTACCTGCTTTTCTAAACCCTGGATTTCATTTACTTGGAAGTCAGAGTTCCCACTGATAAATCACTGATATATCACTGCTGCTCAAACAATTTGGGATGGCCTAATGGAGTAACAAGATGGGCTTTTAAACTAAGCTGTGCTTTTCTTGGGACATGCCTATTGTGTCTGTACTGTGTAAAGGTGTGAGAACATTAATATCTACCTGCAGAATAGGATAAGCCATATCTATATTAGCAAAGTACCTGAAAGAATAACTTGACAAATAAAGTGTTTGCAATTTTTAATTTCAGTGAATCCAAACTAAACAAGTCATCGGAGCCCATGCTTCAGACTGATTGGAAAAAGAATAAAAATAAAAGGGATAATGATTCATCTACAGCCTGTTTTTATAGGCATGAAGCACTTTAATACTGATAATGGGATTTCCTAAAGAAAAAAAAAAAAAGCAATCCAAATTTGCACCTTGCCTCCAGGTAAAGTTAAAGCAGTTCTATGCATAAAGTAAATTAAGTTCTGGTGCATCAAAGATGTACAGAAAGAGCAGTTTGATTTTTGCTTTGCTATTCAGATTATCTGCCAGGGACTATTTTCTTCATGGATCAAAGGGTGACTGCTTGCTAGGAGCACTGACATGGAAAAATATCTCAGGATATATTTACAGCACAGAGAGCCCTGTGCTCTTCTGGGTCTGTGCTATGGGCTCAGAGCTGAACATGAAGATGCACCAGCTACACCTTCAGCCACATAAAGTGGCAGAACTTTGCATGAGGCTTTGCCAGGATATTTGAAAAGGGCAGCAAAACCAGCGGTGCCTTTGAGGGTGTGAGATTTAGGCTGTCCTGAGGGCTGAGCAGAGCATAACCACGACAGCCTGGGTTTGCAGAGAGGTGGAGTTTCAGGGCATGGCACTGGAGGTCTTGCTCAGAAACTCAGAGGTTCTCAAGGCAAAGACTCCCATGGCCATAATTGCACAGTCACAATCTGATTTCATTGCCTTCTGCAATCAGTGAACAGGACCCCATATCCACTACTTTGTGTGTACACCACTGAGCAGCAGCAACTGTTTATGCTACAACCAGCACTGATCACAAGTGTGCCACAATCCCTTCCCTGCAAAACTCCATCTGACAGAGGCTTTAATGCAGAACAGCACAATTCCTTTGGACAGAATGAATTGGCACTGCCCCAGAACTAGTCAAGCACGGAGCAAACAAGCAGCCTGTAATTTGCTGATGCAGTGATGAAGGCGACCAGAAAGATCCTTACAGATTAGCAGGCAATCAGGGACAGCCTCTCTGTGTGCTAAATGCTCCTCCACTGGCAAATATGGAATGTGCTCAGCAGTGCTAATAAGGAAAAAATAACCAACATGGTGGTTTCATGCTTCCCTTGCTAAAGTAAGCGTTTCAATCAACATTGGGGAAACATGTTGTGTACAGTGCTAAAAAACAAGATGGCATTTTAAAAGGCCTCAATCCCAACTAGCAAATTGAGCAGTGCATCTGTTAACAACTACAGAGCAGACAGTCAGGCACTCACCTAAATGCAGATTAATAGCACATGCAGCTGCTGAAAAATATGAACACAAAGGGCAGAGATAGTGAAGAGAGAAGAGAATGATTTGTGATGCCTGTGCTTTATTTATGAGGCTGGACTGGCTATGAGACAGGCTTGTTTTCCTGTCAGTGATCATGCAAAATTCACTCCCGTTCCTGTGTTTTAACACCCAAACTTTCTTTATCTCCCTGGATATATATTTTCAGGGATAATTTTGAAGAAAATTTTGGACCGTCTGCATTTGAAGGAAATTACTCAAATGCCAAATGAGAAAATGACTCTGTTGCATGGTACCAAGTAAGTAAGGTCAGAGAAACTGCTACAGCATGCTTTGAACTTTCAGTAACCAGGTTTGCAATGCTGGTCTTTGCATTATTAGCCCCAGCATCAGCCAGACTTTTCTTTCCACTGCTCTCCCTAAAATGAAAAATCAAATCCTATTTCCGAGAAGCTAAACCTGCATTGTTAGTTCGTCTGACCTCAAGAAGTCAAAAGTTTATATGCGAGATTTGTCTGAGATCAACATAAACAGATTTCAAAGCACAAAACATTGGAAGGACTCACACTGAGAGGCATTTATGACCTGACCTGTACAAACATGTCAAGTCATGGCACTTTGTCTGCAGTTACCCTGAACAAATCACTGAAAAAGTTTCCCAAGATCAGTAGTTAGTGCAGAATAAGAAAACTGCATTTCAAAACAGTTTTATTTTTACCAAATCAAATTACTATTTCTGAAATCAAGTTTTAAAAAGCAATTTACACCAACAAAATGAGGGTATAGGTCAATTAAATGAAAAAATTAGCTCAGTTTTCAATCTGAAAAAATAAAAAGTAATTTATCCAATAAATCCTAAACATATTTCCACAACAAAAAGAGGAAACTTAACCTCTTCTATTTCAGAGTTCTCAATAGCTTAAAAAAAAACCCCTGGTTTTTAAAACATTTATTCAGTCTTGATATATTCCTCTGGGAAAACACAATGCAAAGATACCAAATGTATTCTGTGAAATTTCCACATCACAGAACTTGATCATATGCAATATATACACCGTAGGTCCAGCATTCCTAAACCATCAAATCTCCAAACCTCCAAGGCACAGCCAGGAGATGCTCAGCAACCACTGAGCACTCAAGGTACACTCAAGGCCTCTTGGATTTCCTGTGAAAGCACAAATTACTGCCCAGCACACACAGAGCTGCTCCAGCCATTTATACTGGGCAGTGCCAAAAGAACCATTTCTTCTGAGTGTGTCTGAACCACTATCAGGGGCTGCCACATGTCAGGTTATTACTCAGGGAGAAATAAATCTGGCCCACCCATGGCAAAATGGGAGCATACAATAATTGAAGACTGTTTGTAAAAACCTGATTACATGACATGACCTGAAAACACAAAACAGTTGTCAACATCAGCTGATTATTACTTGCATGGCCTCGTAATTTTCTTCTTATACAAAAGGCCCATTCCTGATGCAAAAATTTAAACAAAACAAGGACAAACACTCTTTCCACATCTTTGGCTAAACTGTTGACTGGGATCAGTATTGGCTAGAAAGGAGTCTAATAATTCAAAATCATCAGATGAATTTTAGGAGAGAAAAGGTTATATTAATCATTTAAAAAAAAAAAGTAGTTCATTAGTTAACAGCATTAAGAATCCACTAAAAAGAAGTATTTGTGGAATTTTCAGTAGAGGCCAAACCTGATCTCACTCTTATTCACCTTGGATCAATCACCTTGGGTTGGGGCATTACATGCAAAAATATCAAATTGCTGAGGCCAGGAAATTATTGATCTCATTGCAGACAATATCTGTTATTTAATGAGTGTGAGCATATTCTCAACAAACTCATACCTGCATGCTGAAAAAGTTCATGGGAATGTATCACTGAATGGCCTAGGTTGGAAGGAACTTTAGAAATCATCTCACTTAACCCCCTGCCATGGACAGGGACACCTTCCACTAGCCCAGGGTGCTCCAAGCCCTGTCCAACCTGGCCTTGGACACTGCCAGGGATGGGGCAGCCACAGCTTCTCTGGGCACCCTGTGCCAGGGCCTGCCCACCCTACCAGGGAAGGATTCCTTCCCCACACCCAGTGTAAACCTACTCTCTGTCAATCTGAAAAATTGAAAGAGAAGGTGCATCAAACTGGGCAAATAGGTTTTGCCGGCAGGAAATTTGTTTCCCCCTGTATTACTGTGAATATCCAAATGACTTTTGATGATGATTGTGGGTGTTTCACCTGGTGGGTGAAGAACCTTAAGAACTCCTTCAAATTTATTTTAATTTGCAATTTTTTAAGTTTTCTGGAATAATCTGAGGGGGAAAATAGCAAAGCAGGGAACTATGGTGTAAGGCTGGGGATGAAGATGATAATCTGTGCATGTGGATCAGAGTTCAAACAGCGTGGGCAGAAATGGCAGGGGCTTGAGGATCTGTCATGGACTATTTGAGAGTTAGAGGATTTTAATTTAAAATACCAGGATCTAGCAGCAAAGGCTAGATTAAAGTCTATTTTGAAAATCATTCCCCAAAACTTGTATTTTGTGTCAGTTTGATGCAGATTTTTTTACTTGACATTGTGCTACGCTTCTGTCTTGACTTTATGGAGAACAATCACCCAACTTGCACCTTTCTGGGAAGCTGGCTTAGACTTCAGACATGCAGTAATGAGTTCCAGTTTGGAAAGAATCCACTCCACAGTTGTCAAGAGTCAGTATATATCAAAACCCCCGAAGATTTGACGAATTTCACATTTAGGAAGAACACCCCAGGTCTTGCTGCACGACTCTGATGCCGTCGACGTGAACTGATTTGTCTTGGCAACTAAGTGGGGGGAATATGAGAAGGTAGCAAATTGCAAGATTATGTGAAAAGCCTATGATTTCACTTTACCAGAGAGGTTCTCCTTGTTTCCTTTTCTCTTATATTACAATGACTAGTCAATGGTCTGATTGCTGTACTCGGGGATTAGTGTCACAGACAATTCATCACCACTCAAACATATGTTCTCTTGGATGGACCACATTTCCTTGCTTATAATCACACTTTCATTGTGCACACTAGTCAGAGGAAAAGCTCTTCCTCATCAATATTTGGTTGAACATACTTGGACCAGATGTAGATTAGTGTGGGCTTTTTTCCATCTGGAATAAATCAATACAGATACCAGTTTAGCTTTTTAAGACAATGGACAGATTGTATGAGGGTATTTTGTACCTGTGAAGGTTGTTTATGTGCCTGGTGATGCTAATTCATCTCATCTCTCTGGTTTTCTCTAGGCAAACTACTTCTCTGTCAGGTTTAATATTTCTGCAGTGACGTGGAAGAACTAATGTTTAACGCTTCATAGGGCACGGAAAAGGCACAAGCCCTAAAACTGTGCATGGAAATTGCAATTTTGAGCTAAAAGGTACAGGCCTAGAGACCTGCAAAACCAAGGTGAAGCCTTTGGGTGTGTATTCAGAACTCTCTTGGAGCCTACGAGTCTCCCTGTGATGTATTTGCCAGTGTATTCTTAAAGGCCCTCAGTATCCAGAGCCTGAAAATGATGTGACTGCCTGTCCCTTACCTCCTAGCCTGAGATACTTAGTTTGGGCTCTCAACTCTTCTCAAAACCTCAGAGCTTGATGCTGAGCTCTGTTCTGGGATTTTTTAATTTTGAGGCAGTCTGTATGGGCAATATTTCCACACTTTTGGTGTAACTGCTGTTAAAAGCCAAACTGTGCAGCAGGTTCACCATTGCAGGAGTCTGGTCCAGTTTTCCAGGGACTGCATTGGATTACAGAGCCACAGAATCATTAGATTTGGGAAGACCTCCTAGTGTTGAGAACAGCAATTCTGTGGAACACACAGAGGCACTGGAGAAATAACAATAAGCTGCAGGTCCACGTGAGGGTAAATGATGGGCTGTTGGAGCTTGTTGGGAAGTGGGTTTATTTTTCATGGACTGTTATGTGAAAATAAGAGGTTAATAGATGCCTGATACTGCACCAAACTTGAGTTTTGAGTTGAATTCTGGAGTCGAGAAGATTCCATACTTTTAACTGTGTTCTTCTGGTTTTTATCACACTCTGCCCAGGGTTAGGTGGCCTTTCTTGGGTAGGAATGAGCCTTAAGGTGTGCCACATATTTGGATGATTCTGAATTCTTTGTGAAATATTTGGCCCCACTGCCAAACTCCTGCAAATTCCTACCAGCCCTGGTATAACATGAACAGGCTTTGGTTTGCTTGCCTTAGTCTTTAGGGAACTGTGAACTGGCAATCAGAGAAAGTGCCAATGTTGTTCTGGGTCTAGATTTGTAATTTCATCTGTGACTCAAGGTGTGGATCCCAAAGCAGTTGTTTCACTAGAACTAGAAATGGTGACCCACCTCACTCTAAAGTTTGTATCAGAGCAGGACCTGAGGATGAGACACTCATGTTACATGGCAGAGGATTTCCACTGCAGAAGTTAGTGCTGGCATGGCCTTCAAAATACTGAAAACTCAATTAATGTTAAACATTAATTTTAACATTAATTTAATTGTGACCCACCCCAGAAGGGGAGGATAACCCAGGTTCTTGTTAATAGACCCCTTGGGGTGGATTAGAGTGAAATGACACTGAATAATCAGTGTTTGTAAACATGTATATGTAGAGTTCATTTTGGAACAATTTTGTTTTAGAGACAAACAGGTATGTTGCTGCTTTGGGTGTTGTCACCTATAGTAATACAGCAATATTAAAGTATAACACTTGAGGAAATATATAAGGGAGAGAAAGAGAAAGAAAGATAAGGGTCCTAAGATGTGTATAGTTACTCCCCCTGGATGAAACTCAGTAGTTGCATCTTCCATGTGTGTGGGTTGAAGGGATGGTCACTGTCCTGTTGAAGGGATGGTCTTGACCTGGGGGGGCTGGGGAAGTTCCCACTAAACTCAAAGGTTTCATGAGTTATTATGCACTTCAGTCTCAGGTGGAAACGCTTTGTACCTCCCCTGGGGCAGGGAGTTTGACAATGGAAGGTGTTCCAGGACATATCCTGAGTCTCTGACACCTCCTTGGACTCATCATCAATCGTGACCCATCATGGTTGAACATTTGAGATGAACAGCCCAGGCCAGATGCAAAATGTCTTCAGGGTTTTACAGCAGAGTCCTCATGTAAGGGAGGGCATTGGCATGATAAGAAAGATTATCCCAGCACGCAGGATTTGCCTCTTCCCAGCCTCTTCCCTTATCTGGAGATCCAGTTTGTAGCCTCAGGTGTGCACACCCTTCTGCACCTGGGACAGCTGGACAGTGGCACCCCCTTATGTGATCCTGGTTCTTTCCCAGTGGGCATATTCAGGAAGGGGTGGGCTTTGCTGGGTGAGCAGCTGTTTCTTTTCAGTCTGTTACAGTGGACAAAAGTCTCTTGGTGATCTTAGAATGTTTAAGCCATTAACTATTTCAGTCTCTGACACATATTGAACTACTTTTGTTGTCAACCCAAATATATAAATAAATTCAAGGTCAATAGCAAATGGATGTAGTAGAGCTGCAGATGCTGAGCTGAATAGCAACATGGTTTGGAGATTATGTGGAAGTTTTCAAAATAAGTCAGTTCTGTGCTGGTGTTGGGAGGATGTGCAGGTGAGCCATGTGTTGGAACCTGCAGTATTCATCACTCAGGGCTCTCAGAGCAGTAGACTAGACCACCAAATTGTGAAAATGCAATTTTTATTCCTTTTTTGGGTGATGGTCCCTTTGTTCTGGCAATTTTAAAATTCAGTTTCTAAGGTAAATCTCCAGTTTTAGAGAGATAAATAACTAGAAGTGTCAAATCCTGCTCAGTTCACTCATAAACCCACTAGCAATCCCTTCAGGAGCTCAACTTCTGAGGGGAAATGTGGCTGCATGTTTTCTTGAAATGATTCTTGAAATTACTGAGACTCTGGGTATAAGTGCTGAGGAAAAGTTGTGATAGAGAAGTTACAACAAGGAGAAGGTCAGAGAGACCCTCTTAAGCTTGACTTAAACACATGGTCCAGCTTAAGTACTTGAGTAGTCTTGTTTTACTTAAGCACACACGATCCCAGTGAACCACGGTGAGCTCAGGGCAGGACACATCTGGAAGCATCTTGCAAGGTGGGGCTACTTAGAAGTCAAACACCACAGGGAAAAACAACCAAACAAAAAGGATGTTTGCCCCCTGTTTTTCATAACATGTGGTCTTGTGCTTTCACTAAAACTAGGAGAGGAGTTGTCCGAGGACAGTGGAAAGGACTAGGCAGGGACTGTGTGTTTTCCAGCCCGAAGATTTGGGAAGCAGGTGATTCCTGCCTTCTTCCATGGGTGTGAGGATGTGCTGGCAGAGCTGGCTCCAGGCCGGCTCCCTGGTTGAGCCCAGCCTGCTCAGAGCAGCAGGGCTCTGCCCCAGCACTGGTGGGAAGGGGCTGTGGCTCCTGCTCACACTGGGTTGGGTCCAACACACCCGAGAGCAGGTGAGGTCTGTCCGGGAGGGAGATGCTGAGGGTCAGGTCTGTTCATGGCAGGAACCCTCTCATGGATATCTCTGCACAGTGAGAGGAAGGAAGGATTGGTCACTGCAATATAAGGAAGATATTGAGCCATTGGAGAGTGTCCAAAGGAGGGCACAGAGATGGGTCAGGACCTGGAGGGGAAGTGTGTGAGGACACTGAGGGCACTGGGGGTGTCCAGCTGGAGAAGAGGAGACTGAGGGGAGACCTCATTGCAGGGACAACTCCCTGGGCAGGGGCAGAGGAGGGGCAGGCACTGATCTCTGCTCTGGGGGGACCAGGGAC
>JAWWEE010000142.1:3726541-3842716 GCA_035221455.1 Xenops minutus | reverse complement strand
ATGTATACAAGCCATTCAAATGCACATTCACACATATAACCTCAAGGTAGACTGCACTTAAATCCTTTTTTATTTTAAGGTGGAGAAAAGTAATAGTTCAGAACCGTAACTCCACAGAGTAATGAAGTAAAAGCTATTGCTCTTATTACTATCATTAAACTATCATGACTGCCCACAATAATTTTTTCCCATTTTTATATAGCCCATAAAGCTTAAAAAGAAGAACAGAATCTTATTTTATCATTAAAGGAAAGCTTTAAAACAATGATTTTTTGAAATAAATCATCTAGGTAAATATAGACATGCCTAGAAATAGATTCATAAGGCAGAAGAGAGAGATGGAACAAAACAAAGGCAGTACAGAATTAAAGTTGCTCCTTATAGAGAGCCCAAAGGAATTATGAAGTCAGACTTGCTGTGGGTAATATGGTTTTATTTACCCTCCCTTCCTTGGTGCCTGACAACACCACTGTGTCACTGCTCCTCCTAATCACCTTGGTCAATGATTCTTTTGGCTCATCTATCTGTACATTCAGCCAGGAATGCAAAAAGAACTTGCAAAATCCACCCTGAGCAAAAAACATGCAATATTTCAATGCAGTGACATGAGTCTGAGCTCACCCAGTCCTTCATGATTGTAGATATCTGATACAGGGGTTAGTTTGTCAGGAATGCAGGGGCTGATTCTGGAGGGGAAAAGGAAAAGTGGACAGCGTGTGGAGAATGCTGGTGCAATGGCAGAAGAATCCCATCAGAAAATGGCTCAGGATTCTGTTATCACAAGGTTTAAGTAGTGTAAACTTTGAGGTATAAGATAAAGTATTGATGCTTTGCTCCGACATGAATCTCCATCTGGGCTGTTCACTGACATTAAACAGACATTTCTATTTTACAGGAGACTATGACTGCCTGATAAGAGAGACATGACCTTTCCTTTTCCTCTCTCTTTCCCTCAACAAAAATGGTCTACTTCAAAATGTCATGGAAGTGTAAGAACTTAATCTCAAATCTGTCACAGGACCAAGAGATTCATTGCCAGTGCAGTATCTCCCCCTCCACTCCCATCCTTAATGTGTGGTAAAGTAGCAACTCAGTCTTTGCTTTCCTAAGCAATAACCCAAATGCATCCAACTATCCCTGACAGTCCCTCATATGTATACAATAAACTGCTTTCTTTGAACAAGTATTTGAGATCATGCTTTGGATGAGATGATTTAATCCATAAAAATACTTGGGTGGGTTTTTTTGTTTGGTTGGTTGGTTTTTTAACTTTAGAATGCATAGAAAAGTAGCAAAAGCTTCTCGAGATGGTCCTGAAACCCTTCAAAATTTAGTCCAGGCTCCTAGTGACACCAAGCAGTTCAGCAAGCAGACAGTTTTGTGAAGGCAGGGATGAGCTGCTTGCCTGGAACAGTGTGTACAGGGTGGTTGTACACCTGGGCACAGACTGGGAGAGTGAGGGAAAAAACCTGGTATGTCCAATCCCACTATCCAGTTCTGGAAATGGGACTTTCTTTCTTCCATACCCCACTTCACAAGGAAATGCATTCCCTCTAGTTTAAGTCTCGTAAGTAGATAGAGCTGGAAGATATTAAATGCAGTTGTCCACTTACCATCTCTCAGTGACAGCCACTGTTTTGCTGAGTTCTTATTTATAGAGCAAAGGTTAATGAATTATACTTGGATCCTCCATGTGACTGATCTGGAAAGATATATCTATTTTTCCTTATGATTTTTAAATACCTTTTTGCTTAGGATAGAGATAATTTAAATTCATTTTACAAATAAAGTGAATATATAAAGAACAGATAATTAATTTGATTTTCCAGTCAGCTTTTCTTTTTGCAAATGATACTATTAAGGAAAGCAGAATCTTTTACTTCCATTTCTCACTAAGCCTTGATTAAAATATAGCTATAATACATGTCTTTTAATTGACTTCAGGTGATGTAGAAATGTGCATTATTATAGATATTATCTGTTTCAAAGAGATCAATGGATTATCTAAAATGTTAAGGTCATAAGATACAGTGAAGACTCAATCTTACAATGTGCTTGATGTCCTCTGCTTCAACCCAGGTGGCCTTGGCCTCCATTGACTTTAAAAAAGGTTGTGAGAACTCAGTACTTTGTAAAATTGCATATCAAATGCACATAATATAACGGAGATCTGGGAGGTAAGATTGAGTTCAAGGACATGACTATTTCATTTGATGCTATTATAGCAACTTTTTAGCACCATCTTACTCAGTACCTTGCAAAATCTGCTTAATTACTAAATGCCACTATTTCAATGAAGTCAGAAAAAGATGTAAAGAATAGCATATATTTCCATGACATAACAGTATTGGAAATTTTGTGGGAATTGCTTTTCAGGAAAACTCTTCAAAGCTCAAGCTTGGACTGCAAGCTTTTAAGAACTGTTGACTTACAAGAGCATGTAGGGACAGGACAAGGGGGAATGGCTTCAAACTCCCAGAGATAGGTTTAGACTGGATATTAGGAGCATGCTACAGCAAATTACAAATTAACAACACTCATCTAGCAGGCTGTTAATTATTTGCACACATTTCTGAAGCCTCCTGACAGGACACTGCACAGGCTGCAGCGTGGGTGAAGTTTCAGGCATGCAGCTCTGCAGTGGAACTGCACAGTATGGGGCAAGTACACAGGAAAGCATTATGAGGCAGTAAAACATTATTATGCAGTGCAAAGCATCCAACTTTTAAAAAGGCCTAGCTTTATTTATGTGCTATCCTGCAAATTCAATTACAGGATTGAAAATTAGCTACAGGTTTTCTGCTTAAAAGTGCTTGTACTCATTTTAGTGTAGACTTCTTTCTGTCTCTATGCCTAAATTATTCCATTAAACACAGGAACACAGTGACAATCTTCAGCTGCAAATTCTGCTTGGTGCTCTCCTAATGTAGGCTGGTCAGATTAATATATCATGTAACTCATCCTCTCTGAAAGATCAGTATTTCATTTACCATTAACTATGAAAAAATGGCAAAGCAAGAAGAGGCAGCTCTCTATAGAAATCTGCTTGAAAGGGGTAGGCAGGCAGAGCTCAGGTACAATTGCACCATGTGACAGTATCTACATTGGCTGGGAAGTGTCTAAAAAAACACCTATAGGTATTATCTCTGAGAAGTGTTACATATTTCCATTTAAAAGTTCAAACCCAGCATTTGCAGGTGGAATGATTAACCTGTTTCTTCTTTCTCGTTCCTGGTATGCTTTGAAACCTTTAGGGCTATAGCACTGTTGTAATTCCACCTCTGTAGTAATTTAAAATTAACAAGAGAGGAACGTTAAAATTGTATTGCTTTAAAACTCCAGTTTGGAAAAGAGAACAAGGCAAATAGCAAGATGGATAAAATGTATGTTTTCTGTAACTGGCAAGTGAACATTCACAGCTAAGAATCACCATATTTTGGGAAATAACAAGATCTAAAACTCTGCAGCCAAGTTCCTCAGCCAGATTTATCCTCTTTCTCTGGTCTGACTGCCCTGTACCACCCTGGAATAGATTTTGCTGCAAAGACTTATTAGGGAAAAAAAAAAAAAGCATGCTAACGAAGCTATCATTGTATGTATTATAAACTAAGCTTGTAAATGGGATTATTCTTTGGAAAATTTGTTGAAGAAATGAAGTTTGTGATGCAGGAAGCTTAGAGAAAATTAATGAATTCGCAGATGTTCACCTTAATGAACAGCAGATTGAGAATATATTATTAAATTCAAAAGGAAAAGTTTGCATATGCTGTCAAAATTAGGTTTTGATCTCTACAAGCATTGTGCTCACGTGAATAATCAATTAATAATTGATTAAAGGATTCCTCCAAATTTATCATTTTGGAGCATTTTATTATTTATTTGATTTATCCAGAGAACTCAATAGATCAATGTGTGCATAGTTTCCCCCTGGGTACCTTAATGTAAAATACCTATCTCTGATAGAAAAAGTCCCATTAGTTGGACTAATAAGTTGTCCTATTGTTACAGCTGAGCAATAACCACCTTCTTAGCACAAGCATCCCTTTTCTGAAAGATTTTCTCACCTTGCCAGTGTTTGTGCTAAGTAGCAGTTCCATTAGTAATGCCATCTTTCATCGTGGGAGGAAGGATGTATTTGGTCTGCATTAGCCTTGTATCTGTTGCAGAAACCACCAGCCCTACAGAACAAAAGGTGGGAAGGCAAGAAGGGAAGTGTGGCCAGACCCCAAACCTTACACAAAATCCAGGCATCAATCCCTTGCTCCTGGGAGAAGGCCATCCAATTCAAGAGGCATTTAGAAAATGTGAAAGCAGTGTCACATAGAACTGCAATTTATGGCATTCTAATTCAAGGAATGAAAGCTAACTACAAATTTGATCCTATAGAGCTGCATCATATTTAATCCTGATAAACTTGAAATTCAGAGCTCTATGAAACAAGAAAAGAATTTTATCGTTTTTCATGCTTCCCCTACACTTCAGTCTGGACTTTGGGCCAGTACTATATGCAATGCCATAGTCAATTAACAGCAACAAACATCATGGAGCTTAACGAGTTCCCTGTGGATGGTAGGGAAGCACCTGCCGGATCCTGCCTGCTGACAAAGCAAAATGCCTCGGACAGTAGAAACTGCTGTAATTTCAGTGGATTACAAAGCAAACTGCACGTTCAGGGCTATGAAAAGTCACAGGAAAACTTGCTTTGAAATATTCTTTCACTATCTACTCCTGTTGGCAGTCACAAGAGGGAATATTCCTCATTTACTCCCATGAGTTCCAGTCCTGAACTTTAGCAAGGAGCACAGAGCAAAGTGCAAAGGGAAGAGCAGTGGAATCAGTACAATGCTTGGGGTCCCACTCGCTTTCTGAGTAGCTGGTCACTCTCTGCAATATAGCAGAGGATTAAGTTCCCAGGCAAACACCACCTGCAGCATTTCAGCACATTCAAGTCACTATTAGAGGTTTCAATCAAGTTGGCAGCAAATTGAACAGGGACAATGAAAGAAACAACTCCATTGCCGCCTGCCCAAGCCCTCCCCTGGAGGATGAGCCTCTGCATCCCAGTGCAGGACCACACAACAGCCTCTCTGCCAGTGGGTTATGGGAAGCAGGGTTTGTTTTCTTCACCTAGTTAAATGTGTAGAGAGATGTTTCAGGAGTGCCTGCAGCCAGGTCACCTCTGTGGGGCAGGGAAACATCGCAGTTCTGTGCAGAGCTCCTCACAAACCAACACCCAAAGGGTTTGGTCCAACTCTTACTGGACTCAAGGGTTCTTCACAGCCTTTCTTCTAGTGACATCTAATTATTTTTACTTTTTTTGGCAAAACAAAATCAGTTTTACATACACACTTACAAATACATGGACTACACAAATAATAGCATATATCATGTGAGAACTGAATGTCTCTTCAATGCAAAAGCAGCCTGTCCCTACAGGAACCTTAACAGAATGTAAATAGTATTTTGGGCTAAGTTACATCATCACTGTTACCTCAATAGCTCTCAAAAGCTGTGAAAGAATGTTTGCAATTTATAGCAAGCTATAACATAAAGTGAATTTATGACACCATAAAACCAGCCAAAATCTCCACACAAACCCAACACCATCTTGCCAGGACTTACTTAAGCAGCAGAGCTTATTTTCCAAGAAATATGGGAAATACAAATACATTTTTATGTCTGTTCTCTTTCACTGAAATTCCTAATTTTTCAAATGACAATATAAGCTTAAAATAACTTCCAGGTTTACATTAGATGAGCTGGGTTTTTTTAATACCAATAATTTAACTTGGAGCTATAGAGGCTCATCCAGAACTTTTCAGAAAACCATTCCTCACATATCAATTCATTTAAAAAAAAGACCAGATAAGGGCATAATTCAACAAACCTTTCATCTCTAAAATAATAATTTCAAACCACAAAAAAAAAAAAAAAAAAAAGAAGAAATAAAAGGAAAAGAAAAAAGAAAAAAAGATGTCCTGTTCAGATGCAGAATATTCTGAAACCTAGACAAAAAGCAAATGTACTTTGAGAGGCTGATAACAGAGCTTGTAACAAAGCACTATTTTCCACCTGCCTTTTGTAGACCTCAGAAAATAAATTCAGCAAATTCAAATGCATATTAGCTCAGAATGGAAAATACCCAGCTACTCCTTCAGATTCAGCCAAAACACTGGAAGATAAAGCCTTTCTCAGCTGTCTGCATTTGGGAATGGTCCTGAATAGTTGCAATCCATATGGAAACTGGTCATCAGAGACATTGGTTAATAGCTTTATTAATTCTGCTTGTTTATTGAAAGTCCTTAACCAAATTGAATATTAATGTTATTTTCTGCAAGACATCCCAACAAACCTAATCCTCACATGTGTAGCAACTAATTAAAAAGTTGTGTGGATGAGAATTGGGTTACCCTTCACTTTGTCAGCAGACTTGCACACTGAGGCATAGATTTCCTGTACTTACTTAGATTGAAAGTGATTTAATTATGAAACAAAGTAACTGGAATGTAAATGCAATTTATTGAAACAGAAGATGCAATTGCAGCTATGCAAAAGTGCAAATTTACAGATTACATAAATATAATATCATACTGGGAAAGTAAATGTTTTTTTGAAGTACCATAAAACCAGCAGTGAAATGCTGGAGATCTGCAGTAAAATTAAGTAAAAGAAAATTAAAGCTTTATAACAAGAAGAGCTCCTTTTCTACAGAATTGGTCATATTTGCCAGAGATACTGCTCTCATACAACTACTCCTATTATCTTTCCTCATTTTAAAATGACTTTGAGCCATAAGAATAAGAAGAATAAAGATGATGAGTATTGAACGGTTGAGTCTAGACAATAGGCACGAGCTGGCCTTTATCTTCTCTTGAGAGACCTTCCGAGATTATGTGATGCAGTACCTTTTTCTTTCTGAGAAATGGATGACTGAAGTCAGCAAATAATTTAGACAAAGCCCAGCTTTCACAAGCCTAGTCAGAAGAATATTTCTCAGATGTTTTATTTTCAAGAATGGTTCTATTCATTTAATGTATTTAAATACATAAAAAAGAACTAAAATGAGGGAGTTCTTCCCTTTTACTCCCAAGAGCTTCAAAAGAACAAAGCTATTATGTAAAATCGAATCAGACAATATTTTCTGGTTTAGAATACTAGGTCTTCTCTTAAACCTGAAAAGCAGATGAATTATGACTGTTCACACCACCATTTACATGAATTAGTACTTCTTTACCACCCAGACTATTATTACTACATGCCAGAGATTAATGTAAAGACACATAGAGACATGAAAGTGCTTGATGTGTTTGCCAAGATTATAATTTGTCGTACATGACACATCCAAGACTAGAAATGCTATGTGCTTGCAAATACTGCTTTTCTGGGAAAAAATTGCAACCCATATTCATATCCCTAGGAGACAGCTTTCACCTACTTACAAATAATCTATTTGAAAAACAGAAAGAAGTGCAGAGCAGGGATGGAAGACAAATGGACTGCTAATAACAAAAACAAACAAACAAATCCCTCAAAACAGGAGAAAAAAAAAAAACACACCAAAAATTGAGTTTCTTTCTATTTCTCCCAATTTTCAGTTGTCAAGATTAAAACCCCATGAAATGTAAACAATACACAGTTTTTATTTTGTAGGGAAATACAATTTAAGTACTTAGGAAGGAGTTCACAGACTTAACAGACTCTCAGCTCGGCAGAGTCTGACCTTGACCTTGTCCTCTTGAATCTCACGTTTAATGACACAGGACTGAATCATTGCTGGAGCAGTGGCTTGTGTGCTGCTTAAGGAGGAATTCCCTCGCTACAGCAACTCAGAAATGAACCAGCAACATGTTACTACAAGGTTGTAATTAAAGTTCCTACTGAGTGAAAGAAAAAGCACCTCTTGCTTTATCTCCTGCCCTGATTTTTAAGACAAAGTGCCCAAATTGTCTAAACTACAGGCTGTATTTTGTCTGTAAGCTTACAAGTTGCAGGGTGAAGCAAACCAACATTTTTTTAAATTTGCAGTTTTGGACTCCACGACATGTTTTCTGTCACATCTAATTTGAATGTGAAGTTCTCATTGTTTCTCTAAAGCTTTAAAGGCTAATATGAATATGCTTTTATATGAAATCAGACAAACACAGTAAATTAAAGGACATATAAAACATACTAAACATATGGTACAAATGCCCTTTTTAAAATTGAAAAAACCCATCTAGTAAATCCTGTTTTCTATGAGATATAAAAAAAAACCACCCCAAAATTCCAAAAACCTAATAATTTTATGACACAATTTCTTGCCATACATGCCTAAAGAAAGTTATTTATGGCACTGGTAATTTGACAGTGGGTTTGACTTCTCTGAAACAAAGGTATGATTAAAAATTAAAGGCCAGGCTCCATTTTCCACATTTCATACACATACGACGTGTGACACCGACAAGCCTTTGTACCTCTGTGTGTGCACACCCCAACAAAAACTCCATGGAGTGTATTCCCATCTCCGAAAGCCTCACAGATGCAAGCCCTGGACACAGAGCTGGGCAGATATTGAGGGCCATGGGGCAGTGAGAAGCCTCTTCAGGCCCTGTGGAGCGGGTGCCTGCCCGGCTGTACCACAGCCCCGTGTGCAGTCAGCAGGCTGCAACATCACAGATGAGAGATGAGAAATTTTGAGGGCAATTGAGCACAATGAATTTTCACAGTGGATCAACACAAAGTCATTTAGAATGGGTATTTCTGAAGCACTGATACAATGAACACATTTACAGTGTTCAATGGCCCTAAAAAAAATCACCCTTTCACCTGTGGCATAGCTACTGCTGAGAGTGAATTCTTACATGTCTTTTTATAATGGCTATTTATATGCAGTGTGCACAGATATACATGTCGACACACACACATGCATACCTTCAATGTACCAATCAGCTTTTTGCTACATTATGAAAAAAAGAAAAAGCTATTGAAACAGAAAAGCTCACCAAGCTTTAAAACCCCTCATGCTTTTTAATTCTTTTCAATTGCAAAGTAAACTCCATGGTAATGGCAAACCTCACTTCGAGAATACAAAAAATATATAACTGGTGAGCTACAGAAATCTGGTTATCTTACAGAGAATGAATAACCTACTGTAACCCTCTCCAGGTCTTTTCTTGCACATGAAATGAGTGGAGGAGAGGGCCACCATCAGCTCACTGTGCACACCTGGGACAAGAAGCCCAACTATAATATGAGGAAGTGACCAAACAGCCTTCTAGCTTCCTACAGTTTTCCTATTGTAGTTTATAGCATGCCGCACATACTAATAGATTCTCACTTTTCTTTGGGATTTTTATGCTTAATCTGGGTTATTAAATAGCAAAGATCAGAGCTTTACTTTCTACTGTTCAGCCACTTCAGCAGCCCCAGTAACTCTTTTGTCCATGCTGGGGATTTTAAAGCAAGCCTGTGTTTGCATCAAAGCCTTGCCTTGGTCCACAGCTGGTTATTATATCTGCAGGCATGGCAGCTAACAACAGGCAACACCATTCCAATTTATTCTGCACTGTCTCCATGCTTCCCTTCTCAGGGATTAAGTACCTTAAAGCAACCATCTTGTTTCTATTTCTGTGCCCAATGCCAGTTATTTCTGAAATAACAATACATGCTTCAGTAATAACAAGTCATTTCCCCTTCCTTTGACTGACGAATGGATTTGCCACCTCCTTCTGTTAGTGCTTTCAGGACCAGTCAAATTAACCTTTTGCCTGTCTAACAGCCCGTTTCAGTGCTCCGTGCCCTTAGCACAGTCTGTCAAAGCATTAAGTACAGCAGAACTGAGAGACTCCAAGACACCATTTAGAGATTAGACAGAATTTTGGCACGTGTCTCTTCTGCTGTTCGGAGGAAAAGAACTTGGTACTTTTTCCTTGCCCAGGGGCTGCACACCAACCATGGGAGTTTCCTTTCACAAGGAAAGCATTGAAGAACACATTGTAGTGTCAATAAAGCTCTTCTGAGAAGACAGATTTATTCTTCATTACTAAACTTAAAGGTTGTAGATGATCATCCTTTTCCTTTTGAGTTCTCCAGCCACCAGAAGGCTGCTGATGCATCAGGTAGTAATGAAATGAATGTGTGACAGCAACACATAACATCTGCTAACAAGAAAAGATACTTTCTAAATTAGGGAGCTAGAGAAAGGATGCTTAACTTGGTAGCTACAAGCTGCCAGTGCAACTGCTCACTTTCCGATATACATCTGTAGGTTTACAACACAAACTTAAAGGTATTAACAAAACAATCCTGTTTGTGTCTGACATCTTTTGAGAAAGTATTGCGATCCCAGTGGTATGAACAGCAATAGAAAATAATGCTTTAGTGACAACTAATTCCCTACCATTGTGTTCAGGAGTGCTGGTGTATAACCCTTCCCTATTACAGAGGTTTCCTTCCACTTAGTAGAATCAAGAACAAAGCAGTAAGTAACCCTCCTAAATCTTGCTTCAGTTCCAAAGGCTGCTGCAGTAGCTGCCAAAGGAGGTTCACTGAGGTATCTCCTTATCTGCACCAGCCAGTTTGTAAGTCCCTAAAGGCTCTCAAGTCCCAAAGTGTCTTTAGGACATTGATAGGTATTTATTCACTGCACCCTGTACATTTAATAGCCTGATGCAAATCCTCAGTGCCAGGATGGAAATTAAACTGTGTGAGTCCCAGCAACAGGAAAACACAGGCTGTCAGGAGCAATCACAGCCAGGACTGGGAAAGCAGAACTCCATCTGCAAAGCTGTTACTTTTGTGACTTTAGAGTTACATGGCTCAAATACAATAGGGAAGACAGTGGAGGAAATACAAAGTGCATAGATTAAGATGCTATCATTGGTAGCAAATGCAGCATTCATTTCCACTGCCACCCCATTCCTGGGAGGATAATTTAAGACAGTTTATTTCTTGAGCTTCTCTGATGGAGTTCTGAGATCTGAGCAACAACTTTCATCAGGGGTTTTCTGTTTTCTTTTGTGGGGGGGTTTGTTTGTCTGTTTTTTTTCCTCTCTTACATACTGCTTTCTTCCACAATGGCAAATATCTATTATTTTGTAGTAGATTGTCTGCTTGAACAAACAGTAAAATGAATCAGCAATTAAAAAGCCTTTTTTGATTTTCTTTTCCTTAATTACTTTTGTAGATCATGAACCTTTGACAAGGTTGAAGGGATGGGAAAAAAAAAATGAGAGAGGAAGAGAATAATTTTGATTGAAAGCAACCTCTGGAGCTCCCCTAGTCCTAACTCCTGCTCAGAGCATGTCCACCTATAAAATGTCCTGAGCCATGTTTAGTTGGGTTCTAAGTATCTCCAAGGGTGTAGATTCCAGAGCATTTCTGGGCAAGGACTTCCAGTGTTAGACCACTCTCAGAGTATCTCCCTTTCCTGTGCTCTTTTCTACAACACCTGCAGATTATAATGAGGTCTCCCCTTTACCTCCTCTTCTCCAAGACAAACAAACCCAGAAGCCCAGTTCTCTCCTCACAAGATGTGCATCAGCTTGCACATCTGGGCATTTCTTCTTAACTTGTTTCAGTAAGTCCAGGTTTGCTTGGCTTGGAGCAGGGAGCCCAAGCCCAGACTCCAAACAAGGTCTCACAAGAACTTGGTAGAGGAAAACAATCATTTCCTTGAACCTGCACTCTTGCTAATGCAGCACAGGAGATGTTTGGATTATTATATGTACAGTGCTTTGCAACTGAAAATCTCTTTCCCATCTAAAGGATCCTCCAAGTCAAGGGGAAGAAAAAAAAAATGCTATCCAAGTCCAAAAGATATTAAGGTCCCAGAGTTCAGGCTTTGGAAATGTCTGTTGTGAAGGTTATTATGTCAGTGTCCTCCCAGGAAGGGCTGACAGAAGAAGAAAATATCAGAATATGACAGAACATACTGTACAACACTTTGCACAGCTCACTCCAATCAGCAACCAAGGACACAACCTCAACAAATTCTTAATAAGTTTACCAGTCCTTAAACTACAGATGCTCAGAGACCATTAATATCTAGTTTCCAGAATATTACATCTGCTAGTGTATGCACTTTCATAGAGTCAATAGAATTTCTTTTCTATATTCAACACAAATAGTAGAAATGAGTATTTCAGATACTGTCATAAAATTAGAAAAATACAGATTAATATAGTTGTCAACATTTCCACTATCAAGACTGTGCTTATTTTAATATTTAATTATTTTCCAAAACTACTACAGGGAAGCTGCTCTGAAACTGATACCATCATCTACTTTAAATTACTGCCCTGCATGTGAACTTCACAATTCTCTTTGTTGCAGTTGCCCAGAAAAAAAAGACTGTAAGCTCTGTAAATCCTCTCCCCATACAATGAGAAACTGGGGCAAAATAGCAGATCCTCTATCATCCCTGACAGTGTAATGAATGTAATCAAGGGGCTTGAAGATATGGCTTGTGCTTCTCTGCAGAAACATTGCTTATTCCAAAGAGTGACTCACCAAAGAGAATGGGGTAGAAAAGTGTTTTTGATCACCCTCAGGATGTTCTCTGTACTTCTTAACCAGAATTCAAGAAGCTCTTAAATGTCCACTATCTGCTTTTTTTGTTTGTTTTGCTGTGTTCCTCTGAAGCTACTGAGTAATTTCTGCAATTGGATTGCAAAAATGTGTTATCATCCGATAATGACAATTTGAAAAGAATTGTTACAGTTTCTATGGAGTTTATAAAGGTTGTTTATAAGCAAGCACAAATATTCATTCCTTGGCTGCTTCAGTACTTATATCTGCCTAATACTTGTTCAGGTATTTCTGGTTTGGTCTCATTCATAGTGGCTATATACAGAATATAGCATACCAAAGTTAAATAATGTTAAATTGAAAATAAAGTAGCACCATATTATACTAGAGTAAACCTCTCTCAGCACAGTAAGGTTACCTGCCTCCACAGAAAATCCAGTCACACTTCACACTGGCCATCTAAAAACCAGCTTTGTGCTTTCTGTTGCTGACTTGACTTGAATATCACATTGAAGCTACAACCAATGTGCAGCCCAAGGTGTTAAAATGGACTGGGGTCCATGGAAAGCAAATCAATGCCAGGAGACAAAACCCCTGTAATATTGCAGCTAACAGTTTCCTAGATTTGGTTTAGCAGCACTCCTTTGCTGTTCCAGAGAACAGAGCAGAAATAGTGCCCACCTGTCCTTCTCTCCAACTATTATGGCTTATGTTGCAGACAAGGGAAATGGCAAAGCTCAGTGAGGGAGCGACACACAAAAACCAAACCATCTTTTATACTGCTATAAAGCCATAAGACAGCATAAAGGCAGTGCAATGCCAGCTAAACTGGTGCAGTTGACAGGTATATAGATGAAAAATATGCTGGCAATTAGGAGCCTTGGCTAAAAAAAAGCAAACATACACAACTTTCAAAACGATGCTACTACTGCCTTCACATTTCAGCCAGCTCAGGGCTCTGGCATCAGTTCACAGCTGGCAGGGAAGGTCTGTCCTGGAAAGGGATCCTGTGTGGTTTCTCTCCAGTCTAACAACCCCAATTCTCAGTACTGAAAGGGAACAAATACCTTTTGCTTCAAGGAGCTGATCTTGAGCAGAAGGCCCAAAGGAAAGGATTAGGAACTCTTATAACGAAGGCAGCACGGATGAACATTAGTCCTTCCCTGGTGCCAAAGGGGCTTTCATGGGAAAGGTGCTCTACCTGGGTAAAGCACTCAAGAATTACCTGCTATCTCCTCCTGCTCCTGCTGGATCTGTCCTAAGGAGCAGGAGCCCCACCAGAGGCTCGTCCTGCTGCAGACTCTAATCTTCCTACAGCTGGCTGGTCCCATGCACAAACCTGAAGGAGCTGCTGTTTTATGCTGTCCCTACCATCTGCACATGGAAGCTCTGATACACAAAACTGAAAGATATTTCCAAGAATTCTTACATTTTCCTATTTTTCAAAATAGTCATGAAGGAGACAATGGGCTCTGGAGGTTTCCAAGGGTAGGAAAACAGGTGATTCAGTCAGGACATGGGGGCATGATGTGCATTGCAAAGTTGAAGTTCTAGTTCCTCCTCCCATTTGTCAAACAGAATGCTATAAAGAGTTACAGAATCAAGAAATGTCAGACAAACACAGAAAAGCTTTGAAACCTTTTGTGATAAAGCAAAATTAACAAGCATAGTTACAACAGCTACATGCACAACTGTGTTTCCAAGGCAACAACTCACAATTCTTACAGCTATAAAAAATCCTGTGCACCACGGGGGAGTTGTGAAATTAGGGAGACTCCAGCTAAAATAGAATATAGAAAAACGGACTAAAGCAGAGAAGCAGCAGGAATGTTGAAATTATGAAACTCACACTGCTTTTAAGAGATGCCACCTGAGCACACCTTGGTGATGCTTTGGGGGAGTCCTGTCCCCCAGGCATGTCCCAGCCATCTCCCTTTGTCTCCCAGGTGCCAGATTGCCCACTCACCGGTGCCACAGGAAAACAACTATTAGCCTAAAATTGGCAGGGCAATTACTGTCACTCCTTCCTTGCAGGGTAACAGCAGAATCCTGCCCATGTCATTTGCCAGCCAGAGAGAGTGCCTGGCCTATTAGCAAACCAGAGCACAGGGATAAACTCATTCTTCAGAATCATTTCATGGGAAGAAAGCAGAAAGCTTAATGATTTTCTTTTAATATTATGGTTGTGTATATGTAACAAAAAAAATGGTAAACCTTAGGATTCAAAAAGCAACTTTTGTCTTGCACGAATTCACAAATATATTAAGTTCCTCAGAAACTTGAAGAGTCCCATACATTTGTAAGGAGCACCTCTTAGACACACTGGATTGTATGTCATGTAACTGGATATGTGCATGTGCAAATTAAAGAGATAAAAGTAAACTTAGGGAGTTAAAACCTCATAATTACACACCATGTATGAGCACTTGATAAGAATTGCTAATTTTAAAGGCCCACAGGCATACATCTTTCTTCCAAAGCATGTGAATTTGCAGTGTGAGGATTAGGAAGATGCAAATCCAAGTTATGGAACTGAACAGGTATTTCATTACTAGCACTGGTAATTGGCTCACAGACAAAAGTGTCCTGTACAGGTAAATGGGCACTGAGCAGCTTCACACAGTGGCAAACAGGAGCCTCCCTTGTTCCAATGTGTGAGTGCAGGGCAATAGGACTCAAACTAATACCTAATTTTGCATTTCAGGAGAAACAGAAGTAAAGCTGTGTTCAGTGCTTCTCTGCCAATGGATCAGCTCTGCATTCAGTCCCCTCATGGAACCATGAAGGTTGGAAAAGCCCTCTAAGATCAAGTCCAACTGTTAACCCAGCCCCGTCACAGTGACACTAAACCATGTTCCCAACCTCTCCATGTTTTTTGAATGCATTCAAGGATGATGATTCCATCACTCCCCTGGGCAGTCTCTTCCAATGCTTGATCACCCTTCCAGCAAAGAACTTTTCCCCAGTATCTAATCTTAACCTCCCCTGGCATAACTTGAAGACATTTCTTCTCATCCTGTCACTCGTTACCCAGGAGAAGAAATTGAGCCCCACCTTGCTACAACCTCTTTCCCTCCAAATTCAAGACACCACCTCTCTCATGCCTTACTGATAAATGCAGCATTGCAAATCTTTGATTGGCATGATTTGCACTTTTTTTGCGCAGAGTGAAAAATCCACTTAAATTCTGATGCTCCCTTCCCTTCATACCACTGCTTCCTGTGGGTTGACAGTGTTCAGGACACAGTGTGAGGTGATCACAGAGCACATTTCTCCTGCCTTCGTGACATTTCCTCTATAGGTGCTGATCAAAGAATAAGTGATAGACTGTATGTCCCTATCCTCCTCCCTTCTTTCATCAAATGAGCATAAATAAGAGATGACTACAAACATCTCTGCAGACATACCTGGGGAATTTTTAGATCAAGATCATTGTTTCTTTTCTTTGTTATTTATGTGAGTAAAACCAGATTTTGATTGGGAGGGAACACTCTACAAAGACAGCTATAGGACTAATGTGGGCTGTGACCTCCTCCATACCTTTTTTCTCTGTTCACATCCATTTTCATTTTACCAGTGATATCTGAGCCACAAGGACTGATTCACAACTTCAAGAATCATGACAGTGGCAGAACTCAGGCCAGTGCTTCTTGCCTGCTCAAGCACTCATATTTTGATGGTTAAAAGCCTTCAGGGGTACATTCATCACTGTATATATTACATAGGTTTATTCTAGAGCAAAGGCAAGAAAGCAGGGCAATGTATATGTGCTCTGCTTTTCATGAGCTAATGAAGGGACTAGTGAATTTTATTGCTTTGTGAAGTATTAATCATTCATTTCTATTAAAACATTGACGATATTACATACTATATCATAAACCCTCCATATTCAGTGATACAGAAGCCTCTGAAGAGAAACACTATATAGAATTGATGGGATGTGTGAGTTTTTCACAGTCTTCAACATCCCTTTTTTTGCATGCTCATTAAAGATTGGACTGAGTTGTGGTTTGCACATTAAGTTTGGTGTCCAGCCCTCAGTGTACCCTCACCCCCAAACACACTTGGATCAGCATTGCTGCATTTCCACATAACCCAGAGCTCAGTCTGCTCATCACACACCTAAAGAAGAAGATGTCATTGTCCTAGTGGCAGAGGATCATTCTTTCCAGGGGGTATCATCATTTGAGAAAACACAAATGGACTCTGAAGTGCCACATACCCCCAGTGAGAGGTGAGAGCAGATTCTGCATTTTCTGCTCAAGGCATTTTTAGCAGCTCAAGACAAGGAGAAACATCAATAGGTTCTTGGAGAATCAAAGCAACCTGTATATAACAATGCTTTTGTCTCTGATGATATAGCCAATTGCTCTCTACCTTCTAAAATGCTTCTGTGTCTCCTATAGATTTTCCATACATTATTTTTCAGCCACTTCTACTAGACAATGTAAAGCTTGCTTAGCACTGCAGTCAATAAATGAAAATATAAAAGTCTTTATTTACACTACCAGACAGGGGCTCTAATGCAGTCCTTGTAGTGCAATACATCACAGGTCTGTGGCTTTCCTTAGGGTTTATTCTCTCTCTGACACAACTACAAATGCAACTAAATCAAACCAAATACCTGGAGAGTTTCCAGCCGTATTTTCCTGTCCTAAATGAGTAGACATCTCTCTGCCTGTCATATATCCAGTTGTTCAACAGTGAGTAAGAGTTTTAAAGAATTAGGGAGAAAAAGAAACAGTCACACTGGTATGTCCTCCCATTTGTGTGACACAATAATTTGTGCTGACATTTGATCTTTGGCATTTACAAAGAAGGAAAGAAAGAACACATTTTTAATTCCCCATATCCCTCAAATAGAAGGAAACTAACGTTGTCTAAAGAACTAAATACAAAAAAATTTAGGAAGAAATAGCCCTAAGCCTTTCCAGCAGCATCTGCACAGATTGAACTAGATCAGATGCTAAATCATGTTCACAATTCAGATACTTGATATTTTATCTGTTTAACAGATTCCCCATTTCTTTCCTCTTTGCAACTGCAGCAGCAATTAGAAGTGCAATGAATATTGATACAACAAAAACAAGCCATTTTTCCCTCACACTGCTTTTATATATATAATACACATTCAGACACTACCAGTGTTGCAAATAAGGTTTCACCAACGTAAATGATAAGGTTGTGAACAAGAGGTGGCTAAAATGTCAAGTAAAGTC
Organism: Xenops minutus; assembly: GCA_035221455.1. NCBI lineage: Eukaryota > Metazoa > Chordata > Aves > Passeriformes > Furnariidae > Xenops > Xenops minutus. The sequence continues at coordinate 3,824,990 of JAWWEE010000142.1, read as the reverse complement.
CTCAGCAATAAGGACAGACTCCTGGGATAAAATAAGGTGCACATGAAAGAGAGAGAGATGTTACAAGAAGAAAAAAATTTCTTCTTTCAGCATTTGAAAACAAGCTACTCCAGAGCTACTCATACAGCTGATTTCTTCAGGAAAAAATTCAGACATACCCACGAGTGTCAAACACATGTGAGCTGTTTCACAGACACAGGGACACAGCAATATGTTCAGACACACACCAGCTCTGAAGGCAGTTCTCATCTCAAGCTTGCAAGGAGAACTTTCTCCAAAGGACTGCAAGCCTTTGTTTTTTTCACGGGGTACATTAATGCATAACCTATTCGTGTGTAGCTTTTCCTAATTTCTGCTAATAATTAGTGTTCTGAGATACATTAGGGATGAAATCAGTCGGGACATCTGATTTATGTATGTTGTTTCAGGGTAATTAATATAGTCTAGCAGGTACACACTATAAGAAAAAAAGAAAGAAGGGAATATAAAAGAAAGGAGAAATTTGGGTGAATTTCAGGAACATGAAATGCCTCTTTGCATTTAAGAAAAACTGAGTATCTTCTCAATTTCTGACACCTATGTCAACTAGTATTTAGACCTCCCCAGCAGAACATCAAATTGTCATATAGAATATTTACACTTGCACAGTTTTCTAGACCAATCTACAAGGGAAATGCACTTTGAAATACAATGTAGCTTAATTCAACCTTTTCACTGCTACTGATATGTCGTACACATTTATTCATTTATTATGACTGGACATGAGAGCAGAAAACAAGAGCCTGAGCACTGAGTTTTTCTGCAAGTCCCATGCAAATTAAATGCATTTTCTTCCACCTGTTTTTTTTTCTTTATGTTGAAAATGTACATAGTCATATTCTAAAGGTGTGCTGATGATTTTACAGAAAAAATCCTTAAGTCATCAGAAAAATATCAAAACAAGAGGAGGGAAAAGTATCTGATAAAGGACACAGACACATGAATTTATATAAACTCACTCAGCAGTTACAAACAAAAAATGTGCTTTAATAGAGCAACCAACACTTACATAAAAATCAGAGAAGTCTTCTGATAGAAACAGAAAAGCAACATGGGATTTTTTATCATTGTCTCATTCATGCTGAGAAAGAGTATGGCTTTGACCATAAAAAAAGAGGTTACTATCAGTCATGCAAGGTCAAGAATAAATATTCTTTGTAAAGCTTTAACAGAAGGTGCATTCATCAGAAGTCGTGGGGTTTTTAAAAATTGAAATCAAAGCTCTAAAAGCAGAGGAGCACATGGGTAATACCTGTGCAACTTAGCAGCCATTAACCTTACAACTGCATCATTTGTCAAATGTGGAGGAGGATCAATTCCTTTTCCACAAGTAGCATAATGATGTTACCAGATTTAGTGTTAAAATAAACACAAGAAAAAAAACTAAAAAAAAAACCCACCACAAGTAAAAAAACCTGAAAAAGCTAAAAAAATGAAGAAATAATTCATTTATACAACAGAATTTTTATAAGTTGCCTCAAGTAACTGATAGGTTTGAGCACCAGGCTCCAACCTCCCAACATATCTTCTATCCCTGTGACCAAGGCTGTCCTCTATTACTGTGCCCTTCCAGCATTGCTTTCATATAATTATATCTCTTTGATAAGGATCATTCCAATGGCTGTCATGAACAAAAAAGATAAATTTTCTGTAAGCCTTTGTCTATTTTTCTGAAATTTTGCCAGCACTGCACCTCAAAGATTTCAATTTTCTTCCTGTCAGCAACACTTCTTTCTCAGGATTTGTATTTTTTGGCTACTGCAAAGAAATGCACTTTTTACCAGTTATACCCTATACAATTCAAGTTTCCCAATTGTTTTCCATGGGAATTTTAAGAAACCCCCAAAACTGATACATTTAGCTGACAAGCAGGACAAGATAATATATAGAGTGTAGAAGAGCTAAGGTTGAATCCTAAATAGTTGTATTTAGTGTCTCGACAGTTCAATAACTGTGATGTTTTGCATCTCATTTTGATAAATGAAATATAGATTTTTGACACCTTCACATATCTTTTGCAATACTTTATTCCTTCCAAATTGGTGGTTGTGGGAAGATGCTATTTTATTGTTACAGCTGAAATCTGTTCAAAGATTTGAATGATAAATCAGTTTCACTACGTAAGGTCATCCCTTATCCCATTTCACTTCTCCTGCCACACAAAGGAAAGGCTGCAAACTGAACACATTCTTGTCTCAAACGTTCCCACAAGCCATTCCCTTGCTAGGATGACAGAAATTACTGTTATCATAGCTACATATTTTTTTAGACACATTTAGACCATCAAAATGTATAAATATGGATGAAATAAGAAATAATGTTTCTAAGTAGTCACCAAAGCAACCTCCAGTCGCTCCTGCTATTCCATTATCTTCCAATAATTTGATGCGGCAATATCCTGATACATAAATCCACTATTTGTAACAGCCAAAGACAATTTCCTCTCATCAGTCTGTTGCAGCTTCTAGCCTATAAATCTCGCCACTTTGTGCAACTTCTGGATCATCTTGTCTTTGATACTTCGACCAAAAGCTCAATTACTGTCTCCCTCCCGCATTCCCTCTTGTTCATGGGTGCTGGTGGTTGAATATTCCACACAAATTCCACTTTCTGAAGGCACTTTCTGGGTGGGGAGTCCATGCCATCCCAGGAATAGAGCCAGTCAGAGCTGTTTGCCACTTCCTAAGGGTTGAGAAGTTTCAGAACTACAGGTTTGGCTGCCAGTCAGATAGAAATGCAACTCCTGAATGTGGTACTTGTAGCTGGACTCAACAAGACCCATAAGATATAAACTACAGTTTTGATTTCTGAATTTGTGCTAAAAATGCATTCCCATAATCCAAATGGGTTTTTCTGAATACCTAACAAAGGGTACCTTAGACAGAGTTGTAACATTCATCTCCTAATTGTTTTGCAGACAAGAATACAAAGTGCAAAAGATGCCTTGGAACAAAATTGCTGAAAAGATGCCAACAGCTCCAAAGAAACTGTCATTCACCATTGCATCTACAAGGATCAAAAAAGGAAAGCTTCCGAACCTCCTCCAGCCACCCAAATGGGTGACAATTTCCCTGCATCCTCCACACTGTTCTCTGCAGCTCAAACCTACACGTCTCTACTCCCTTGGTTATTTTAGCTTCAGCAGTGCCTTGGCTCTCAGGCTGCTCCACTGTTCAACTCAAAGGCTGAGCTTCAATGAATTTATGTTCTTTTTCAAAGAACTATGTCTATACTTTCTAGCTTTTAGGAAAAAAAACCCAAACCCAAACCAAAACTAAAAACCCTCTGACCTTATTAGGGCTCCGAATTACCTTCAGCTGTTGCTCGAAGGAGGCTGTCCATATCTTCTTTCAGTCAATCCCATTCTAAATCACAGGCAGCAGAATAATCCACTTCCTAAACATTTCCCTGTAATTTGCATCTTTCCATACAGTTAAAAATATTTTGAGTTCTGCTCCTTCAAGTACCTAAATTCAAATTTATGTTCTTCAGAAGCAAAGAATTTCACATCAGTTCCAAAATTGCTTCCAATAATCTCGTGTAGCACATATTTACCTTCCTTTAGCACAACACCATTCTTCCCACAAATTGATTCTGTATTTTAAGATACACCTTCTCTACCGCTGTTCCATTTTTACTCTGTTATTGTCAGTAATGTCCCTGTATAAATAAAATCCTGCCCTTTGCACAGAGATCTGGAAACTCTCTGCTAATTGCCACATTATTAATTGCTAAGTCAACTAGTGGCAACAGGGAATCCAACTGCTGCCTCTGGAGGGCCAAAGGGATCGTCAGAGAAGTAACTTCTTCTATCAGCTGCTCTGTTTTTCTTTCTTTCTGGGAATGCAGTCTGTGTTGTTTTCCCAAAGATGTGCAAGCAGCAGTAGGTAGAATACAAAGACACCCTATGGAATGGACTCAGAGAAGAATACTCTAATTAGATTATGTCACTAGACTTGCTTAGTAATGACTATTGAAGGCACAGAAGAATGCTACAAGTATAATTATAGTACCTGACAGACCAACAAATTAAGTACCAGATACCTCCAAATTCATCGAGCTTTTCTTCTCCTGTCTTTCCACTGATGCAATATTTAAAATGCTTCACACAGATTCATGCATGTGCAGCATGACAATTGATTGGCACAAGGTGATTTGTTTTCCTGAGTGATGCTGGTATGATCCTCACTCACAGTCTTTTATTGATCCTTGAAACAAATATCCTCCTGTACCGGTTTCATTAGACAGGCTCTGTCTTGTTAATTACTGCTCACTCAAATCTTTTGGTGTTTCATTAAAGTGAACAAATTGAAAGAATTAAATAAACAATCCATGTCAGCTGCCACTGTGCCATTCTTGTGCCTGGTCTTTAATTCCCCAGAATGCCAACAAGGAAAGGTTTCCCCCATGACTCCCCTCCCTCCCCCTTTCTTTTTTTTTAGTATTTCTGACATCAAGTCACAACAAAGTGGTGCAATGCACCACAAGAATTGACTAAATCAAGTTGGAAAATAGTCTGAAAGACCTGGCTGACTACATCTCAAATCCTTTTGGACTTTAGGGAGGGTTCTTCTACCTCACTGCTGATACATACAGTTTCATGAGCTTCTCTGCAATGGATCAAAAGGACTTGTTTTCCTGATCGCAAGAGGGACACTGAAGGACTAAACAGCAGAAATAATTTGTATGGAGATTTCCAAAATGAGTCATATTAAATTGCTCTGATAAGAACATTTAAAAATTGGGTTTGCAGGGAAAAAAATATTTTTGTTCTTTTACGAAGAAAATAAGCACTTTTTCCTTCCGATAGGTAAAACCTGGGGAAAAAAAAATAAAAAAAAAAAAAGGTAAAAAAAAATTACTCCTTTCCTACCCTGGGTATAATTGATTTTGGAAGGCTGTAGAACACTAGACACTGGAATTAGAGAGAACATTCCCTATAGTCAGGAATACCTAATAAAAGCTCAAGATTCAAGATGATTAAGAATAGCCAGGGCACTTTTTTATTAATGAATCCTTTACTCTGTGTGTTCTCAGGCTCTTGGAACTGCCTACATCTCCCTAAGCATATTTAGCAGCTTTATCAGTATTAAGGTAATGATTCCCACTCCTCTTTCCATTGTTCTTTCATCCAGTCACTAACAGATTTCCTTACGACCTGCAGTGAGCCACCAGAACAATGGAGAGCAGAGGAATTCAGAGGAAGCTGCTATTTTTCACAATTTTCCCAAACCCAGAAATATCTGGAAATAATTCAGCTGCTACTTAAGCACCTTTTCTCCTGCTCCTTTCACTTCTTTCCTACCTTGCCTTCTCCAGGACACCACCTTTGCTAAAGAAACCCTCAGCCTCCCAGAGCTGAGCTGCAGCAAATAATGGACCAGTAGGGGACCAGTGGGGACCAGAGGCCAAAAGTCCACTGTCTTTTTTTGAGATAATCACACTCAATATTTACGCTAAAGAAAGTGAGAGACTATAATCTTAAAGTGGGAACCAGAGAGATTTTTGACATCTTGCAGCAGATTGTGACTATCTCGAACCTATGCTTTTGGATTTGGGGGCTTGGGGAGAGGCAGCATTTTTCAGCTAACATCTGTGCATTTTCAGAAGGATAAAGCACAAACTCAGGAATTACTTTGATGGGCACCACTTTCAGTTGAAAAGTGCAAGAATTAACAGCAATATTAACACACATTTAAATGATCTGGAAAGCAAAGGAACACAGCCAGAAAGTGAGGCTGAAAATACTGATTTATCACCTTCCCTTCCTCCTCTATTTCCCTTTCACTCCCTTTTCTCTTCAGTTTTCTATCTTCTGCTCATCTTTATCTGAAAGGGACCTATCAGCTATTATGTGGCTGACTGGTAGTGATGAGACTGCCAAAATGTGACAGCCTTATCTACAGCACAGCCCTGCAAATTGCCAACCATTGATCCAGCAGCCTGTGCCAGCTGATCAGTGCAAAGCTGTTTTGATTTCTTTTCTTCTGGGAAAGAAATGAACTTCTCTGCCAGCAGCCACTATCCTGCCAGTGCTATTCCCCAGCCAAACAAAGGACCTGAAAATTAGAATTTAGTTAGATGAATTAACATGACATCCCTTTCTCCTCACATGATTTCTGCTGTATTATGGATGTTGCATCCCATTCTGAAGTGCGAGGAAAACCTATACAATTGATTAGAATAATTCCTCTTCAGGCTGTCTGTATGTAAATGTCTTCCAGGTATATAGTTGAGCATGGCCAGATCCCTATAAACTTACATCACAGGAGCTTTCCAGAGCAGTCTTCCTTGATTATTACAATCAAATATCACAACTGAAGAAATTTCAGCTAGTTATGTACCATTGTGAGAAGGAATAATGTTTTACTTAGTTTCTTCTCCCCAAATGATGTCCTTGTGGGATCATTTGAAAATCTCTGTTTATTTACCTCTTGGAAAGGAAAGAGAAAAAACTGAATCTTAAACAGGCAATCTCATAGTTCTGTTTGTTTTACAGCTACATTCTACAGCTTAGGTACAGTCATCCTCAGTCTATAACAGCTTTACAGAAATAAAAAATATGTGTATGCTTCAACACAGAGCAGGTCAGATGTAACCAAGAAAGATCAAGAATATCACTTTCGTGGCTAATTCACTCAAAAAGGGGCATTTCCTAGTTTCTCTCTTCTTCACTATGGAATCTAAATATTCTCTTCATGGGCAGTGGTCGTCTTATTTCAATTAATCAGTGACTTTACTGAATAATAGCCCAAAGGTTGGCAAAGAAGAATTTGCTGACACTGAAATCAGAAATGACAAAATATAGTGTCAGTCTGGAAGTTTTGACTCCTGACTTGATGTACAGCAGAATCAAGGGAGGGGGGAATCTAATTAATTCTTCTCTTGTTACAGCAGATCATTTATTTAAACTGAAAGGTTTGATTTTCTTCTCTTTTCCTTTTTTTTTTTTTCTTTTCCTGAAGCATTTCTATTTCATCCTTCAGAAGTTTCTCATCATTTGTATCATCCTTTCCTTTTCTAAGTATTTCTCAGCTTAGCTAAACTTCCTGCAGAGGTGTGCTTTTATGGGCTCTGCTTTTACCTCTGCAGACACTTTCAGATCATTTTCTATTTCATTCTGAATTCCTGAAATACTTTCTGGAACTTTTGATGGACTTTAATGGACTATTATAAAGCCAGAATATTTATCAACCTACACCCTGTGTTGCAAAATTAGCAGGGTACTCATTAAGCCCTTTTTGTCTTCACAAATCAGGGTTGAGCATGTCAGGAAAGCCATCCCGTCCTTCCAGTTGCAAGAGATTTGTTGCCACTTCACCCAAAATGAAACATTTCACATTGATGGACATCTTCTGGCTCCAGGCAAGGCTGAATCTGTGTAGCCAGCTCCAAATTGTAACTTCAGAAAGGAACTCACACCTCTCGTTACATCAGAGAAAGATGTAAAATATGCATCGTGGCAGCTGAACTCCTCCGAGGAAACAGGGTTTGTCACACTTTATAACACTTCTTTCTGACTGCCTCGGTACCTTTGCTGAGCTTCAGTGTGTGGGATAAATCAAAGGGGACACAGGCAGTCAGCAGTCCATGGGCAACCATTCACTAACTTCACTACAGCAAATACAAAGCTCTATTCCAGTGCTGAAGGGTATTTAAATGTTTTTTATCTGGATTCCTCTATGCAGACCAGGATGAGATCTCACTCCTGTCCTTCTGGCAAGAGCATTACTGCAAGAGTGGTTTTAATTCCTCTTTTAGATGTTCCTCGTGCCTCCTCCCTTTGAGTGTCAATTTGGAACAACACACAAAAATACCAGGATGCTGAACCAATAAAAAACACTTGAAGAATAAAAAGCCATGCAGAAAAAGAATGAATTACTGAAAGATTAGTGCACTAATTAGAAAGCAAGCCAATTCATACTGGTAACACATGAAGAAAATAACTCCACTTCCCTCCAGTTCCCTTCAGTAAGAAGTATAGACTAAAATCTGCTGCAATTGTAGGAGTTATATTCCACATTCTGCTTGAATGCTCTATGGGAAAAACATCATCCACATCTAAATAAAGCACTTACGAAGGACTTAACTGAAAGCACATGAGTAGCTGAAATTAAAACATCTAGTTAACCAAACTTCAGTGAACATTTAAGTGCTAACTGAGATTAACATAATTTTACTAATTTCTTACCATGGTAACTCCTTATGGATATTGGAGGAGCATCAGTTTATAGTTCCATGGGAATATGAAGTTTGAAATCATTGCAACACTTTTAATTTCTTATTAGGACTTTATTTGCTGACTGCAGACGTGATGGGGCTTAACTGCAGCCTGTGCTTGAGGCTTCCTCAATCACAGTAAATTATAATTACAACACTCTTCTTCCACTTTCCTTCCACTACTTCTTTCACTGGTCTCAATCATGCAAAAAAAAAAAAATTTAGCCACCCAGACAGAGAACTCTTACCAAAAGGAAAAGGCACTGACTCACGAGAAGCAATTTGCCAAAGGGAAAACAGAACCAGTGGCAGGAAGAGAGGAGAACAGAACCCAAGCCACCATTTCACAAGCTAACAGCCTATTGACAAAAGCAGGCAATCCCAATTAGCAGCAAATTACATAAACAGACAAATGTGCAATTGAGAATTCAAGACTCTGTTCACCCACTCCTTACTTACAAAATTACGATTGTTGAAAGCCTGGGCCAGGAAATTTCAAAAATCATATATCACATATACCATTCTGTGCTTCTCATTCATCTGGAAAGCCTTGCAGAACCTTATTATACCAATTATTTAACAAAACAACGAGACAATTAGAAAAATAAATTAAAATAATGGTAAGCGAGTTTCAGACATGAGTGAGAATATCATCAATCCATGACTGCAACACAAAGAAATAGAAAAATGATTCACTTAGTGTAACTTTTAATGATCTTATACTTCAGGAAAAAAAATAGTGAGACAGACTAGAAAGAACAGAGCTCAAAGAGCAGTGCTGTGCAATGACAACACAATGTGCCATCTTTCTGCACGTTTCAGTATCACTCCTGGTACCTCATCAAAGCCTTAAAACGCTCATTTTTCATCCTGCATTAAAGGAAGTTACTCTAAGTTTGTGCTGCTTCACAGTGGCCTTCAATACCCTTTACACTCATCTCAGCCACTAGTTAGGCATGAAATCATCCACAAGCTACCAGCTCATCACACTGCACACCACCCCACCACACCATTTGATGTCTAGAATCCTTGGCAAAGGCAGGAATGAGATCATTCTCCTACTATCATCTCCCATTACCATGTCCAGAGTCCTGAAACCTGCTCCTGTCTGCAGCCTTGGTCCCAACCACTGCTGTAGCCACAAAGGCAGCAGTCATTACTTAACCTGCATAAGCAAAGACGTCTACTGAGTTCCCCTGCTTTTACAGGACCAGAATAAATAGAAGTAGAGAAATAATCTTTAAATGACCTTATTTGCATATGTGCCAAAACCCCAATTCTGTCCTGTTTTAAGGAAACATGACTCATAACTCCACAGGCTCTTTAAAATTTGAACCACAATATTATCCTGCCTGTAGCCCCAGGTAACTTTGTACTTTCCTGTTTCTGCCATGCCTGTTTTCCTCTCCAGGATTAGTACAGAGACACTCTATGCATACACCTCTATAAATATACACACGAATACTTAGAAGCCTGGTGGCTTTGTGAATGCAGTCACAAAACTGACATTACAATGATAAGATTTTTAATTAGTTTGACACTGGCATATCCTTCTCTTTACTCTCATCACAGCCATGAGCTCCTGATGAACCTCTGGGAGTCCAGATAACTATCTGGAAGGCTCTCCAGTGGGCTCCCAGCACAGCCCAGTGAAAGACCAGAGCTGCTCTCCATGACAAGTCTGTCAACAAGACAAGGAAGTTAAGTGTGCTGAGGTCATGAGCATGGACTTCTCCTCAAGCAGCCAGGCTGCAGATGAGCAAGGAGAGGGACTGAAGCAGCTAAAAGCAGCCCTGAGTTCTGTATGGGAAAGTCAACCTGTGAGAAATAGGTCCTGCTCACCGTGTAGCACTGTGCTCTGAATAAAGTGGGGGTTTATTTGTCCTTTCATAGGCTCGGAGGAAGAAGGTGAGTTGTTACAAGGATCTGAGCTCTGCTGGCTGCTCTCCATTCCCAACCCTGCTTACCCACCGGAGCACTCTGGGGTGAGGGGCAGTGGCAGAGCCAACCCTGATTTAGCCACTCCCTGGCACAAGGTTCCTCTAAGCCATTTTTCTGCTGGCTGAAAAACTATGAAGCTTCTCACATTTCAGAAAGATGAATGCACTGTCTGTGCCTAAAACACTTATGGAGTTGTCTAGGCTGAGAAAGGTCTATTTAAGATATACATTTAATTATCACTCATTCTTACAGGTGCCACTTCTAAAGAAAATTGAATCAGGTTTTCCAAGACTTCCTTCCCCTTGAAGGGCTGCCATTCCCACTTCAGCTGTTGAGTGGATTGGAATTCTTTCTACCACCTTTTTTTGTGTGTACAACCTCTCATCAGGAGCCAGTGATGTCTGTACTGATCTACTAATATCACATGGCAACTTTCATTGTGTTCCTCCACAGTGTTTTCATGAACTCTTATCATAATATGATGCAGTTTTTTCAGCACTGCCTACTAATTAGTTTACACCCTGAAGCAGAAGGATTAACAATCTTAGTAAACAATATCGTATGTAATTAATAATTTTATTTACATGCTGTAAATACCAATCTTTGCCAAATCTAAGCTATTTAATTGATGAGGTTACATTGTGTTAAATGTCACACTTCCTCACATAGCTTTCACTCTTCCCTTCAGATATTTGAGATATGAACAAAATAAGAAATGAGCCAGAACCACTTTTGTAAGGAAACCCCCCCCAAATACACCAATTCTGTCCAGCTCCCTGAGAACAGAAGTCAACCTGGACAAGCCACAGCACTGATCCTGCAAACCACAGTGTGGATTTCAAGCTGGCTGGTGTTTGTATGGTCCCTGTGGCAAACTGGGATCATCTTCAACAAGGAGTTTATCCACTGCTAACAGCAGACTTTTACAGAAAGGTTTAGTCATGAACCAAACAGCACCTGATAAAACAAACCACTGACCTTGACCACAGCAAAATCTTATAAACAAGTCCTTTTCCAAGGAGGAACAACACTATGACACACTCACAAACACACACTGAATTTTCACCTCAATTTCCACACATTTGTTACAGCTGTGCAAAATCTGTAATTATTCCCACTACCATTTATTTGTAAACAATGCCCTGGATCAATCCATTATTTAAATAACACTCAGCTCCATACTTCTCTCTATATTAGACATCTTTCAAATGTTGATGGACGGAGAGAAAAGGCAAGAAATAAACAGGGTTTGACTCGGCTCAACTGAGCTCAGGGGAAATGTGACGTGTATCAATAATGGGGAGGCAAATTAATCTTAAAATTGCTACTGGGTTTGACAGTGTAATATAAACCTAAGATTTACTTCCATATTTTCTGCTGCAATATATTGAACTTTCAGTGTTTCTACTTACATTTACTCATGTGGTTGCATCTGATCCCCTTCTGAATCAACTACAATGATTCCCTTTTAGCTAGAAAATTGCTGCAGGAGGCATGTCTGTTGTTTTCCATGAACAATCCCAAAAGATTTGTGCATGGTAGAAAATGTTCCTTTTTAAGAGGCCAGCATCAAGCACTTCCATCAGCAGTATCTTCTTGGCTATAACTCACAATGTCATTTATGACAAATATCCAAATCCCTGGTGATATTAAAGGGTAAAACCCTACTGAGGTGAACCTCAGACATGCCTGAAGCTCATTTACGATAAGGCAATGGCACAGTTTCTTAACACCGATAGATGAGAGAGACAGAAGGCTGGAGAGCATCTTTAAAACTAGAAGGACAAGAACCAGAACACAGAGTATATTCAGGTATATTCTGTGTCCAAATCAATTTTAAAGCAGATATGAAGCCAGACAATTAAGAAAAAATAATCCAGTTCCATTATTAAATATATTCTACAGAGAAATAGCACTTTGCATTTTACCAACTACATTTGCCTTGATACTTAATGGTTTCATAAGTTACCATTAAATAATGGTAATTATTTGCCATAGCAACTATAACAATATGTAATTTATATGTAGTTTCAGGCTGTAGCAATAGGTTCATTTCATTAAGTAGCACAACTAATGTACAATGAAAATATCTGTGATTTCAATCAAACAAAGCAATGTGTTTGACAACAGGGAGAGGTGGCTCTTTGTCCTCATTTTCCTAAAACACTTAATCATCTGGTTTTGTCCAAATCAGAGTGTATTTCTGTTATTGATTATATTAAAGCAGATCAAAGCATTTAGTTCATCAAGGAAATACAAAGTCAGTAATTTAGATGGTTGCCATTCAGCTTAAAAATCAACAAAACCTCCCAGTAGTTTATAAAGAAATATTTAAAGGGACATGGTTAGAAAAAAAAACCTTCTGGGTTTTTCAGCCAGGACCATCCTAATTTCACCACAAATTGAGAAATTAAAAAAAAAAATAAAAAACAACACCCCAAAAAAACAAACAAAAAACCCAAACCAACAAAGAATCAAAAAAACAAGCCAAGAAAAAAAAAATAGCAAAAAAGGAACCCACATTTGAAAAATAAAACAGAGTCCTGACATTTCACTCAGACCTTTTCCACTTAGCTTCATATATGCCTGATCTTTCTCCCTGTTCCACAGAAGCCTCTTATGAAAGAAGAAATCTATATTATGATAAATGAACTGGAAACCCTTATCCAGACACTTTCAGCTTAGTTTTTTTTTCTTTCTTTCCCTACAAATCTGAGCCTGTCACTGCTGGTGGGAGGGATAGGAAGGTACAGAAAACTGCTACTGTGGTGCCAGAGCACCTCGTCCACATGGAGCAGTGCAAACCTGAGAGCATCACCAGAACTCCTTCATGGAAAATCAACAAAAAGAGTGAGAGACATTCAAAAGACTTTAGAAAAGGAAATGAAATTAAAAGGAAATTAAAGACTGAAGGAAGACAAAGATTGGGAGAAGGCAGGGAAATTTGATGGAAATGAATAAACAGCTTGGAGAAAGGGAAAGCAAAAGGCCAAAAACCCCTTGGAGATAAAGCCAGGAAGACAGACAGGAGACAGCAGAGCCCTGTGCCCATTTTCTGAACTGACAGCAAGAGGATCAGCACCTCAAGGCCAAGAAGGTGCACCACATTTACTAAGTGTCTTTGATAAATTACTGTAGCTCTCCATAAATTGTTCCACAGTGCTGCTGAGGAGGGACTCACTGGTGTTATAGTATTTGCTGCTTAGTTCCTCCTGTGAGCCTGCAAACAGGCTCATTTACCCTGAACAAAAAAAGGAAGTGCACTTTGTCACCAAAGTACATTTTTATGATGTGAAAAACTTCTCTGGTGTCACATTCTGCAACAGAGAAGTAGCATTTTATACTCACAACTTGTGGTAGACTGTTTAAATGAGAAAAAAAAAAAGAACAAAAAACAAACAAACCCAAGCTGAAATCAAAAAGAAACTCATCAGAATATCAGCAAACAACTTTAAAGTGTTTGTATAAATTCAAAGTGAAATACGGGATGGATTTCAACAGTTACAAAGCTTCGCTGTCCTTTACACATCCAACATAAATCCATCAATAAACCTCCACCAAAAAACCTACTGTGGGTGCTCTGTTTTTCCAGCTACGTGTGAACACAGTCCTACTGCAGTCCAGGAAAATTTGCTGCCATCCAAGAGATAGCTGGACATTGCATTATTGTAAAACAATCACTGTAGTTCACTCATCAGCTGCAACCTTTTTAGCCTGATTTTGATAAAAGCTACCTTTGATCTACAAAACACAACTAGCCGAGCTATTAAGGCTGTCTGACACAACACAAATCAAATGATGAGTTATCAAATAGGCCCCAAAAATGAGCACATTTACCATGTCTTCCAGAGCACTCCTAAAAGTTTTATTTTTGCATATCAATAGTTAACAAGCGTTAATAGCAGCAGCATTGTCTGAAGTCATTAGATCAATCTGAAAAGAAACACCTTCCTAAGGAATCATACATTTCCACTAGACATTGTGCTGTAATGGAGTTAAATTATTTAAATGTAATTACAAATCCAAGCAAGGCACTGAAGCCGTGTACCAATATTACAAACTGACGTGGCAACAATATATAATGCAGCTCCACGAGGCGTGCTATGAATGTTAACAGTTAGGGGCTTTTTTTTGTTACAGAGGAGATGTTAAAGTATTTGTGTCCAGAGAGCTTTCATCTTTTTTATTCCTTCTTGTGATACTTCAACATGTTTCCTGTACAAACCCAGCTGCAATGTGCCAACTAGGCAACCAGGTCTGATTTAGAGATAAGAACCACAACAACAGAAACCCCAGAAAGAGAAAACCAAAAACTACATCAGAGGAAGGTGGATGACAGCTGGCACATGCATACTTTTACACTCCCCAACTTGGAAATAAGTAAATCATATTTCCCATATAAAAGCAGCACGATGACACAGTGCAATTGTGGGCCAAGTGAAACCATAATCCTAATACAGCCATTTGATTTCAAATCTGTCTTATTATATGCCAGTGAGGACATTTTTCCTTTCAGTACACTAGTTAGGACAAGAAAAGCAGATTGATAGAAAACATTTGAAGGAAGGTTGATCAGAAAAAAAAAAAAAAAAAAGAACAAAAAAGCAAACACAACCCAGCAGGGTAAGTGGCAGAAGGCAAGAAATAGGCTATAATAAAGAAGAACAGAAAATGGACAACACAGACTGAGTAATAAGTACTTGGAGTCTCCTGACTGTATTGTAATCAACTTTCCCTTTGTACCAACTCTCAGTGATCAAATCCAAAGCCACACAGACATTGGAACCTCCTTTTACTGCAGCCAAACTTCTAAGGGCTCTCTCTCCAAGTCCCTCTTCTGGAGGAGCATTAAGACCCACTGCAGTAAGACCAGCTGGAAGCCTAGGCTTTCTTTTTAGTATTTTCATTTGGCTTTTGGGCCCTGAAAGAAACTGTAGAAAAAACAGAGCCTTCATTTCCTCCAGGTGCATACAGGGCTAAAAAGGCTTCCAAATGCTAAAAATCTCAATTTTTAATTCATAATATCTCCTATTTAATATTTTCCTTAGATCTCTGCTGCTAGAGGGATGTGATTACATGACACTTGGAGATTTAAGAGATTGCAGAAGGATTTAGTATATGAATCTTAATCAAAGCTATAAAGCAAATGCAGAAAAATCTTCCTAAAATATTCAATGCAAATGTTATGATTTTCAATCCAGTCTTATGATCCCCAAACAAATGAAACTGGAAAGGTTGGATAAGAAGTTCCTAACTTTTTTTTTTTGGGGGGGCGGGAAGGGGGGAAGACAGGTAGAATTTATGAATTTATTTTTTAAAGATTTCTGAAATCACTGGACAGAAGATGCTGTATATTGCATTCTTTCAGGCCTCTTTCTGAGCTGGCCCAAGGACAAACAGCTCCTGCAATGGAACTGCTGGTCAGGACCTTTGCTCTCCCTGCAATGCCCTCCTGCCCAGGCTGAGCCCAGACCCAGCAGCAGCCACTCTCCTTCCCAAGGCGCCTGGTGGTCCTGAAGGCAGGACTCAGTCCAAATACTTTTTTCCATCTTGTTTTATAGGTTCACATATAGCTTCATGGAATAGTCCAAAATGAAGCTGGATAGCAAAGCCCTCGCCTCATCAGGATGTGCTGGTTTGATGCCTTCTCTTTCCAAAGCCAGCAGATGTCATTGTCTCCTAATCTTCTTTTTCTTATCAGGAGTGATGCATTTAACTCAAAAGCTCTCATTCATAAGCAGAGAGAGTTACAAGTCATCCAGACAAATTTGTCTTAGCTAGAAATTAGGGAAATTGGCTGATTTACCACTTCAGCTCTTTACAGAGGATTCCAGCACATCGAAGAAGTCTGAGCTCAGACAGGCAGCTCTGCAGGGTCTCTACCTACAACGTGCCACAATGCTAAAGCTCTCCTTATTTGATTATATTTGTGCCTTCAGGTCCTCCCTGGCACGGGCAAAGCAGCATTCCTGGTGGGAAGCAGTGCCCTTCCGTGCAGCAAGGCACCAGCATTCCAAATGACTGCCATCCCTTATGCTTTATGAGCATTGTGCTGACTGACAAGGGAGCTGCAAAATAAACGATCAGTGTGTGGCAGCCCTTAGAAGAATCTTCCTCAAGTGGTAATAATGACATCAAAGCCATTAAAGGGAGAGGGGGGGCAGGATTAACTCTGGGGGTTTTAAATCTTTTCTGCTGAGGTAACAACTCTCCATCCACGTTGCAGATTCAATAAATAAGAATATGGGGCTGCACACTCTTTTTAGAAGTACAAAAGTGAAATGGAAATTAAAATAGTGGCCACAAATAGAGAAAAGTACTAAGTTTTCCCTATCAAACAGGCAGCAAAACTGACTTTTTCGCCCATTGAGTCTGACTTTCTCCTCTTATTCCGAGTATGGATTTTTACACACCGATTTTCAAACTATTTATGCTTTCAGTCCCACAGAACTCGGCTCACACAGGCAGTGCCTTTGATTTTCTTTCCATCATTAATATGTTCCTGTTTCATTTACTGCAAGACCATCAATGTTGGGTTTATTTCCTGATTTGAAATACACTCGTATTTTCACTCAGCTACAAGCACAAAGCCCCAGTGCCACATTGCTAAGGGTGCTACAACAAAGTCAGTCTCCATCATTTACCAGTAACAATACAGTTTTGATTGGAAGTCAAAAAGCTATAAAACCTTGAATGGTGATTCATATACCTGCTTTACACATAATTTCATCATATTTAATACAAATGAACCTTCACACTTGAATCACACCATGAGCTTCTCCTACAAAAATCAGTTCTGTAATAAAAAACATACTCTCCTGCAACTAATGAATGTAGAAGAGGTTTGCTCATTATCACTCAACTCATTGCCATCGTTTAAAGGACTTAATTAATATTGTCACATTCTACTGCTTTTCTAGGAGTCCACAATTCAGCAGTTGTTGTTAATGTTCCTGCAAAAGGTACAATTAATATTTTGGAAGTGGTTGATAAAAAATTACTCCAGAAAATACCTCTATAGAACATGGAAAGCAAAACATAATGCTACTGGTCTGTGCATGGAACTGTAGGCTCTAGAGCCTTCCTTGGTAAATTAACATTGCCATAATTTTACTATGAATAAAATCAAACCCCAAAAGCCTGAGTTTGGTTTAGTGACTGAGACACAAAAGTAAGAATTGGGATTTCTAGCTTTCAGTTCAGATTTCCTCACTAAATAAATGGGCTTTTGATATAGTCAAGCACATTTAAAATCAGAAAATAGGATTTCAAATGTATTTGTATCTCACAATGCCAGCACAGTTACAAATACTTCAGTTTGTAATTCAGCTCAGAGGAAGCCATGCAGGTTATTGAGCATCTCCAACTGCACTTTTTTCTTATGCTTTTCATAAAATGGATTGTAAATCCTATGGATGACTTTGGAAGAGACTGAATTGCCACATGCCAAAGTTGATATTATAAAATAGTTTACTGATATTCCTGTTCCACTGTTCTCTACATGCTCCCATATAGAATATATATGCCTTAGACAGAAATCTTGACACAAAATAACATAAGATTGGAAATGATAATTCCAGCATATAACCACATACCAAGTATGAACAAGAGTTCATGAGGTTAAATGGTTACATTTCCTTTCCATTATTTCGGATAGCACTTATGGGTTCTTAACCTATTGCAATTACAGCATGTGCAAGTAATTTTTATCTAATAAGTCATCCCCTTCATTTGTCTCCAGTAAAGTAACAGTGCTGATACAAATGGCACATGACTTTTTCCAGAGAACTATTCAGTTTGAAATCTCTAATGTGGTATTTCTTCCAGAAGTGTGTGTGAATCTCTGCACCATACAATAACAATACTGAAGTGGGAATAAGCATAAGATTTGCCTTGCAAAAACTGTTGCACCACTAATTGATGCTTTGATTTCTATTTAGATGAACTCAAGATTTTGCTTTTGCTCTAACTCTAGCTGTTATTTCAATTGCAGCTTTACCTGGTCAACACAACACTTATAATCAGCTAAGTGACTGGGCTGCCTCGCTGACCCTGTTCAGCCTTAGGTACCCTCAAGGCTGATCTCATTTAGGTGGTTGTATTTCATTCATAGATATGAGAAATTCTGTGATATGGGATACAAAATTATATTTATTTCTTATATGTCTGTCTGTTTCCATTATCTGCACCTCATCTTCATGCCCTAACACTGATTCTCTGCATGTGTATTCCTGTTTGTTATTGAAAGAGTTAAAAGAAGGAAGTCCTAAAGTGCTCAAACACAAAGAAGTTTAAAGTTACATTAGACTGAGTCTAGCTGTAGTTTAAGCATTTTAAATACATATTTGAGAGAATGATCCTTAACTAAATAAAAAGCCTGGCAGAAAAGCTGAGAGAACTTACATTCCTGGTAGGGCATCAGATGCAAAAGGACTGCAAACAAGTCTAGCTATGGGATAATCCAATGCCATATCTAAGAAAACAGTTTGTGCCGTGGACCAAAAGCAATACCCTTCCCGTCTCAGTAGGAGAACCTGGGAACACACAAATCCTGTAACCGCTCAGGAATTATTCCCTTCTTTTGTCTTTGGGCCTCCCTCAGCTGCTTAGAGGACAATCAAATGCACTGAGAAGAACCAGTCCACAAGTGGTGAAAACACCTTTATATCAGAAGCCTTGATAGACTTAATTCAATTATTCTTCCCATCTATATAGATATTTAGCTATTGATGTTTACAGACATGTACACTGAAATCTCAAGTTTATTTTTAATTACTTCATAATGTGGGTATCTGAGGTGAAAAGAACCCCTGAAGTTAATCAAGAATGGTAATCACATTTTCCTATGAAGCTATTTCATTAGAGTTTTAAATTTAGAGACTAAAACCATTTATCCAGTTAAATAGGAGGCACCTTAGCCCTGACACAGCATTTTGAGAGACCTAAGCAAAAAAGCTAAAACCCCCACCTCTTACACTATCTATGGGCTTTGATATTGTGCTTCACAAGCTGCCCAAATTGTTTCCAGCAGTTCAATATATCTCACAGGCATTTCAAACTAAATGTAAAATACAGCACCTGAAGTGGAAGGCTAGTATTTTATATAGAAAACCACTGAGCAATAGGTCTCTTCTTGCACAGCAGTTTGGAAAAATTACAATGCATTAGCAACATGCAATCCAAGAGAAAAGTATAAAATTGATAGTCTAGAAAATACCCTGTGTAAAATATCAAAGTATATTTATAAAAAGAGAAAAGTTTCCATATAAAACTATGTCCTATAAACTTCTACATGAAGGTGAACCTTCACCTGAAGAAAAACTGTTCTGTCAATAATATGCTGGTGTTTGCTGCAGTCAAACAAGCACTTACAATGCAACCCCAGTTTACTGTCAATATAGCCCTGGGGTTTTCATTCTAACATTTTATGAGGACAAAAACATCATTTGAATGTCAAAGCTTTTGATTTGGGGAAAGACTATCAAAGACTCTGGAAGTTAATTATTTTAAAATTACAACTATTTTAAAATCTGCATGGCAGTGTGGTCATATACGTGTGTGTCTCTTTTTTCACAAAATGCATGTCTCCATCCCTAGAATCTTCCACTCATGTCTCAGGGGCTTTTTTCTTGCCATCATGCTGTACATTCTCCATAGTACTGTGATGTGACTCAATAACTCCATCAACAAATGGATTATAATGGATGGGAAGAGAAAATAATTTATATTTCATGATATGCTTTAAGGTACTCAAACTGAAAGGCCTTTCAGGAAGTCAAAGTGTTCTTATTTCTCTAATTTTTAAATAGGTAAAGAAACAAACCAGATCAGTTAATTCTTGTTTCACTGGAAAGCCAGAACATTCACATCAAGGTTGTCAGAAGTTAACTGACCCTCTTGTTCAAAACAGTGAATCAATTTATAAGGCCTAAAATCCCTTTGAAATAATTACAAAAACATGAGGAGTGATATGAACAGAGGACACTGATATTTGTCTCCATGGCATGTATTAATTCCAATGGATGTGGATTTATCACAAAGGGAAAAAATGTCCTACTCTGCTCTCCAGCCAGCTGAAGAGCAGGCAAGTGGGTAGATTTTATTCAAAATATAGAAGAAACCTTGCTGCTCTGGAGCATTTCTTTTGGTACCTCTATATAACCCCTCACCACAGCTGAAGAGGTGCTAAACATGGCACTTCATATGGAATCATCCCAATGTGCCAAATCAAGCTTTAGGCACTGCATCAAAAGCTAAAAGTGGTGCAAAATGTATTTGGAAACATGGATTCCATCTTGCTGGGCAGTAATATGAAACAAGTCCCATATGAAGGATACGGTGTTTCAGGTGAGAGGGAAGCGTGTAACTGACTCTGTGCATTTGACATCAGTCCCTCAACCTCGATTTCTTCATTGCAGGAAAGGCAGCTAGAGATCATCTTGGAATAAAGCCTGAAGGAAGCTGCAGCTACTGGAAGTCACAGGACACCACCTCCTGCTCAAGGTGATTGACATGTGCCATTAGCCCTTTCTCCTTCAGACAATTCAGCACCACTGAAGTTCAAGCCAGAATCATCTAACTAGTTCAATTATCCCAATCATTTTAAGCTTCCAATGCAATTATAGAAGTTTTACTTCTTAGTCCAGATCATAACTCAGCATACAAAACCAAACTATTTTTCAGGTTCTTCTCCATCCCCTCTCGTTGCTTTGTCCTCGAGAACAGCACTGTTTTCTGGATGACCAAAACACTACCACAGACTCAAAGCTAAACACAGATTCATTGATCTGGATTCAGGTGATAAACCCATTTCAACATTTAAGTTAAGCACTCAGTTTAGACTCTAATAGATTCTTTCACACTCTGCCTTCTTTGATCCCAATTATCCTCTAGCTACTAACCTTGGAGGTAGCACATAGATTAAATTCCAAATGAAATACTTAAATAAGTTGCTGTTAGCAATGTGTTACCGTGTGACACTTGAGTCTATGCATTCTTTCAGTTGTCATTGACAGCTTAGTGATAAACTTCCCTCTCAGCCATAACATCCCCCTGATTCACCTTACTTTCTCATTTGCTTTTATGTTTAGCAAAGTGTCATACAGATACAAATAAATAGGAATATAGTGCATCTGCAGTGTTTCTCACAGTTGCATTTTCCTACCAATGACAGAGAGATATATCTGTTTCTTTGGAAAAGACAAGAAAATCCCAATGAATCATCTTGTTTATCTTCAAGGGTAGACTCCCAGAAAAACTGTATGCTGATATTCCTTCTCTCTCTGTATTTCCAGCTCTATCATAATTTATAATTCATATTCTAAAGGGGCTTTTAAAATCATTTTCACTGCCTTTTATTTTAAGCAGTAGTTTTCCTCCAGTAACAACCTTCTGATCATAAAGGTTAAAGAATCAGGAGGCTTTTTCTAAAGCTGGTATCAAGGACCTCACAGAAAGCATTCAGAAGCCCTATTAATTAAAGTAACTGCTGCAGAAAAGTGTGTTATGCTGCATCAGCATCATGTAGCTGACCCAAAAAAGTTGTTTGTTAAGCCATCTAAGCTCCATGTAAATTATAGCAAGAAAAGACTAAGCTGAATCACATTTAAGACACAAGTTTAAGCATATTTTTCATCACTCTAAAAACAAGTCTAAGGGGGGGAAAAAAGGATATACAATCTTGGGAGCAAAGAGAAGAATATCAATATTCATAGCTCATAACACACACAGTCAGTACTGCGGGGAAGCACTGCAATGGATGTGAGGAACTCCTACTTCTTTTCTGTGAAGAATAATACCACAGATTTTTAAAGAAAAAAAACAACAAACAAACAGCCAAAAAGCAACCAAAACAACAATCAAAAAGTCTCTGTCACAAAGAACAAGAAACCTCGATAATCAAGATGTTACCCAGTTCAGGGTACAACAAATATTTTCTTGGGCCAAATCTGTCAGGTCCACATTAAAGATTTTTATGTAGCATAAAAAATACTGTATGTACAGAAATTATTTCTTACAGCAGGCCATTTATTTATAAAATCCTCTTTATTGATTACTTTTTTACTGTTCCTCAATCCATCTAAAGAATTTAAGTGGTCATCTTAGCATCCACCATACACACTCAGACACCTCCAATCACACGAGGAAAAGACCCGGATTCCCTGATAACTCAGTTGCCTTACCCAGAAGTTTCCCTTCTCCATGCTAAGTTTGCAGGCATGCACCCAGAAAAGGCTGTCTTTTGGTAACAACACTGAATAAACAGGGATATACGTGCCCCATTTCCAGATGAATCTTAAGGCTACTTAAGGAAGTCTGCTATGCTTCATTTGCCATGCTGTCCAGCCCATGAGATCAAAGTAACAGCACACCTTCTCAGAGGTTTTAAGAATATGAGCCTATTACAGCATGGAGAAAAATAGGTATTATAGAGGAAAGTATAACATAAAAATTCCTAACTAAATAAAGCAACTTATAAATGAATCATTCAGCAGTATTCATACTCTGCTTCCTTTTCCCAGAGACAGCCTTCCCTCTGGAATACTGACAGACATACAATTGCATGAAAAGATGGAGCTTTATAATTTCCAACAGCTCTTACTAAAAGCACGAATAAAAGTAATAAACCTACTTCATTTGAAATTTTAATGTTTCCAAAACACATCTATATTTTAATCCCCCCAGTTATTACTGCTATTGAATAGATAAGCCATGAGAGTATATGAGCAGGAGGAAAGTTTTGTGGCTGGTATTTCAGTTACTCAGTAGTTACTCCAATATTGGAGCTAGGAACTCTAATGTTCATCACAGAAACACAGGGTCAAACAGCAAATTGAGCTTGTGAGAGAAGGCTTATCCACTTTACTGATGGCAACTCCACATCTACCTTTACCTCCTGCATCTCAAGCTAGCCACTCCTGGGCTAGTTGTGATCATTCAACCCTTTCCCAAGCCTTTTCAACACACAGGACTGGTAAAAAAGCCTACTGTGGTCACCTACTCATGATTTTTTTCACTAAGCCATCACATCGGTACATAGAACATCACTGGGAGGACCCCCACTGCCTGTGGTCTTACCTCACTGGAAAAAGAAAAAAAGATAAACCAGCATTTAAATACTAGAACTAGAAGAGCAGAACTAAAGAGGTTTTACTCAAAAAGTAGCACAGGCAGGGTCTAAACTAGGTATTGGTTACTGGAAGCTTGCAGAACTATAGAGAATCCTATACAAGAACCCCAAACTCAACACCAAAAAGCATGTTTTCTAAGTACACACACAGAATTCCATTGAAAAAGAAAAAGGAGTCTGCTTAGCACCAAATAAATAAGTGCATAAATCTCAAATTCATGCAAAAAACTATTGGTACCCCTAGAGAAACAAGAAATTGTTTAACAAAAGTGAATTAAGTTAATGAATGGCTTGGAAAGACTGACAAGATTTGTTAATTTCTTTGGCATCAGTGCCCAAAGAGCAGCCAAAAGAGGTGGCTGGAAGAAGAGATACATAT
This sequence comes from Xenops minutus, assembly GCA_035221455.1. Lineage (NCBI taxonomy): Eukaryota > Metazoa > Chordata > Aves > Passeriformes > Furnariidae > Xenops > Xenops minutus. Next base: position 3,801,282 of record JAWWEE010000142.1, on the reverse strand, counting down.
GTTCTCTTTGACACTGGTTCCAGCCTATTAACAGGACTGAAAATATACTCTGCTGCTCTCCCATGCTTATCAAAACAATCCTTACACAGTTGCACTCCTACAAAAAAAAAGAAGAAATCCACAAAGATCTGATCTTACATTAAAAGCCTAATTATGTGGACAAAACTACTTTTGGCAAGTCCTCTGGGCTTCCAGCACTTAAAGTACTGGAACAAACTGACAGCTTCAGAATTCATAACTCCCCTCAGAAATATTTCATCCTTCCTCAGTGATAAATAATTTGGGTTTGGTTGTTGGGGCTGGGGCATGTCACGGCTTTATGTGTCTTTTGGGGAGAGTTGGAGAAGATTTTTCCTGTATTATTTTTTAAAGTATTCCACTCACTGCCTGGTCAGTCCACCACACTTCATATTACATTTTTTATTGTCCCCTTCTTCAAGTTAAACTTGGTGATGCAACATTACACTTGCAATTTTTCTACTATTAAACCCATGAGTGAGTACAGGTACTGTGAGGACACTTGATTACTGGCTCCTGTCCACCCTCACCTTCCTAGAAAACATGTTACTGAATTAAAACCATTGCTAAACCCCTGAAGCTCTGAGAAGCACCATTTGCCACAGTGAATTGTTCCTTTGCCAAACAGCTGTGTGTAGTAGCCATGTACTTCTAGCACTTAAACCTGAATAATCTCACAGAGACAGCAATCAGCTCTTCTCATACATGTACATGCAATATTGGTTCTCACCAGGGATGAAATCCCATACTTCCTGAGATGACTAGTTTCTAAACCTTCAGCTCTTGAAAGATTTGTGTATTTAAAGGAAATTACAGGAAGGATATTTTGGGCTGGAAACAGAGTGAAACATACCAAGCCCTACATAAGCTGTGCAGATACAAGTCATATGGAGGAGTGAAATTTTAGTGCCTAGTCAAGATCGATAGTTTTCTAAATACAGCAGAAAATGTTTAAACATTAACAGCCAGACATCTGAAACAAATGGTGTTGGATAAAACCTCCCCTGACTGCAAGTATTTGAACTATTTCCAGATAGGGAACATACTCATCTAATCAGTTTGGAAGTACAGATTCCAGTTGCTACAGAATGCAGGTCCCTCAGCATTCTGTGGTTTTTGTCTTTTGAGTCAGAGTTTGTGTCAAGTTCAACAGGAATATTTCAGAGTGATGCTTAACATGAGTAATGGCAACAGTTCAGATAACATTTTCATTTCACAATTCAAGATGGAGAAGTTAACTGCATAAAAATCCATGAATGGCTGAATTACCATCCTGTATTTGCAAAAAAAATATTATAATATATACCACACAGTTTTATCAGTACTTTGCTGCTTATATGACATAATAAAATTAATCTAAAGGTTTGGTCTTTTTCCTAAGACAACACAATATACTGAGGCAGAATTAAACCAGTTCAGTAACTGAAATGTTGTGTAAATGAAACACTTTAACAGGATCCGGAACAAGGTGCTTCTTAAAAGGTGATACATCTGTCCTAGCTGAAACTTAAGGACATAACTACAGTCTCTCTATTCTCTTATAGCAGGTAGATGGAGATAGATAAAACTCTATCCTTTTGACTTGCCATTTTACCCAAAGATTTAACAGTTCTGGTGCCTGGACTCCAGGTTGCTGGCTTTCAGTAAAGCATTAGGGGGACACTGCTGTCAATGCAGTCACCACCTTATAAAATGTATTACAGCATTATACACCCAGCAAGTTGGGCTGGAGACACTTTCATCCCCTGAAAGTGAAATTTTGACTGTTTTATGTTTCAGTAGAAACCAACACATAAATGTCTAACTTCACAAAAAAAAAAAAAAAAAGAATTTCAATTATTTGCTGTTAAAAACTGTGCTAGAAAGTGTCCAAAGTAGAAAGAGAAATGTTCCTTTAAGATTAATATATGACACCCAAATCCATAATATACACCTATATGAGACAGTCTAGCAGCACTTCATCAGCCCAAGAATTTGCATGTTGGAAATTGCTAAGGCAGGCAGAATGTAATGCCTGATGAGAGCTGACAGGCAAGGGATTAACAAGAATAGAGACACATAATTCCACTGTAGGTTTTACCTGTAAATGACACAGGTAGAAGTATTTAATGAATTATTCCAAAGAGATGAAGAGAGTGACAGAGCCCTCCACCTGTCTCACATCAGCTCAGACACTGTTTGATAGCTCCTGGCACCTGGTAGCATCCTGGATAAATCCTAGATGGGATTGCTGCATTACTCACATAGAAGCAAGAATTAGCTTTAAGCAGGTGAAATGCAAACTGACTTTACAGTCCCTCAGAGTGGGATCTTGATATTGAACAGGAATATAAACCCATCTACCAACAGCACTTTGCATTACATCCTTACACTTCTTTTTCGAGACAATGGAGAAACAATTAAGCAACTTGTTCAAGAATATAAAACAATCCCATTACAAGGATCCCAAGCCCTCTGACTCACTGGTATAAGGCTTTCCATGGGGGACCACCCTCTCATTCCTTTGGCTATCTGTGTGCATTACTGAATATTCATTTTGGGATTCGTGGGACTGCAGTAGGTTTTACTCTGCCTCTGGATCAGAGATAAAATTCCTGAATAGAGCTTTGTGGCTTGGAGTGTTTAGTTTTCCTGTAACATCATTACTGAGCTAGCTACACACATCCTAGGACATCAATTCCAGATATCCTGCCAAAGATCAGATGAGATCCAAAGGACTGCATTCATTAGCTGCCAAAAAAGGCTGGGGGGAAGGGATAGAAAATTGCCTACATCTGTGACAGTGGAAGAAAGAAATACAACACAGTTGAATATGAAAATACAAGCAAATATTTACACAAGTTAAAAATGAGTGTTGCAAACCAAATTTTAGTTTCAAAACACAAACAAGCTTCTGAATGTTAGAGAATGGATTTTTGAACAGTCTTAAAAAAGCACTAAAGGAATATTTTCACTTGATATTTAGGTAACATTTTCATTTGCTTACTTTTGTACTGTGTTCCCCTAGTACTCTCCCAGGAAGAATGCAAGTCGCTTTTCTTGATTGTTCCATTGTAGTGCCTGAATATTCTGTATTCTCTACAGATGGAGCTGTATATTAACAGAGTCGGTTTTGTACAAACAGCTCAATCAATGTAACACAAGAATTAATCATCATATGCATGATTTCCCATAAATGTTGGGGAGAAAAACAGGGGCTTGGGAGAAGATTCTTCTGAGCCCTCACAGGAGGGTTGTTTTTCAACCTCCTAAGATACTTGGGCCTTGAATGGAAAAAAAAAAAAACCAAAAACATTTCATCTTTTTACTGGTTGGCCCCCACCTAAGTCTCCTGAAAGCAGCATGAAAGGAGCTGGGGCACTAACCTGCTTCCTGGCATTGATTTTACTCATGTTCCTTGTGCACGTTACAAACACACACTCCCCTTTTCAAAGCACTCTTACTCTAAAGATGCTTTATTGTACAGCCTCCCGCTCAAAGGAAGCGTTTCATCCCTGTGTGGATGTCTCTGCTGCTCCTCCAGCAGCTGCTCAAGGAACAGCAGCGTGGATGGAGCTGTGCTGGCAGTGCTTTGGAAGGAACTGTGAGTACATGCATGGCTGTATATGAAAGCAACATAGATTAAGATCTCTGTTAGAAATTTGAATTATTAAAAATAAACAAATATAATGCTTTTTTCCCCCCTCCATTCAGTGTACCTGTGTACAGTTAATCTGAGACATGTAACTTCATCAATGACACAGTTCCTGGAATTGGAAATAGAAGTATAACAGTGCAAATAAATGCAAAGCAAAGAATTCAGTTCTGTTTTCTCTACATTGTTGATAGCACATTGTTAAATAATGAAATCTTATTTTTTTAAAATAATGGTTGCAATTTTAAACACATATAAAGTTTTAGTGTAAGGGGTTTTTCCTAAGTGAAGGCCATTGCTCTTTAGACAATACTTCTACTTTGATTTTTTTTAAGTTACCTTTATGTAAACTCTTCAAAAGCATCTTTGAAAGCCACATGCAATAGTCAGGGGGTAGAATACAGAAGCTTTAATTCATTACTTAATACAATTATAATTCATAAAATAAGTCAGTCAATATTTTGGACAGTAAATAAAAACCTACTTTAAAAGTCAACACAGACATGAATTCACATAAGTGTTTGCCTAATGGCTCTCATGCAAGTTAAAAAAGGAAAAAACAGGGGAGGGATCTTTCAGCTCCTGTATTCAAGAGCCAAAACTACAAGATAATCTTGAAACTGCATATAAGGCTCTCACAAGGCAGCACTACTCAAAGACAGGGTGGCTTGGAACGTGTTTCAAAAGGAACTCTGTAGAGTAGAATATCCTTCCAAATGACCCTAAAAAAAGAGCTGTAATCCTTCCCACTCCCCCTCACACCCAGTTGCTTCACTTCTTTGTACAAGTAAGATATATTTCCAGCCTCAGAAAGAGGATGTAATGTGCAGCCCTGCTAACCTCAAAAAGCTACATAATTAAACTCTAGTTTCCTGGTTTACACATCATCTTTGGCAATCCTGAATAACTACTTAGTGGAATGAAAGCATAAATATTACTTTTATAAATAGGAATGATGCATTTAATACCTTTTTCCTTTATTAAGGAATTTAATATAATTACAGAGGAAATAAAATATCCCTAGATTGGAGCTGTACATGCAGTTTGCTCTCCTGAAAAGTTTGCTTCACTTAAGATTATGAAATACAAAGGAGACCTGGTGGATTTGATGGCCACAAGCTCTACTCCAGCCACTTGACTTGAGCTGAGCCTTCAAATTTCACAAGTCTGACACTAAAATCAAACGTGTGAAGCACCGTCCAAAGCACATATGGGAAGGTGAAACTGAGCCAGATGAAAGTCAGGGAAGGAAGTAGCTCCTTAGTGCATTTAAAGGCACAAAACAGCTGGGGATGGAGGTGCACTGTGACACTGGCAGGTGAATGGGCAAGTTGGCATTTCAACACATTTCCCCAGTCCCTCAGGGGGCTCTGCACAGCCCCACATCCAGAGGAGCCCCCTGGCCCTGACACCTGCTCTGGGAACAGGGCTGAGGGCAGGCAGTGACTCTTAGTGCCCAACCACTGAGCTCCCCTTGCCCCTTTCATGCCCAGCCACTGAGCTCCCATGTCAGTTCCCTGCTGCCCTGGCTGGAAGGAACCCCTTTGTAACTTCCCCAGTGGTGAATGCAGAGTGGCTCACACCGTGCTCTGCAGGAACCTCCCGCTCAGCTCCTGCCACCTCTCGTTCAGCACTTTGGGGAACACAAACTTTGCAGGGCTGGCCATTTGCTCCAGGCTTGAGCTGTGTCGAGTGGGAATTTTTCCACCTTAGGATCTATAGACAACTTTAACTAAAACAATGCTGATTTTTTTTCTCATAGGAATTTTGCCTCTGTGGAATAGCTACACAAGGAAAAAGTCTCAGAGGGATGAAAGCTCACCTCTACCTGTAAAAATAGTCTGGAGAGAGACCTGAAATATCTTCATATATTTACATATACGTGAACAGATTCTCTCATTAGATGTCTTGTACAGAGGCAGCAAAATAACTCAATCCTCTCTGTATTTTCAGTTGACACAAACACAGTGAATATGTGCTTATTTGTGTGATATCCATTGCTCTCTCGTCTAATGCCCTTGCTCTGAGAAAATTGAAACTTCTATTAATTAAGAAAAGTTCACCAGTTCAACAAATTCATTAACCTTTTTTGGGAAATGTACACTGAGCACCAAATTAATCAGCATCTTGCAATCAAATCACAATTTATATCTGTGTATTATTTTTTAAAAATATTTTTCAATATAGATGTGCATAAACCCAGCAGACAACATTTTGGGAATACTTTTTTCCTACTCTAATTCCTTAGTGGTCAGCCCTCACGTAAAAATACATTTTTTACCTTATTTAAACAAAAGACTAATTTAAGATACCGCCTGGGATTTCAAACCTGTTTTCAGACATTATTAATTCAGAAGTATTAGGCTGTGCCCTCCTCTGACTCCAGCAGTGCCCTCTGAAGAAGCTCTTGCCACCAAATTCCCACTGATAAACCCCCTCCAGATCCGTGTCGTTCTTAATCACTTTCTGCCAAATTAGTTCATTTACATTAAGCTCAGTTTTTACCTATCAGGTCTTTACCAAACAACTTCATTTCACTTGGCAGGGCTCACCAGAGGCTGTGATGATGCCAGGACTATTTTTCTCCATTTCTTTCTGGCTGTGGTCAACCTCATGCTGAGGTGATCAGACTGGTGATGACAGAGATGGCTCACCAGTCCCACCAGTCTCTTATTTATATTTGTTTCTAAAGGCTCCACCAGATGTTAATAGTTCTGCCTGACCTTTTGTATGGCCATTTCAGCTTAGTTCATAACTTATAAAGATGTCAAAAGTAGATTATTTTGGCTGTATGAAAATCTTAGTGATATTTTACTCGAATTTTTCTCCCAGTTCCATCATTAAGGACACAGAGCTTAAGCCAGTGATCTGCTAATTGTCACGCATGTGAAAAATTGACTATACTGTAAAAAACTTTATTCTTCATAAAAAATAAGGGCAACAGCCTGTACACCTAGGCAAGACAAGCCTGATTTAGGCTCAATCAAGTCCCTTCAGCGGTAACATCGGCACAGATCTGTCAGGTGCCCTTGCAGCAAAGGCCAAACCCATCATCATTTTATCACCACATTTGTCTCAGAGCCCCTCTCATTACATTCCAACTCCTAGTCACTAATTTTTGGCACGGTTAAACTGAGAATTAACATCACTGCAGTTCCCTTTATCACTGTGTGCTGCGTTTTAATATAAGAATATTTCAATGTGAGGTTGCCAGCTGCATGTAGTTTCCAAACAGCAAGAAATATATTAGTGGTGGGAAAATAAAGTAGGATTGAAAACTGCTCACAAGATGAGTATCAAAGAATTAGTGCTTTAAAACACTTGTTTCACAGAAATCAGCACATTTACATCAAACAAAAGGACCCTGGGAAAAAATTCTCATCTTCAATCACATGTAACTAACATTGAATTTTCTGTTTGAAATGAGTTTCAGTCTTAAGAGTTTCTATAATCTTTAGCAAGATCCTAATTTCAGAAGAAACTAACTAATTTTCAACAAAGAGATAATTATAGCTGCCTGATCAGCACAAGAAATAATTGACAGTTAATTGTATTATTTTTTAGCTGTTGATAGGTATGAATGTGACTATAAGGTAACGCTATTCATTATTACTAGTAGTTTATAATTAGCTTGAAATTGGCAACCTCATGTCTTATGTATTCTCTTAGGACTGGACTGGGATAGTCCAAGTGAATATGTGTGTGCTTTTTAATCCCAGAAGACACAAAGGTCCCCATGATGCATCAAAACCCAGAAATACCCTAAAACCAGCCATGTGGACTTGTGCATCACTACCATCACCAGCCATCACCTAATTCAGAGCTGATTAAATAAAAGGCATTGCACAAGCCTCAATGCTTAGACACAACGTATGTGAACTACCAGGGATGAATATTCTTAAACTGCTAGGTTATAGTTTCACACAGAAACTCATTATGAACCTGTCCAATCATAACTAAGATATTCTTGAACATTTCTCAGGCCAGAACACAAACTCAATTCATATCACTCCCAGTTACCAGTGAAACATGTAACTGAAGCATGTAGACTTTTGCCCAGGTTCACACTTGTCTGCTCCCAGATATGGTGACTTCATGAGCACACGAGACAGCATTCTATACTTGACCTATTTCATGCATCTCCTTGGCACAAGCTATGTTTGCTTTCCTGTTCCTTACTTTCACAGGTTTTCCAGTGTTCAGTACAGTGCATTTTCCAGTGCCACATGCTTAAATTATTCACCACAGAGCCAAAACCACAAAGGTGAAGACACAGTAATATGGGGAGAGAGGTAAATTCTTGTTAAAAACATCCATGATCTTCCCTTTTAAATATTTCTAGAGTCTAATTTAACTAGCTCTTCAGAAATCCAAGTGTAGGAAATGTTCACTTAATATTCAGAAACTATCATACCTGCAAGACGAGTATTCCACTCAAATTAATCCACACTGCCATTTATCCATTACTATTTGCTAAGTTTTTTTCAACATATCACTACATTCTGTCTGGAGAAACACTGCCAGCTCCATTGGTTTAATTCCATAACCTCATCTATGCCATTAACTACTAGAAACTAATTAGCAATAGTAAAGCCAGTGAATACTGCTATAAATAAGTTTCTTGCTCCTTCTTCTCCAAAGAAGGAACTTGGTGAGAAAAATGTCATAGAAATTCATGTTGCTTATTCCTATGTAAAATCTTGAAACATCATTCATGGAGATACTACCCAGAAGCTTCAACCTGCAGTTCTTACTTCACCAACTACCTATTCTTAATTCACCACATAGGTGATAAATTCTGGAAGAAAAAAAAAAATACACATATTAGTTTAAAACTTTGGGAGGCAGATTACTATTTCATATTGATTATTGGCTTTTGGTCATAAGGTTTGTTTCTATGTAGGTCAGATTTTAAATAGTATTAAATGTAATGAGCACGACTCAGATGCAGGAACGTGTCAGACAAACCCCTCAGACAAAAAAACATGTCCTAACTGCAAACACTGAAATTCAGGTGTGGTTAAGAGAAACTTGGTGCTTTAGAAGAGTACAAAGAGGAGCACTAGCCAAGGTGTAGTCAGGAAATTGCCAGTCTCCACAAGCTGGACATCTAAGGACCTACATGGCTCTCTATTGTTACAAATTGTTAAATCATTCACCTACACAGGTGACCTCTCCAGGACAAGTGACCCATGTTGAAGGTCACCAGTGTGACGAAATCTTACTGTTAACTGAACAGAAATCTCACATCTCCTTCCCCTTTTTCTTTTGAATCTACAGAGCAATCTGGGCAAACATCATTCTGCTCTCCTTAGGGAAGTCACACTCTATTGCTTGTCCTCTTTTTTAATAGAAATATTGGATACCACATCCCCAGAGAATCTTGAAAACTTGCAGTTAAATGGAAAGAATACACTTGACCATAGATGGAGACACTTCATGCAAGTAATATAAATAAAATATTAATTCTAAGGTAATGGGAAAAGTGCCTTCCTAACTTTTCTTTCAATTTTAAAAAGCTTGAGACTTTCTGAGCTCAAGAGGAATATTCCAGCAAGTTTTGAATTTTCAAATAAGCAATAAAAGAATTTGAGGGGGAAAAAAAGAAAAAAAAAAAAAGGTTCTTCTGAGGCCCTCAAAGGTATTTAGGCATTTACTTTTCTCCTGACATCTTGTAAAATTAGCAGTCACGCAATTCTGAAAATGTGCCTGAAATATGGATTCTTACCTATTTAAATGGGGACTGCACACCCCCTCCCAAACCAGAGGCAGAGCTAAAATTTTAAATAATGCAAATACACTGTACATATGAAACTATTAAACAGCTCATATGGATGGCTAGAGACACCCATCTCCACGAAAATTTTAATTACCAGTCAACATTTAGGGGTGTTTTTGTGAGACAGATGATTTATATTAGTGCTGTTATAAACCTAACACTGACTTGACTGAGGTCACGCTCCAAGGCAAAGCTGCACCACACAGCAGATACAGGTAGGATAACAGGCAGAGACTTAAATCAATACAGTCTCACATCTGATAATAAATCACAAGTGTGCCATCAGACCATCTGCTGGGAGCAGAGCACGCTGAGGGGCAGTGATCAAGCTGATTGACATTCTGGTTTGAACATCTAGTCAGAATTAGTTCACCTTGGCTTCAATAACTACCTGGCTTGTAATACATATTTACAACATTGTTCGTGGGGTTAGTGGGTAAGAGAGAAGTTCATCTTCATCCTCCCATAATCCTTCACACTTTCCCTGAGAGAGTCTCTGGTGAAGGGAAAAGGCAAGAACAGCTTCATTTGAAACTGATTACACTAAGCCAATGCTTTTATAAAATTGAGTTATTGGCTTGATATTCTTCAAACGGTTTCTTTAGGAAAAAAATTAAATATCAAATCAATGGTAAGTCACTTTTAAAACACAGAAGTAAAATTTTAATATGTTTTATAAGAGGATAGGACTGAAACCTGGAAAGGAGTTACATCCCAGATGGAACTCAAGGCATCAAGTCTGTCATTTGCATTTGCTGTCAGCCAAAGATTCAATGGGACAAAACCCAGCAGAACCATCTCTGTGCTCTTCTCTATATAAAGCTACTTGAACTGAGTTACAGATTAGAGAACAGACTTCTATCACCTGGGTAACAATGGAGCCAACAATGGCTCCATCACTTTTATCTTATGGGAACCTGTGAACTGGGGATGGGGAAAGTTGAGGTCAAAGCACACATTCAAGAAAATTTCAATAATGGCAAGATTCTCACACCTAGTACTGGGTTGGGGCTCCCAGCTGCTATGGCATTTGTGACCAGATAAATAAAACCACTCTATATTAGGCAAGCAATGACAATAATTAGGTAAGGGAGCTCCCCTCTGATACTTGGATTACACCACACATTAAAAAAGAATGCTAATAAGATTATAACAAGATACTACATTTACAGGGCAATGCCCCTTTTGTTAAGGAGTGAGTGAACAACACTGCAGAGAGGAACAAGAAAAAAAAAAAACCAAAACACAACAAACTAAGAGATACTGAGACACTTTTCCCCTTCTAATACCAAAATCATGTCCCTATACTATTTAAAGAACAATAAGATTTTGATCAACAGAGGATTGCACAGAGGGGCAAGGAAAATTTGGCAGAGGTTGGCAGTGAGGTCAGAACTTACAATCCACAACATGGCCATGTCTTGCCATAAGAACTACTTTTGAAAATGTTGTATATTCTCAGCAAAGTTTCAAGTCAAGCTGTTCCACAAATGGAACAAACTCTAGCAAACATAAGACAACTTACACATTAAAGCAAAGCACCAGGTTAAAAAGAAAATAAAAATTTCTTGCCAAAAATTATTACAATAAAACATGGCTTGCACAAGGCTGTAGAGCTGGTATCCTATACAAGGACACTGCCTCTGCTTGCAAATACACCTCCTATCAAAAATTAAAACTAAAAACTGGAAACATCTCCTCCATTGGTATGCAGCTCCAGCTCAAGGTAAACCTGAAATCCTAAATTGCAGCAAGCAAAAAGTGTCAACAAAATTTACTGAGAGGACAAATTAAATATGCTGAAACAATGAGAGAGGTCTAGAATCTAAAGTTAATCTAAGTGTAAAATGGGGATCCAAAACGTATTCTCCTGCTTGTCTAAACAAAACTACCACATAACCAGTAACTATTATCCTTCTGTCCTTTGTTAAGAGAAGTTTTAGGGGTCTGAAGGATTGGTGTAAACGGAAAGAAAGTTTCCTTACATCATTCAAAGGAAAAGCTTCATATTCTATTGTGCCAAAAGCCTTAAGGGACTGTCTTTACTGAACAAAGTTAAAGCACACAAAACTTTTTCAGATGACAAGTTTTAAAGCAAAATGTTCTCACAGAAAGAAAATGAGGAAAATTTTATAAATCTGTCATATAAACTGTATGACACTTCTTTCGTCTAAGCAGAGGATCCTATGACTGGAAGATACATTGAAAGAACAATAATAAAGGACACAAAAGGATCCTATGCCAAGGTTTATGAATGTTGGCTGTTCCTAATATTCATCTGCAGAGTGATTTCACATAACTTCTCTTTATTGCACATTCATTTTATCCATAATCAAGTGAAAAAGAGTTATCTTCAACTGAGGGTAAAGGGACTTCTTTTTTCCTCCCTCCTCTCCTTCTTAGAATCCATTTTATTCCTGCCTTTCCATTTGTGTCAAACTTCAGGCTGCAGTAGTTCTGTTCTGTAGCATTTATTTGGTATTAATGAATCACAGCCTTTCATGACCTGGGTGAAATGAGTCATTGTAAAGACACCTTTCTGCTACACTATATTTATTTGCCAGCAGGATCCCAAATGACAATTCTTGCTGTAACACGGCAGCTGCTACTGCTGTTCTCAGTCCCTACAAGGAAGGGACAAACAGGGAAATTTTATAATTATTATACTCGTGGAACGAAGCACAAGAAGTCTTTTTCATGACCCAAGGAGTACTGGAAATTGGTTGCCCTGAGAGTGTCAATCTAATGTACACCAAAAAACCCATGTACACTCACATCCACTGCAATATAGAGCATCACTCAAAGAGAATTACTTCTGGAGTAATTTTGACATCTGTTGATCTGCAGGTTCCTTATTTGAGGGTCTAATATCATAGTCCTTTATGTTTTAGACAGCACATACAAAAATTTGTGCAAGAAAGAAAGTAGGAAGGAAATTATATTAGGAGAGGAAAGGAAGCAAGTACTATAAGAACAAATAAACAGGTTTGTTTTTTGGGATTTTTCCCCCACTGCTTTCTTTCCATGCTCTGATCTGCAATATAATCAGCAAAGCATAATGACTGTTTTAAGATTACTAAGATGTAACTTTAATTACAAGATGTAAGTTTCCTATATGTTCTTTACATATCCCAATAAATTAAAACAGGGCATAAATGCATAAAAAAGTCCCACTATTGAGTATTAAACCACTATGTAAAGCATGCATCTTCAGGTATTGCTTAACATAAGCCCTTAGAAACAGAAAACAGGATATGCCTATTCATCCCTAGCAAACTGGGACTGAATCAAAACACATTCAGGCAAAAATTGTTTCTACACCACAGAGGATGAAAAAGAACAGTTGCCTTAGCAAAGACGGAAGGTGGTAATTCAGCACCAAATATGACATAGTGATTATTTTCTATCTCAAAGCTGGTTGCTGGGGTTAGTTCCTCCTGTGTGACAATGTGCTATCAACACTAGTAAAAAGAACACAAAAAAATGTCCCTATCTGTAAAAAAGTATTAGATAAGCCTTGTAAGAACTTGAAGCACATGGTGAAAATCAAACAGCAATAATAAGTAAATGGTTTAAAATTAATTTGTTTTCTGGAAACATTTTTTTCTGGGTTCCTGTTCTTCATGTTCTGTTTCTATGCTGTTATATAAATTCAGCTTCCTTCATTCATTTAGTCTGTGCTGAGACTTCCATTGTTTATAACTTCACATGAACACACCATCCCAGTGATTTCTTTCCAGATTTAGAACTCAAAATTCTCAGAATTGTGTATGTGATTGTTTTGCAGTGAACATCACTGAATAGAGAATACAAAAGACCTTTGTTTCACTCATTGAAGAAAAACCAAACAAACAAAATTGAAAACAACATTTGAGTTTCTTCACAGATTATAAGTTTTTCTTGCATTATTGCTTGTATAGCATAATGTGAGATAGTGGAAAGATCTGAAATATTCCTTAAACAAAGGACAAAGGGGACATATAATATTAGCAACAGAACTTTAGATTTATGATCTTCAAATTATTTATATTCTTACACTTCATAATGTGCCTCTGTTAAAGAGGATGACAATCACCTGGTTTTACCTGTACTAATAAAATAACAAACTTATCCATGACTGTTAAACCAAGCACACCTTGAAAGCCGAGTCCATTTTCTCTTGAAACATCCTGACGCTCTTTTTCCTCTAATTTCAAGTGTGTACAAAAAAAAAAAGAGTTTTGCTGAGAAAGATGAAAAACTACAACACAACTTAAGTGAAGGTCCCATAAAATCAAATTCGCTTGAATTCAGAAGACCACTACAATCTTCACACCAGTTCCCCTTGCCTGCAAGCAACAACTTCTGTGTGTACAAATTCTCAAAGGGAACAGCCTCCAAATTCCCCCATCAGCACAAGTATAATTTACAGAAGAGGCATCTGCTTACACACAAGAAAAGGGCAAAAGTCTTCAAATCCTCCTGGAGACGACCAGGATTTAACTGCCCCTTGCAAAGAGGTACAGCTCCTTCTGGCTCCACTGAGCCCACTTACTGGAGAGACACCTTGTGTTCTGTCTCCTAAGCACCTAAAGCTCCACAAGCTGCGTCAAGCCCTTTCTTTAAGGCACACGCTTCACCAAGCAGTACCGGCAGCACTGACTGAGCTGAAGGGCTCAGATCCGATGGCAATGAAGCAAACAAACAAGGCAAACAGTTCAGTGCCTTGCAGAATTAAATAAAAAAGCCAATAGGAACAGCAAATGCCACAAAGGAAAACAAAATTTGCTTTCAAATGGCCGCTGAGTTGAAAAGCAAGCCAAAATTTGCTGAGTGAATTATTTACAATTATATTATTTTCAAAGATTGATTTCAACCAAGTGCTTCACCTCAGATCGTTCCTTTCAACAACTCAGATTCACCACAATCAGATGAAATCCACTTCATCTCTGCATCAGGACTTTTACTTTCAGCTTTTCAAATCCATGCATTCAGTTCAGGGACCTCTTGCACAGCAGCTTTTCCATTTCCTTCTGCTGTTCACCAGGAACTGCCTGACACCGCACAACAGGACTCCCCGCTCTGCTTTCTGATGGCTACAAAGAACAGCTCTTCCCAAAAAAGGTGTAATACAGAGAGAGCCCAGCCCTAGGACTGTTCCCTCATATTAGCAATTTTGAAGGAATGATCCAGGTGGCACCTTTATCCGTTTATATAAAAGAATTCTATTGACCTACAAGATGAGTTACCTCATATATGATAGCATGTGCCAAGCATCAAATCAACACCCAAAATTCATTTGCTTTTCACTGTCTCAGTTTAGTTTCATGACTCAGTTCAATAGCCTTGTTTCAGAACAGGTCTTAGCTGAATTTTTCCACACCTGGGAAAGGCTGCTTTATACCCTGGCACATCCAGGGGCTAGGCAATATCCTGTAAATGCTGTCACATGGAATCGCTTATAAAATCATACACAATTCATGGCTTAGAAAGTTGAATGTGGAAGCCTTTAAAATGCTCTATTTGTTTTTAGAAGATTATAAATAATCTTCTATTTAAGAACACAAACCTTCGCAGAGATTGACTATAACAACAGATTTTCATGTTTCTGAAAAGTTTCACTTTTCTGAAAAGAGTTTAAATAGACTTCTGGAAAAATGCATACAACTCCCTGAAATCCCATTTATACCAGCTTCCTTCTGATGTCAAATTATCATTCCAGTTGCCTTAGTTACATCATTTCAGTATCTCAGACATGGATACCTCTGTCTTATCTCCACAGATGTATTTTAGAAAATTCATTATTTCTCTATGCATAGAGTCTTTCTTTTCAGAATGTTGCTCACACATTGGTGGCTTTATTTATTTTCGTACTTAGGGCAGATAAGAGAGCCAGTGAGCGCAAAGAATTTCTCTGGAAAATTTATACAAAAGCTGTTCCTACCAGCTGGAGGCCTGAAATAGCAGCTTAAGATCCATTTCCCTGTTTTCAGCATAGCTGGACTTACTGGCTGTTAGTGGTGTCACAAGGCTGCTCTTTGGTTACACAAAATCAGGCACAGCACTCTTTTCTAATTTACCACTTAACCACACATCTGCTCAAACCTTATCAATAAGCCGAGGCACAAGTGAGGGAATTGCAACCAGATGTTTTTCCATGCACAAGTTAATAAACATACTGTATCCTTAATTTCAACACCTTTTTTTTCCCCAGCTGGGGTACACACCAACTAACAAATGCAAACCCAAATCAGAGAGATCCAACTGCAAACAACCATCCAGCTTGGAGTAGACTCCATAAGTCAAGTTAAGTTTATTAAAAGCTTTAAACATTTATAAATCTCCAGGGAAGCATGACTTTAACATATGGCATTTAGGAGTAAATCATTGGTGTAATACAGAGGTGTAATGGAGAGGCTCCTTCCTGCAGCCTCTCCTGGGACTGGGAGACTGGCTCAGATGATGAACTCCTTTATCATCCTCACACTAATTGTAGTGCATCTTGAAATGATTAGATCTATTGTTAGAACAGGCCTTGTCAGCAGCTGGGACACAGTGATTAATAGAAATTTCACTTTAATTCCTTAGGATGTAGAAGTCTAAAGTCACAGTTGAACCCTGGACCCCAATTATTAGGTGATTAATGAAATTATAATTGCCACCCTTTCACTCACATTCATCACTAGGTTTACTAATAATCATTAGAGGTAAAACACAGGAAAAGGAAAATATTTTACAAGCGCTATGCTACAGATACATGGGAGAGGCATAAATGGGTCAGGAAAATATTCTCTGAAGCACCAAGCTGGAGAAAATGTATGTCATTACCAACAAACAGTACTGATGGCTCCAGTGAAGGTCAAGCTTGCTAATAGGAATCATTTTCTGCCTGATAACAGCTACCACCTCATCCAGCACTGGAGACATAGATCAGTTGGCCATCAAGGCAGAAGAAACAGTTTTTAACATCCCAGTAAATGGAACAATCAACCCCAATAAGAGGATTCCCTTCTGAGTTTTAAAAGCATTTCTTTTCAAATCACGCAATGTAGAGATGATAGAACTACATTACATCTGTCTGTGGACATGGATTGGCTTGCAGCATTGGACCTCTGCCATTCTGTTCCTACCCCACACTGTCCATCAGGTGACAGGGCAGCTGGGGCACTGCTATGGCTCCCCCTGTTCCTGCTCCCCAGTGCTTTTAACCCCTGGTGCCCCTGAAATTCTGTGGGTCACATTTTCATAGCCTGATTACTTCCCAAAGACAACTCAAAGTGGCCAACACTCCGATGTCAAGAAAGGTCAGATCCAAGATATTTTTTTTCCCCTTCTCGACTGATCAGATTCTATAAGAGAATAATTAGTTTTTCACAGATCAAAAAAATATGCAAGGGAAGGAAATTAAATGCAAGTGAAGAAAAAGACTGAGGCCCTTTTGTCCCCTTTGTCTCCTGCTTTTCTACAGTGACTCAACAGCCACCACCCCCCAAGAGAGACTGATAAAGAAGGAAGGAACTTTTCCTTGCCTGCTGCAGACCTGTCTGAGCCCTCAAACAGAAAACAGGCAGAGGAATGACAGGTCTCCATCCTTTCCCACCCTGCAGCCTCTGCTCTTCAATACCACAGTGTGATCACATACTTGCAGGTACAAGGTGTAAGCTAAATGACTATTTACTTTGCACTGATCTGTATCAGGTGAAAAATCACTGTAATTTAGATCTCATTTGTTTATGTAATAAATGATTTGTTTATACTGAACTTGATGCTTTACTTCAGCTCCTTGAAATTTCATTAAATCACAAATCACTTCTCAGACTATGCCCAGGTAAGGCAGAAACAGCAAGTCTGCCACAGCCCTCTCTGTATCAACACCCAAAGCATGCAGCCACTTCACCGTGTTTACTGGCAGAAGTGATTTCTGTGATCAGCCAGTGTTGAATATGTCTGAAACTGATTGCAAGTGCTTTTTTAGTGCTGATTTAAGCAAACATTCCTTAACTGACATCCTGCGAGTTTTAAACAGGAGGTGGGTCGGGACAACGATGGTGATGGAGTTTCACAATGCTGGATTTCAGTCTCCTGGGGAAAATAAAAGACCTCACTAATCTTAGATGTAATTTATCTGAGCATATGCCAAAGTGCACTAAATTGTGTAAGGGAGGATAATAAATAACTACAGTGCATGACAGAGAGGGAATAGAGCCCTGTGTAGTTCTATTGCACTGCTCAATCAGATGGTTGGGGCAGTCAATGCTTGAGCTCAAGGCTGAGCATCAATCTTGGCAGCTGGTGTGACACTCCACAGTGTGGACACCAGGAAACTCACAGGCCCCCAGTTGGGTGGCAATGCAAACAAAGAATGCCACAGAAATTTACAGAAATAAGCAATCTTATCAATCACTTTACCCTCTTTATTTCCTACAAACCAGTAAATATTTTTATATTTATTTATAAATATTGTTATTCCCATCACGAAATTCAATACTAATTGCTTCCAGATAGAAACCAGAGATAACAGTTATATCTGTAAATTGGGTCACAAATTTGGCAGAAGACCATGACTGCTCCAGATTTCTCCTACTGCATATGACAACAAAGCTGCCTTTCCATAATTTCTTAATCTAAGACCTACATAGTGGATACCAGAAAGATTCTGACTTTCTAAACAGAATATTGCTAAAAATGAAGCAGGGGTTTGTTATTGGATTTTTTTGCCTTGACTTCCATAGCAGAAGAAAATATTCTGCTTTTCTTTCCCTCAAGTCTGGTTTAATAATAATTTCACAATAAAGTAATATAGCATCACAAATTCTAGGAAACATCTTAAAGACATATTAAGGTTCTGATAATTCAGAGGTGCGATGACTTATTATTCCAATATTTAGTCAGTGCAACCTCTTAATTATTTTCTAGTGAAGTTCACAAAGCTTCATGCTTTGAATATGATACTATTCATGTTTAATGGATTAGTGAACACCTTACACAAGGATCTCAGAGTGGTGCATACACTCCAATTGAAGTTTTCCAAATTGACAGTTTCCTTAGCAAATTGACAATTGTCTGAATCATTATCCATTGGAGGGCACAGCACATGAAATTTGAACTTTCAACTTATTATTTGGATTTATTTTTGGTGGTTGCTGCTCCATAGTCCAAATGGAACAGTGTGGTAGGTACAGATGGCAGGGAGGGGCAGGTAGGTAACCCAGAGGTTAAACATAGTTAGTTGACAAGATAGGTACTTGGACATACCAAAGATGTACTTAAAAAAAATCCCAAATTCAATAACTTCTTGAATAGATTAACTCTAGCTTTCTAAATAATACAGCACATATTAAAAAGGGTCATATTTTTACTGGCTTTAACAGACCCAGGAGGGGAACTACAGTAGTTGTCTTTGATCTATTGGCCTATATTAAACAGTGATGTGCTGGAGCATTGGGAAATGTCCTAATTTATTCCTGGAAAATATGTATGCATATTGTTAGATGGAACATTCTTTTACTGTGGTGGTCTATTATACAACAAGGATTAAAAAAAGTAAAAGGAAGCAGAGAAGTATGTCATCCATCCAAAACTGAACAGAATCACTGGCTAAATTGCTGAGAAGCAATTTTGATTGAACTTCTTTACATGAAGAGATTCACTTCATTTTGTCCAACAAAATGCTCCTTTTTTAACCTCAGAAGCCAAGTGAAAAAGAGTGTATAATAAGTAGCCAACTTCAGGCCACAGATATCACCAGAGAAAATAAGAGTTACCAACAGACATTAAGGTCTATGCAGGTGCAGGCAAAGGACAGAACATGATATCATTGAAACTTGGATTTGGGGTCTTACGGTGCAACAAAAGCAATGACTCAACACAAGCACCTTATGAACTCTGCTGAGGTCTGAGCACACCTGAAAAACTTGACAGCTTGGTACCCAGTCACAGGACACAAACTTCCAGGATTTTAGAGTGCTACACCTGTGCCAGAACTGTTCAACCCACACCGAGAACTCCATGCTCATTCCAGCACATTTAGGACTTCTGAAGAAAACAAAATACACACCAAAGATGAGCAGAGATACAGCTCTGTTTTCACACTAGCTCTGCCAGCCTTTTTTCACGTTTTTTCTCAGAGCAGAAATAGCAAATAAAGGAAAAAAATAATTTTCCCTTTGCATTTTCTGAAATTGAATTTTCACCCTTTGCCTGCATTGCGCTGCAGCCTGACAATACGTTCTGGAAGGGGAAATGTTGCACACCTGTTTCTAATAAAAAAATTTAATAATGTTACATCAATAGGAGCAGTTTGCATTTATACCATCACATTTAGGTTTTTTTTTATGAGAAGAGCATGAATATTTGTTGCTGGCCAGAGTGGCTGTGGCCATGAAGAGCAGCTGCACAGCCTCCCCTGCACACAACAAGCTCAGCCCTTGATAGCAGCTGAAGTTCTCATCAGAGTGCCCTCACTACACAGATATTGTAGGTGTGCTGTGCTAGTCATTGCTGTTATTACAAACGACATCTCAGCAATGGAAAAAATTGTAGCTTGTCAGTTGAGACTTGTAATCGTTACCCATTCAGGTAAAGGATCTAACAGGGCTGCTGGTGAAAGGGGGAAAACAGAATCCCTTCTTGCTCATCTCCCAGAGACAAGCAGTCTAAATTAACAATTACCTCAGACATTGAGGGAGAGTTCTAATAATGCTGCATTAGAATTAAAGTTAGTATGCTCTGATGGGAATTTAATAGCCCAAATCCCCCACAGCCTACCTGGAATCTGTGCAGCAGTCCAGTTGCCAGAGGAGCTGTGGTGATCCCTGTCCCCCCTGAGGCACTGCCCAAAGTGTGCCCAGTGACCCCTCACCTTGGTGTCACCTGCACTAGTTCATCATTTAGCAGAGGCCATTTGACCACACTGAGGGTTCAAGGGGCACACAAATGATCACACTTAGATACAAATCCCAGAGCAAGTAGAGGCCACATGATAAATTTGCTATCCAAACAAAAGCTATTTAATGTCCTGTGTAACCCAAGAGGATTTCCAGCACACGGTGTTGTTATTGCAGTCTTAAATGGAAAGTCATTTTAATATAATCCCTTATGATAACTTCAAATTGCTCCTTAAAATGCAATAAATGAGAAATATAGTTTAAACTCTCAGATCTTTAACTTCTTATTTATACATATAATAACATGCTTGTTGCTGTCTGTGCATAAAAAGGGAACTGACATTCATAATCTAAAATACATTAACAACACTTCAAAATATTTAATAGCCTTTCTAGATGATAGCCTATATTAGAAATAAACATTCAGGAATAATTCACAGTACAAGCAGATAACTATGAGATAAGCAGCGAAAAAAGATAAGGAACATGATTAATATTAAAGCCCTTGTGCCCTACTGGGGAGGAAGAAAAAAAAAGTAATTGCTGTTAACCAGAGACTTGAAACATCTTCAAAACAAAACAGAGAAACCTAAACCTCTGTTCCTAACAATATGACTGCATTGTCAAATAATATAATTCTCTGAGCAGGGTCCCAGCTATTCAAGTTAAGCAGAGCATCCCTGTGTTACTCAGGCGGCTGCAGCCCCAGCACTGCTGTCAAAGCAAGTTGAAATCACACTGCCCACTTAGTCAGAAAATCAGAGCTCCTCTCCCCTCACACGAAGCACTTCATACTCTAGTAAGCATTGCAAAAAGTATAAAGCACTCTAGGAAGAATGGCTGTGTAATAAAAGTGTAATTGAAATGGCTGTACTGCTGCCTCATTTCATTACTCACACTGGCCTCTGCTTGTTAAATTTTAAGATCTCTTGGGAAACCAGTGCATAATATAACAACACTCCAGAGTGTCAAAACAACCCCTACTATGATTTATCTCATGCATGACATCAAGGATCTCTTTTAAAGTAAAGATTTCACAAGTAAAAGAAGCCCTTAAACTATTCCAGTTCTCTTAATTTAAAGAACACAAGCTAAATATTGTGAAATAATTTCAGGAATTTCTAAACTTGCACTTGTTTTTGCCTTTCAGAAGTGTTTTAGGTCTCCTTACTCTTTTGCTTATCCAAAGTCATTATAAAAAGAAAATCTAATCTAGGTTTGTTGCACAATTAGGATAAGAAAACAAAATTTCATCAACAATGCTACCAGCAGAAGAAAAGGAATTCAAACAAATACAGAATCCAATTACAAGCTTAGAAATTGTTTGTTTGAAGAAGTCTTATAAATTAAGTTCCATTCAGCACACAGGAGTTGCAAATATTTCTGGGTAACACAGGCTAACTTCTTCAGGGAAGGATATGTGGACACCCAACAGACTTACTCCTACCATGGGGTGCTCTCCCCACTGGCCACCCTTCCCATTCAGTGTTTAAAACTTGCCTTTTAAACTAGAACTTGACTAACATGCTGAACATAACAAGATCTGAAATAAATGGGCTGCTACCACTCTCACAGGTGACAGAGGCAAGAGATGCCTGTGTTTCTGCACCTCCTTGCTAACTTCACCAGTATCTACAATTAAATTGGAAAATCCTTACAACTGCAACTACCATTTGAAAAACTCCTTCTACCTCATGCCCCATTGCAGAAGGTAAGGTCACCACAGAATATTTTGGGCTATTTGTTTCCAAGGAAAGCTGCCATACCACACATGCACAGCAGCAGTGCCTTTTCTTCATTCGGCCTTAATTTCCCCATAAAATCTGCCACAGCCATACAATGTTACCTATAGAAAACATGCCTTAACATTTATTTTGCCTAGGCTTAATTAGCAGTTTTACATTTGGTTCCTTCCACTGCACAGAGAAGCCTTGACTTAGCTGTAGCAATGCCTAGGAGTCAGTAATAGGCCATATAACATCCAATATTACTTTTTGCTCTCTGTTCCAATAGCTTACTGCTGCTATGGAAGATTGATCATTTCCCGTGTGCTTTTATTTGGAGGCAATTTCTTCTTTGTGTTAGGAAACTGTGGCTAACTCTGAGGCAAACATCCTGACAGAAGAACTTTCAGAAGTATACTAAAATAATGATTTAAGCAAGTACTTTTTACACCCACCTGCCCTCACCTTATAAAAGCTGACCCAAAGATCAGAAGAGCTTTAGAAGGGACCAAAAGCAGTTTCCTTCCAGGATCTCAGACCTGCTATTTCATTTAATACAACCCAGCTAGAGAGCACGTGTCAAAGTCTTAGATATTGTGTGTGTGATGATACCCCAACACTAGCTCTGAGGAAAAACAGCAAGAGGACACAAATTACAAGGGAGATGAAATCACCTATTAGAAAAACACACTAACCATTGGAGTAGACATAGCAGGATTTTATTCTTTGTTTTTCTTTTTCTTCCTTGTAGCTCTACTGAGTGAAACCTTTAAGCAATGACTAGTGTTCATCACTTAGGACCCCTCAGTTTATTCTAACATTGACTGGCATAAGAAGTGCATTTCCTAGGCACTGAAAGAGGACAGCAGGCTGTCACAGTTACAACATTTGGTTACCAGCTCCCTTTCATTCATTCAGCAAGTGCTGATCATTAGTCCTCAGCCCTCAGAAAGTGGCAAAACAACAAAATAAAACAGTCAGATCAATGTACAGGGAAATAGGCAATTGAAGCCCTGTGTCCCCACACTGTTAACACACCCTGCCTCTTCTCCCTGTTTGCTATATAAATTTAAACAATTTAAACCTTATAGCCTAAAACATATTGGGGAAGTAGAAGTCAATGGAAGCTTTGTTATTTTAAGAAAGCAATTCTAGAGTCTGAAATATTGTCTCCTTAGGACTTCAGTTTGCATTTTCATGCAATTGTATGGTGAATTCTTGTGCTGTAGAAGAAAAACAAATGAAGGAACCGGGTGAACTTTCTGTGCACCGTTCCCTACAGAACAATATTAATCAGTTACCTGGCTTCCACTTTGGGTAAACATTATTGCTCATTATTTCACTAAAATTTAACGTTTTTATTGTTACAGAATCTAAACCCTTTCTGAACTCTGCTGTTGTGTCCGGGGCATAAACCATAATGATCAAGATCTCAAGGTCAGAAATATAAAGAACTGAGTGAAGCAGTAATTTCACACCGTGTAACAGTCTCTGAGAATACAGGCCCCTGACATATCACACCATGAAGGAAAACAACAAACTTTCCTTTTTGATTTAAAGAGTGTAAGTTTACTCAAAGGTGCTTTGCTATCCCCCAAAGTTTTAGAGCAGTATAACCAGCCTTTACCACTTGTCAACATTTAATAGCCTACACCCCAATGATTGATTTTGTTCAATTGGATTTTTTTTCTCTCCAACTCATGTATTTAGCTTTTAGCTGCAGCAGGTTGACAAGGCATCTATCATAGCTAAACAGACTAATTCAGAAGCATTTATTTTCTGCAGCTGTGTTTGTTTGGTCTTCTGCTATACTCTTTGTTTTGTATGTTCCCACATAACAACACAGCTTTACCTTGTCTCTGTCTACAATTCCACAGAAGCTGCTCTGTACCTACCTCCCCTTCATTCTGGATCTCTCTCCTTATCATCCCACTGCCACCTTTATCTTCCAAGCAAATTAATTATTTGGAGAATGAGGACCACTGAATAAGAATGGGTGAGTTTTGTAAGTTATAAAAACACATTTAAGATATACCGATGCTCATCTCATTTAAAAGTATGATCTCTCAAAACACTGTGTAAGTGGAACAGGAATTTCCCTGTCCAAAAAGGTAGTGTTATACTTTCCAAGTATGTAAGTTATGCCCTCCAAAAATTTGGATCTGAGTACAACTGATGTATGCTATGTTAATTGTACAGTGTCAGACACATTCCTAGGTTTGTAAAGTGAAGAGATGCCATGGAAAAAAAGACAATGATAGCAACTTCTGCTAAGTTCTTCCAGAGGAACAAAGCTATAGGTAAAACTTATCCCCGAAGACCTGAAGTATGCTGCCATGAGAGGTGAAGTAATTCAGCAAAATATACAGCCTGAGCTACCTACAATCCTTAAACTAATATAGATGTCACAGGGCTTCACAAAGCTATGAGACTGACTTAAAAAGAAAAGTAATAATTCTGGGGTCTATTCTGAGCTTTATCTATCTCAGAATGTGGAGGCATAAATGAAAAAGGGAGTTAGAGCCTTTGTTCCTCAGGAGAACTGCACAGGACACGGTTTTCAAGATCTTTCTTAAAAGGCAAGCCCCTCCTCCTGTCTAGGAAGATAATTAAGAACTGTCTTTCATCTCACTGCTGTTTGGTAGTTTGGTGAGGGTAGGAGTGATACACAAATTACTTGAGAAGCAGCTGAGTTAAATCCTGCCTGTTTGCAAAAACTAAAATCTGTGAGAGGACTGTTTTGTAAAGTATCACTAATGGATTTGTAGTCAGCTGAACAAACAACACTTGGAAGCAAACTAATATTTGAGGAATATGTGAGGAGCAACTATTTTATGTAAAGGAAAAGACTTCAATAACTGCCCACCTTGCAGCTCCCACGGATATTTGCCAGTTCCTTCTATCAGCTCTCTCTAGGTAGATCTAGCATGCAATTTTATTCCTTACGAACACTTCTAACTGAGGGCCAAAAATCCTTTTCTTCTCAGTCGGAAAAGTACTAAAAAAGAACTCGATAGAGAAGTTGCCTGCACAGAGTGCAGTTGTTGGGCACGGCTGGCTTACTTTACAATGGCCAGCAAGAGAGATTCATTCCTTCTAAGGGGAAAACAGCATTTTTCCATTAAGTGAACTCTTGTATAATACAGCAGCATATCTCTGCTTCTTCGAGTCTACACAACACTTGCTATCCATGTTTCCAACCGAGTTGTTTACTTTCTCTCAAATCCCCGACTTGGCAGAGCTTGTGAACAGCCTGCCACGCTGCTGAGCACAGTGCCACAAATATGAAAGAAAGAAGCAATTCTGAAGGAAGCACATCTGAAAGAAGTAAGATAAAATAGTGATGGCACGATTATTTTTATTTTATCAAGTTGCTGTAAAACTGCCAAGCCCAGAAGCCTGGCATTTTAGCTGTGTTCCGAAAAAGAAAGCAAGCAAACTAGTCTCTCTCACTGCTTCTCCTTAAAAAAAAAAATAAAATAAAAAAATGTTCAGATGTTTCCAAGTCACAGCACTTGTAAATCCTGAAATAGAGCGAATGAAACAGATCATAAAGCATCATTACTTTCACTTAGACAAAGATCTCCGTGTTAGACACATATATGAAAGCAGCTAAAGAAAAAACAATCAGAATTCAAAAGCACCAAGAGCCTTGCCTGCCTTGTCCCATCACCTCCCAGGCAGGATGTTCAATAGGGAAATAAAATCAGAAGATATAAATAAGAATCCACTGCAGATAAACATTTTATGGATCTTGGACTTGATGATCCCAGAGGTCTTTTCCAAATTAACTGATCCTTAATGTTGAAAAATAAAACCTGGGACAAGAAAACTGTAACATGTACATGACAGAGGATAACTGTAAAGATCAGGTTTTCCTGCAGAGAAAAGCAGAAGGAAACAAAAAGCCAATGAAATACAACATTGCTGGAAAAGCAACTTCATCATTTAACTATAGAGATTGCACTTTTTTCTGGAAAAGTAAAGAAAAAAACCCAAACCTATGGAAAATTGAGAGGTTTAAGTAATAACATCCTCAAAATAAAACAAGCCACCAGTTTTTAAACATATGAGACACAAAATCAGAAGTAATACTTGGGTAAAAAGAGCCAGGGTTATTATATGCATGGCCCACACTGCCATATCTGCTAAAGAACCCTTTGGTTTGTGGAAGTCTGGCCAGGCAGGGATGTGTGAAGTGAAAGACAGCAAAATATTAAAGAAAAAAAGGGTTGAATCCACATTCTGTACTCATGTTGATCCGGCAGCACTGGCTGCCATCCTCATGAAAAGACATGCCCAAACAACCTTGTACATCTCCACTGCAGGAAAGATGATGTGCTCCTTCAGCTTCTCACTCCCTACCTGGTCAGTGCTGCTACACCTTCAACCTGGGTTTCTTTGGCAATAAAACCAGGGCCTGGATGCTCGTAGTCCACAGCTGGGTTGCACCAAAACCCCTGGGAAGCTGTTCAAGCCACTCTTGCAAAGGAAAGATGATATTTTACCATGCTATCTGAACCACGGACCCAAGAACTCCATAGATTTTCAGAGTGAAAATGTAAGTGTGGAATATTACCAGGTAAACAAACCAGTGCTACAAACATGCCCACATTGAAAATACTTTTCAGATTAGGATGTTACTGCCCTGAATGCCTTCAACTGTAAAAAAAAAAAAAATAAAAAAAAATAAAAAATGAGCACCTACAACTCAACTTGTCCTTTGCAAAAATTGACTGTGGGCCTCCTGGGACAAGACGTTTCCACAAATGGCACCGGCTTGAGTATTTAATGCAAATCTTTGTTGAAGAGTCAAGAGGAATTTAGAATAAAATCCTGAGGGAGAACAGTAGTACAAAGAGAGGGCATGACAAATAAAACAAAGTGCAGTTTCTGCCTCAGTTCAGAGTTTACACCATCTGTATTGCAGATATATAGTGAAATTCATGACATTACAAAGTACTGTGAAAATTTATGGATTTAAAAACAAAGCAGTAGAATATGCATCTTTTCAGGGATGATGAATTCTACTACAAACACCAACCACTGTCAGAGTTTGCAACATTAATTCTTTTCTGAGTATGAGAAACTTCCAGTATCTGGTAGAGTTACAAAAACAGCACAATGCATAACAATTAATTGTGGTACTTTGGAAAGCATAGAGGCATTTCAAAACAAAGCCAAAATGTAACATTTTGGTCATCATTTTCCCAACTAGTCTTCAACTGCAGCACCAGCATCCACTATCTGGAGCCTGGCATTCGTTTCTAAAGGCATTTTCGCTAATTTGCCTTAATAAACAAATTGATTACAACCAGTTTGTAAAATTCCAGCAAAACCCACAGCTTGTACTCATAACAGCAGGGAAGAGTGTTCTAGTAGTCTTCTAAATGAAGGTCACACATAAAAAGAATAATATATTCAAAAAAACCCCCTACCTTCCATCATCAAGGCAGGGTTAGCTGATAAACAAAAACATTTTATTTTCTAAGTCAAACTCTACTATAAAAATCCATTTTAAGCATCCTTAGAGTTAGCACATACATTGTTCATCTGTGTCCTTCAGTTCCAAGCTGGCAGCCTGCAGGCTGGTTACACCATTTCAGTGGCAATTGATTCCAGGCCACCACCTTGTTGAGACTCTCTGTAATTTGTCTCCAACTGTTACACAAACTTGTGCTGTTGGACAGTGGCAGAGCCTCAATCAGATAGACAGAAATGGCTTGGACTGGTATGGCTTGAAAATCAATAACTGTTCCTGCTTTGCAGAAACATGAAATGGGACAGCATGTGACCCAGGGGAAAAAAATATGGAAGGAGATCTTATTTATTGAACTAATGATGAGAAAATAAACTTGTTTCCCTACGCATCACACAGACACCTCCCTATTTTGCAATCCCTTTTAGGTGAAGAAAACCAATAAAATCTTAACAAGATGCACCATACAGCTTTGCTGACCAGCAAACTCACAAGGTATCAGACACCAGATGAGCTCTTAAGGGTCAGAACCACCTTGTGTGGGGTCAGTGCATGTGTGTGGAACAGGAATGGATGGGGTGGCATCATATCCCTCATGGCAGGCCCTGGAGCCCACATGGGAAAGCCCTGCCAGACACAAACAGCCCAGGAAAAATCTATCACCCCACAGCTCCTGCAGCCCCTGAGCCAGCTCAGATTGGCAGGGACAGGGAGAACTCTGCCTGGCCTGGGACCCCAGAGGTCCCACTTGGGCTTTTTGGCCATAGAAACCAGAACAGACAAAACGAGACGTTTTGGGGTGCCACATGTCCCTGCCCTGCCATCTGGGCATGTGAGAGTTGGTCTTCAAGAAGTTTCAATGGTAACTACCTCTTCCTCCTTCTCATTCCCCCTTCTCTTTCTTTTCTCATTTCTTGATGCTTTGGGTGGCTTGGAGCTGGAGGGATTGGATTTTGACTGAAGTATTTTGGATTGACTGGATTTCAAGTGTTGTGGATTACTGTGTGCTGGGTTGATATCGTGGTGGATCATTTTGTTTAGCTTGTGTAGTGCTCTTTTTGAACCTTTGGCCAAGTTCCTTTAGTTTCTCCCCTAAATTAATACAGAAATCCCTTTGGAACAAGTCCATGACTTATTCTCTTGATGCTATCTCAAGGTATTAAAGAACCCTATGTATATAGCTATATATCTCACGTAAAACTCCTAGCTTAGCCCATGAGCTTGCAGCTTCTGGGGCTGGAGTGTTACACCAGGCATGGCCTGAGGAGTGAGAAATGTTCCTCTTCAAGACCAGTGCTGCTCTGGGTTAAAAGAGCTCAACACGGGCACTCTGAGTGGCACAGCAGCACCTACTCCCTCTGCCTGGGCACTGTCTCCTTGCAGTAACTAATACACCCACTGGAAATGCTGAATACAATGTGATAATCTGCCCTCATATGCCTCGTTATTTATTGGATTCTTTCTCCAAGGCAGATGGAGAGAACAGTGGTGTTAATCTCATTTGGGCTTTGAATGGATACATAATACCCATTACCGTACAGCATCGGGGCACCGACTTGGAGCGGATCTGCTTTATATGCAAGAATTTTCAGCCAAAAAATTAATCAGCCCATAAAATATCCTTCAAGAAAAACAACTGATTTTGCAGCTGAGAAGCTGCCTGAGAGGGTGAGTGACCTGGTGACAGCAACCCAGAGCCACTGTCTCCACTGCAGACACAAAACAATAACCGTATAACTTAATGGACTGGTGAAATACCACATTTCAGTTAACTAAATTCAGTTCAAAACTGTTTTCAGCTAAATATCTATGAGATATAGTTCAGGCTGTGTGCACTGAGGGCCCCAACTGTAGTTGTGAACAATTTGTCCCCCAACACTGAGTTGCAATGTTCATCCTTTGTGACCAACAGTGAAACATTCAGTGGCACAGAACTACAACAGCGATGAACTTCTGCAGGTGAGTGGCTCACATGATGCACTTGGTGCCTCCTTTTGTTACAGCCTGGGACAAGACTTAATGTCACTGCCTGTGTTTGCTACCCAGAAAGATAAAAGTGGTGTCCCTGATTCACCAGGAATGAAGATATAATGCTCTTTACACTAAACAAAGCCAGGCAACAAAAAAATCCACACCATCAACATGAAAAAATGGTTATAAATTTCCTAAAAACATAGCACAAGAAAGAAAACCTCAGCAGATCAACCGGCAGTTGAATGCCCAAATCTTCCAAAAGCTCTCCCTCAAACACTCTCCATGCAAAGGTCCACACTGAAGCCAATAGCATTTTAAAGATTTTAAAACACAGCATCAGAGAGATTTTATGATGTTCATGCATTCCAAGGGCTTTTCAGACCACTCCTCTCGCTCCCAGATGCAGAAATGCACCTGTAGGTGTAGCAGTGCAGAGGAGGTATTGGTTCCTGTGCACAGCTCCTGCCTCACATTACAGCAAACTACCAGGGACAGCAAATGGACACTGGAGAAGTGGACACCTCAGTGAATCACCCCTCGTTATGTTTTCTGTTTGAAGATTTATGCATGTTGAGCACAGCTCCGAGCGAGTAAGTTACAGCCCAATGCAACTTAATGATTTTGCTACTCAGAGCTCTGTCTCCTAAATAACGTGATGTCTAGGCTTGCTCACCAAATGGAGTGATGGCAGAGGAAATACCACGGGGAGGAAAGGCATTCTGAGCAGCCCCATGGATAACTCAGCACCTCAGGGAGCTCATCTACATTTTCTGAAGACAGGTCTGTGTGATTTACTTAGACATTGACAGGGCTTTGAGCACCTCACAAGATGAAGGAGTAGCTGTCTATCCACCGTCTTTAAACAATGTCACTGGATATTTCACTGCTGAGCAGCCATCTCCTCCAACTCAGCGTCAGGAAATAGGGAATAAACCACCTGCCCGGGTAGGGCAGCACAGCTCCTTCCTGCAGCTCCAGCCTGATGTACACTGACAGGAGTTTCAGGGGTTACCTATTTTCATGCACACTATGCTCCATGTCCAGGTGATGCTCTACAGCTGAGCTCCCTGCTCCTGTTCCCAGTTCTTTCCTCCTTTACACTGCTGTTCAAGTCTGTAATAACAACACTGACATGTCAGAAGCAAGAGGAAGGAAAAGATTTAATAGTGTGAGCCAAAGAAATTAGGCAGACAACATCAGTGACGTGGTGGACAAAAGGGGAAAGACATTCTTCAAAGTCTCAGTGAACGACTTAGAAAAGATTTAAATATTTCAAGGTAGTAGGAACCTGAAGCCTTTACTAAACCTTCATTTCCCATTCAGCAGCTTTGACATTTGGGTTCTGAAAATACATAGAACAATCTGACAGAGATGAACATGTAAGTGCCTGTCCTCAGAGATACAACCCCCAAAGTGACAGGTTTCCTGCTGCTGCACAGCTGAACACGTGGAAGGGACTGAAGAAACTTTATGGAGACTGTCTGTAGAGGTCTCACTTATTTTAATTAACTCATAAGAGAACCATATATTGGCCCAACTTGAGAGATGTGTTTTTTTGTTTTTTTTTTTCCATCACAGAATCATGAGCCAGTGTAGAAAACAAACAGATAAATGAAATGGGAATTATTTTCTGCTTTTGTGACGGTCTCCCTGGCTGAAATCAATAGTAAATTCAGTGCTCACGACTCTGATAGCCTGCTTTTTTTTCTCCTTATTTTCTTCAAGTGACTTTTTAGCTACATCAGCGATTAACTTCCAGTGCTCATACACTATGGCAAAACTAGGTATTGAAAAAATACCTATCATATATATACACACACCTATAAAGTCTATCTGAACTAGATTAATACAAATAGAGTTCTTCCTGTTGGCCAGGTTATCTTAGCAACCCTGCCTTTGCTGCAAAGTCTTTAATTAGAATTCAGATTTTATTTGCAAACATCCTGTAATTACTTTTTTATTTTACAGCTGAATACTCCCAATGGCCTAATATACACTGATATACTGGATTATATGTGGCAAATTGGTGGGATTCTATTCCATATTAACTGGAATTGGAATCTTGAGTCCTGAAGAATGAAGTTGTGAGCTAAGTAAACAGAACACACAAGGACTTAATAAAAGATAAGTCAATACCCACAAACTGCAGGAACAAAATATGCACATAACTATTATTCATTGCTTCTCTTAAAATATTTAGCCACAGTTGCTAATTTTTCTTACTGATGTAAAACAATCTGTAATTTAAAAAGAGAAACCTAGTTTTACTTTTGACTGTTTTTTTAAAAACAAGATAGAAATGCAAGCCATATTGCAAGATATCTCAAAGGTCAGTAAATTAGGGCCTAAACAAGTACCTTAAAGCCAATGTATCAGAGGATTGTGTTTATTATTGGCAGCTCTTTGCCTGCGAGCAGGAGATGGACTCGCTCCATCCCTTCCCAGCACTGCAGGTGAGGGCAGTGAGGTGAATTGCCAGCTCACCTAATGAGACATCTCTGTCAGAGAGTGCTTGGAGACTTCTCTCTCCAGCAGTCTCTCTCTTGCATACTCAGGGGAAAGTCTGGCTGCAGATTAGGGGACAAAACCAATGAAAAGAACAGAAATTACTGCACATGGCTCTGCCTGCATTGCCCTGCATTTAGAGGGAACAAGAATTACATGACTTGATTTACTTTACAAAAACTGATTAGTAAAACCCCCTGTGGATTTCTTAACTATACTGTGGAGGGATATAAGATTAGTGTAGCAATTCCCATCATCAAACGTATTTACTGTTAAAATATTGGATTAGTGATGTTGTTATCCACTGTTGCAAGATTATAAAGTGATTCTTTAAAATTGAGCAGAAAAATGCTCCACTCTATCATTTGTAATTAGATTTCAGTCTGCGCATTTTTGCCTTTCCAGAAAAAGTAATTCTGTTGAAAAAATAAAATAAAAAATACTGTGTTCTGCACACAAATGAAGAGAAAAATTATAGACTTAGAAGAGGAGACTTCTGCTTTTGAGAGACAAATGTTTGCACTTGGTCTGTATGTTTTTGCTCCTGCTGGTCACACACGGTGCTGTGGCAATGCCCCACTGTTACACCAGGGGGTAACAAAGTCCTGCAGGTGCCAGAAGTGGC
This sequence comes from Xenops minutus, assembly GCA_035221455.1. Classification (NCBI taxonomy): domain Eukaryota; kingdom Metazoa; phylum Chordata; class Aves; order Passeriformes; family Furnariidae; genus Xenops; species Xenops minutus. The sequence continues at coordinate 3,768,679 of JAWWEE010000142.1, read as the reverse complement.
TTGTTGTAACACGCAGGAACATGCACTACCTGAGCCTGCCAAATCTTAGTCCTTGGCTGCTCAACCCTCCCAGAGAACTTGGAGGAGAGGGTTATCATTGTCTCTGTTTCCATTGACAACACGAACAGTGAAGGAGGAAGAGCACGAGGAAAGGGGATAAATTAATGTGTTCATTAAAGTAATTATGCTACATTTGGGCCAGGAAGATTAATGCAACTGTATTCTGGCTTTTTAGCCATTATCTTCAGTGACTAAAAGCACTTGGAGTTCTTACAATTAATAAACAAATTAAAAGCTGCAACACTAACACCACCTTCTCACATTTTATCCTGTTGAACACCTCTAGGAACCACTTCCCTGCAGTACTTCAGACAGACATAATAGACTGTGGTGTAGGAGTCAACCAAAAAAAGATTAAATCAGAAATACTCTGCAACTGAAGAGTGGGAGTTTTGCTGTACCTGCCATGCTGGCAAACCTCACTATTTGCCACTGCTGCAGTTTTAAGCTGTATAAACTGAAGTATTGTGTGTTATTTTTTTGTTGCTGTTGTGGTTTTTTTATTTTTTTTTTTAATTATTATTGTGGTAAATCCTTATTCTCTTTCTCTAAATTCACCCTCCTAGTAATCATAGAATGGTTAAGGTTGGAAAAGACCCCTAAGAATCATTGTATCCAACCATGCTGTGTTCACCATGTCCCCCAGTACCACATCTACACGGTTTTTGAACACTTGCAGAGACGGTGATCCCACCATCTCCCTGGAAGCCTATTCCACACTTTCAGTGCAGGAGTTCTTCCTGATCTCTAATCTAAACCTCCCCTGATGCACCTTTAGGCCATTTCCTCCAAACCTGCCAGTTGTTACTGAGGGAAGAGACCATCCCCACTTCACTAATTTGTTGCTAACACAGAATCATGGTAAGCAATATTATTTTGCAACATTACGAGACAAAACTCAGATTTTAAAATAGCATCAGTAACTTCAAAATCTGAAGAATCACAAGTTACTTTGATTTTAAATTGTCCTGTTTATAACTGACCATAAATATAGGGCCTGTAAACACATAATCTTAACTGCAGTAGCTCTGAACAGCCTTGACAGGGTTTATCAGCTAAATGTTGAATCAGGCAAAGCAGCAAAACACAACCACAAGAATACATGGTATTTAGCATTTAAATAAAGCTTGTAAACCAATGACAAGTCTATTTGGGCAACTACTCCCACACATGTTCCTTATCTCCAAAGGTCTTGTCCCAAATTTATCAGAACCAGTCTCTCATGCTTCCATTTCCAGGCAGTAACATCACTTTCCATTCACTGAGTTCATAGAGAAAGATGCAGGAAACTGCAGGTTAAAAGGCATGGCCATAAAAAAAGAATTCCCACACTGTCCATGCTATAGCGCTCTGGGAACTTACAAGATCACAGCCAAAACCCCAAAAAACAAAACCGTAAAACCAAGAAGAAAAACCCCACCACACAGGCAGAAAAAAAGCCTAACAAAGCATTGCACTTCTTTGGTTTTTTTGTCTAATTGAAGAGCTCAGTTGCAAAATTCCAGCTACCTGGCTGCTTCCAAGATCAAACCTTGAGCAAAGAAGGCAAGTGAGAGCCATGGAAGCACCAGCAATAGAAATCCTGGGCACAGAAAGCCCCATTTCTTGTTTCCCCAGACTGAAACCTCAGTGGGAAATTGCCTGGCTGCTGACAGGGACCAGCTCCTCACCTCCTGCTATTAGGGGCCAGATGTGGCTCTTTCTGCTTCACTGCCTCTTTGGCCCTGCACGCCAACACCGCGCTCAGGGCGATTCCACTCCCTCTCTGTTGGTAAAACACATCCCCCAGCAGCTCTCAGCATGGAACAGCTGTGAGTAGCCCAAGCAAATGCAATGATTTTTTATTGTTATTAAGTAGACAGAAGTAGCAAGTCTCTCCCTTGTGCGTGGTGTGGGGAGATCAAAAAACTTGCATGGAAATAACACCTTTTTGTAAATAGGAGTTGGCTTTGCTCATGGTTCGTTCTAGCAGCTTTTAAATACATTTCTCCTCCTTTTAGAGTTGGGAACCGTTTGCTTTATGAGCACCATTTGGATCATTTGCCTGTTGCTCATAAAATAGACAAAGCTTTTATCCATGCCATGAATTTTTACTCACTTTATACAAAATACCTAAGGAGGGATTTGCAAGGGCCAGAATTACATCCATGAAAGAATTAACAACTAATTTAATTTTCTGCAACAATAATGGTTCCAGCAGTTTTTGATTTTGTTGATTACATTTCTTCTCTCCACAAAATAAAAAGCATATTGGTGTTAGCTTCTTTGAATGCACTTTTTAAAAAAAGCAGATTTTTTTTTTTAATGAATAGGAATGACAAAAAACATTTCATGCATTTTAATCTCTGTGGTCATTAAGCAAAGCAGTGGCAATTGCAGCTTTCAGAAGTGATCAGATAACACAGTGATGGTTTGTATGCTCAGGAAGAACAATGATTCCCCAAAGCACTGGGACAGTGTAACAGGGTATTTCTTTGACAAGGCTGCTAGCAACAGGCACACAAACCACCAAGGCAAAGTGGTTGGACACCCTCACCTCTGTCCCCCACATCCATGCACCAGTGCCCCACTGCATGACAGGCACAGCATCAAGCTGCTTCAGTGACTCCTTTCACAGCTCAGAAGCCAAAACTCTCCCTTCTGTGCCAACAACCCAAAGCCCAGCCCTAACTCCAAGCCCCTGTCTGCTCTGCAGCACATGGTGTAGGGCAAACAGGAGGAGCCCATGCTCCCTCCCACAAGGATCCAGCAGCTGTTCAGCAGGAACTGCTGGAACCAGACACCTCCCTCCAGAGGTTGTTCCTGCACACGAAGAGTTACTGTCCATTGGTGACTGGGGACCACAGCCAGCTCCTCAGTCCTGCACATCAACATCATGGACTGCAGACACGGGTCGAGGAGCCTTCACTGCTGGGAGGAGCAGCTGCCTGGAGAGGTTCAGCTGTGCAGGGGCTGGGAAGAGTCAGGGAACACACCTGGGAGCCTTAGAGGAAGGAGGGAAGGTCCTGCCTTTTGGAGGGATTTCCCTACAACACAAGGCTTGCATATTTACAGATAACCATCTTCTCTGTGCATGCAGAGGTGTGTACATAAATAGCATAGGCAAATGTAGCACTAACAGAAGTGTGGGGTGTTTTCGTTTCTCCTGTGCTGTATTTGCTACAGGCTTTGGGAATAAACAGGTCTCTAGAACAAGCCTAAAGGCTAAGATTTCAAAATAAACTTCCACCACTTCATTTTTCCACCAGATGCTCACAGTTTACTGATGCACCAATAACACTACCAAAGTAGTTTTGTTTTGTTGAGTTCAGCAAAAACTTTTAAGCACATATCAAACACAAGCTGAAGGCAAGATAACACTGACATTTCTCTCCTAGAAAGAAGCTGAATCCTCGAGTAAAAGTGCACTACCAATAATCTGGGCAGACAAAGACCAAAACAAATGATTTCAACATGTGATGCCAAGAACCACAGAGCAACCTTTTGCAGCATTTCTTCACAGTATATTTCCATGAAGGCTTACAGAGAGCACCATTACAGAAAATAAGTTAGGAAAGCTGTTCCAGCCTACCTGTGGCTGAGTCCAAGGCTCCAGAGTTGTTTCTTTCAAAGGAGTTTGTGGCCTTCCCACTTCTTTCGTGTGCTTTTAGGAGAGAAAAGCATGTGTCAGTGACATGTTCAGTCAGCATTCACCAGTTAAATAGTTGAATCAAAAGGAATATTATGGATAATGTTTTTAAAATCTGCATTATTTGGATGTGGAGCCATGTTTTCAGATGAGAGCTCTTTCCTTAATGCTCTTTGGAGTTGGAGCCAGAAGGCTGAGCAGTTAACATGTTCCTGTCTCCTTGACTTTCCAGTACTGGAATGTTTCAAGAAGGACCACCCCAAATCAAAAGTCCTATATAAACAAAGATTAGATTAGTCTTCAAAGAAGACTTTCTGACACTTGACACTTCCTTTTCTTAAGAATACCAAAACATCCTGCAATTACTTGTAAACATCTGTAATTGTTCTGCTCCACTAATAAACATGTAAGATTTTGGAACACTGGGAGTGAGTGTTGAATAGGATCTTGGTTCCCTGTAATTTTCTCCATAAGAATCTCCCAGGGAAGGAACTTTACACATGGTTGTAAAGAATATAAGTCCCATATTTTCTTTCTCCCTCTTCTCTCCCAACCCCGCCCCCATCATAAAACAGAAATAGTGGCATTTACAAAAAAAAATCCTCTGCTGAAATACACTTTTTAAGCACTGCCAGGATTTTCTTCCTCCTGAAATACAACATCTCTAATGTACTCCCCTTTGAACATGGCCTTTGACAATGTGTAATACAAATATCATCTTATCCAGGTCTCACATCAGAGCAATGTGAATGCCCATGGAGACTGCAAGGACTGACAAAGAGAGGGAGAGAAATGCCATTGGAATTTCTGTCATATCCAGCAAACTGTGGCCACTTAAAAGGGAACACTTTTTGAAACACAGAATTTGTGGGCAACTTCAGTTAGCATGGAGCATTCACAGGGTTTCTTTCAAAAACCACCTTATTAAATGGCAATTGTGTTTTGGCAGGTTGGATTGCCTGTAATAATAGATTACAAGCAATCATTTTTCCCATTTTTTGTTATCTTATATTTTGGGGTAGCAAGGGAACATGATTCATTCTTTAAATAGAACAATAAGTGCATTTCAAAAGAAAAAAGAAATAACCACAGATTTAGTGAATGCTAAACAGTTAAAATGAATGCATCTGGAAAGGGAAGGTTGTGTTTTTCATGTGTTCAAAAGCAAATGTATTCTACCTTATAATCTTGCTTTAAATGTAATCATCAAGCATCAAAGGGACGCAAACACATAATGAAAATTATTAAACATAGCAATTGTAGTGCCAAGATACCATAATGACTCCACACAAGGTAACCTGCCAGGAACTGACATTAAAAAACACACTGTTTCTTGAGAAATAATTTTTCCTGGAATTTCACATAATTTTTTATTCATTTGTCCAGTCAATTTTATATTAACATAAAAAGAAAAAGGAAAAATCAAGTGTACATTTAGGTGAAACAATACTTGAAGTGCTTGACTAACACTGGAACCCATGCTCTAACTCTAATTATGACTTAATGAAGACTCAAAGTCTTAATGCTGAGTTTCCTATAGACCAGCACCATTTATTTCCTACTGTTCCCCCTACACACCATCCAAAGACACCCTTTTCCACCCCACTCTGAAGCTTTGCCATGGAGAACCTGAAGTGTGTTTGCATTGTCACTTTTCAGGGGACAAAACCATGTTACACCCGAGCTGTGACACCAACCCAGAGCTCCAACTGAACCACACCTGCTGCAGCCTCAGGTGTGAGTTCCTGTTCTGAACTACCTGCTCCCACAGCAGTTCTACTTCCAGTATAAAGCTCTTTACTCACCCCTTGCTGACATACACACACACATTGCTAATGGATCACATAAGCAGCACTTATCCACAAGTTCTCTTCTCTCTTTTATAAAGAATAATGTGGTAAAGAGAGACAATCCTCCCAGGAGCTTCTTTCTTCCAGCACGGAAAAAGAAGCTCTTACTAAAATCAGGGAGTTTTTGGAAGCCTTTATCTGCCCATTTGGCTTGGAGCATGTTCCTACAGCCTTCTGCAGCTTCTACAATCCCTCTGAAGAAACAATAGGCTGTGCCCACAGTCTTCTGTTTACATTGCCTCCACTTCCTTTATTTGACATTTAAGTTTCACACATAGAAGAAAATTGTGCTCATAACGAGCTAAAGATGGAACGATTTCAACCTGGATATTACATTATGGTTTCAGCAGTGCCATTAAAGCTCCCTTAGCTCTTGTACATGCACCAATTACAATTTCTCTAACAGGCAGCCTTGACTTCTGGAATAAATTAGGTTCTTTTCATGTTTGACGAACCACCTGTCACTCCTGTTACAGCCAACTACAGTTCTACAAGCACAGGGTGTACCCTGACAACCAGTTGAGTTCCTACCGTTCATCCAACACCTTCCCAGATTTCCCCCCCAGGACCTGAGGGAGACACTTTGCTCTAAATCATTCCCTGACACCCTGTGTCACTGCTGTGGTACAGGCAAAGACAGAGAGAAAACCACATAGGATCTTGCTGGTTGCAAAGGTTTCCCTTTATCTTGCTGATCCCTTATGCCTAGTGGGAAAAGCAATAATTTCACCTGTCCCCCAAGGCCAGGTAATCCTGTCTATGCAAAGGAAGTCCAATTTTCAGGTATTTTCAATACAGAAGAAGGTTTAGCTTGCTGAGTCATCACACAGCCAAGTCTCATCAGTCTTCCACCTGACCACCTAGAAATTACCCTGATCGCTGACATTAGCAATCAATAAAGTCCAGCACAATAGCCAGGTAGTAGAAAGACTGCACAAAATATTTTGCTGATATTTGGAATTTTCTAATTATGGCAGCAAAAGAAAGCTTTAATATTTAAACAAAGTAGTTATGAAATATTTTTAATAGAGAAAAATTAAATTCATCATAAATATTTCCTGTTGGTCATTGGAAAAAAATAAGTTAACAAACACACAATTACTTATGACAACTTGACAGGTTGCAAAATGTACCAGAGAAAATAAACTGTAAAATAGATCTTAAAGGTTATGGAACTCAGTGTTTTAAATCAGACTTAATTTTTATCTCTAAGATGCTACAGAGTGGCCCTCACTTTGAAACATGACACAGTTCAAACTGATCTTACAAGTGCTTGGTCACAGATGTCCCTTGTGATGGAATCCTGCCCATGCCCCACTCTTGGTGCCTGCCCAGGTTTTGGATGATCAAGACACTGCTTGATCTCTCATTTCTCCATTAGACAATTCCGTTCCCTCCCTGCCCTGAGGTATCAGCCAAGCTGCCCCTGCTTGGGATCCTGCCCTGTGCAGGTCAGGAAGGGTGATGAGGAAGAGGGAAGGCTCAATCCCCTCATTTCCCACAGCCCCAGCTCCTGAGCTGCCAGCAGCTGCTCTAACACAAAACTAACATTATAGCAAAGTCCTTCCCTTTCGGCTGGAGAGAAGTTAAATTACCTTTAATTGTTTGGCTTCAGCCTCCTGAGCAGGAGTCATAAAAATCGCTAATAACTTGACCCATGGATATGACCAATTTTTTAATGACTATCATTTTCCATGCTGCAAAGGGAATTGGGTCTGAACCTTAAACTTTTTAAACTATTACTAACTACTGGATCTGTTCAGCTAGATGTCACCTTCATTGTCTCCTGCTTTTCTATTGACAGGTTTTTGCTTTTGTTCAAAGCAAATCTGGATTTATTAGGGTTAAATAGGAAACAGAAAAAGAAAAAAATTACAACATGACAATTTTGGTTTTCCTATTTCAATCTCTGGAAAATTATCTATACAGATACTACCACCAGTAATTCTAATGGTTATTGATTGCTGTGAGAAGCAAGAGCAGACTGAAATGCAAAGATAATACAATGCATTTTTCTCTGGTGCCTTACAAAATTGCTACAGCAGCATTAGGATTATCTGATTCCAAGTGTTCCACTCCTGCACTTTAGGGGTGAGGGGGGAGTGCTCTGTGTAATTGTCTTCCATGCTGACAGCCTATATGGCTTGAAGTGAAATTTAGGAAATACACAGAAAAAGATGTTTGGTAAATAGTATATTATCTATGCTACATTGTCAATTGGGATTGCAAATGTTTATTTGGGGCAATCTGTGTCTGTCTGCCAAAAGCTATATTTTTAGACAGAAACTGCACACTTGACCATTTTTCCATCCCCCATTATAGTCAGGAGATCATGTATAGTGATTTTACTGCCCAGGCACAATGTCTTTATTATTACACTGAGACAGTGCAATGCTGTAAGCCTGAGAAAGAGATTATCTCCATTAACAATGCCTCCTTCTTGTCTCTAATTTGATTTCAGGTAATTGGATTCCTGAAGTCCTCTCCTTCAGCCTCTCAAGATCCTTCACATGAAAGGGGAACAGAAGGGTTAATTTCAGTGATAATAAGTTTATTTCACAGACTGTTAAAAAAATTGTTCTGAGTTTCCAAGCTTTATATAAGTAAATGGGAAAGCCACAGGACAGCTGAAATCAAGTAAGGATTCCTTTGGGAAGCCTTTTGCTTTGTGTTCAAGTAACAAAGGTCTGCATTTTGCCAAAGGACAAGAATGCAAAAAAATATACAGATAAAAACCCCTTTGTGGAGATATCAGCAAGGAACATGTAGTCTAGAGCCCCGAAATGTGATTTAGTAGCAATGGGAACAATCTGCTTTCCAGCCTGGAATCACCACTGACAATCACAACTCCTACACTGTTGTGGCTGTAACTACAGCTCCGTTTCCCAAAGTATCAAAATGCCTTGTGATCTGTCTGTACATCCTCCGAGTGATTCCCTTGGACTCAAAAGCCACAATTTAACCCAGTGAGTCTCTAATGCTTTCATGCAGCTTTCATCTTGCAAGTGCCTCTTCAGAGACTCAATAAGTCACCCAGGGCATATCCAGCCAAAATTAGGCCATGATTTCCAGAGGTGCAGCTCACCCACAGCCCCCAGCACTTAGAGATGTTACACTATTCCTAGAGAAAAAAAAAAAAATCAGCCCTTGGCTTACTTATGTCTCTCTTTTGTTCCAGCATATCCATGAGAGAAGTGGGTGCAGGGCAGGAGGCCGAGGAATGGAAGATAAGGCAGGGTGGGGGTTGAACGACTGCAGCATCCTAGGAAAGCTCAGAGGTTTAACAAAGCCTGACATGAGATTTGCCAGATGGTTCTGTACCGGATTGTAAAACTTTAAACTAATCTTCATTTAAGAGTTTTAAGGGCTGTATCCCTCTTATAAAGCCTCTTGCTCTTTTGCCTGGTTGATTCTGGTAAATTATAGATCAGACTTTAGAAAACTGCTTCCATGAACAGCGGCTCCTTAAATCTCAGCTAAACTGAGCAAGAAGATTACATGTTATTATGATGTAGCACAGCAGGATTTTTGTACAGCAAACATAATGATGTAGAGAAGGATAAAACTATCATTCTGTGCAAGGAGGTCATCCATAGAAGAACAATGCTTTTTATACAGCCAGCAAATCCAGCCCTACATGGTGAATCTTCACGTGGCAAATGCTTTTTCTTAATGGTTCTCTAAAGAAACTCAACCATAAGCAAAACCCTAATCTGTATTGCAGGATTCAATGATCTAGCATTGTATTGCAAAGGAGATGTCATTGGGGAGAAATTATTCTAAATAATACTAGAAGAAGCATCTATTTCAAGGGCAATTTTAGGGTAAATGCATCTTGTTGGTTTTATGCAAGGAGGAAGGATTTCCTCTGAATCCCCAGGGAAATGTCAGATAGTGTACACAGCATTAAAAATTAAAATGCTCACTAATCTCACAAGTGCATATATACATACACTTTAATTGTAAATAAAATACAGTTCACACAGAAAAGCAAAAAGCAAAGTCACCATACTAATGTGTGGAAATTCTTTCCACCTGCTGTTTGTATTTTCAATCTTACACAGTGTCTTCACAGTTCCAATTATAGGAGAGAGAATTACAGATTTCAGACACCACATGAGGACAAAGTTGAAGCAAGAACAACAGACTAAATCCAGGTGTTCAGGAACCAGCAGTAGCAAAGTCTGAAAAAAATAAATAAAATAAAAAACAAAAGACCACCAAGGTCTGAGAGTTGATACAGTAATTTGATACTAAAATTGCGGCCTATTGACCTTTTGACCAAGTGATGCAAATGCTTAAATCTACTCAGCAGCCCATTGAAATTGCTTTAATTTTCTTTTCCTATACACAGTTTTGAATGCAATATAGTAATGTCAAATGACCTCCTTTCTCTTTTTTTTTTTTTTAAATTGAAACATTATTTCCTGCACATGAAAGCTTTTGACTTAAAAGCAATCAGGTGTGATATTCACAGCTTTGGTCTTTTCAAAATGTCATGCACAGGAATTATACAGATTTATCCTAAAGCTCAATGTAAGAATAGCAGTATTTGGAATGCCTTAAAAAAAGCCTGTCTGAGAATTTGCTAGTGAAAACTATTGTACAATTGATTTTCTTACACTGAAGTTACAATCAGATACTGTTATCCCTCTGTTCATCTTACACATCATTGCTAAAACAAATAATTTTGACAGATTTTAAAATAAAAACTTCCTTAATCAATGTACAATTAAATGCTTTCTTATATAAGAACAGAGGAATCCCCACAAATTGAAGTAAGCCTAAAGGAGAAAAAATACTTGATATTTTGATAAACACAGAGCTGCTTTTTTTGGTTCATATATGTAAAAACTTAGTGGTAATAACTCATAAAATATGCTCACACTACATGTTCTGACTTGAAAGTATTTACATATATAAACCTAACGTGACATTATATGCTAAGGTATTCTCACATCAAGTGAAAGAGGGGAAAAGGAACATAATATCAAACAGCTTGTTTTACTTGCCTGAGCCCTATTTAGCTTTTCAAGAATGAATATAAATGTACACAAATCCGTTTTGTGACTCGGGTATAAAGCATCATGTTAAAAATGTTGTACATGGGAGCAAACCCACGAATTTTTATATGCCTGCATATTTTCTCCAGAGTTGTTCAAATTCACATTTCTCCTTACATCCTGTCAAGAGTAGTTTCTCATTCTGTAGGGTATTCAGGAAAAATAACAGCTTCTGATCAGATCCACCTGGGCCAAAGGTGCTTTTTTCTTGGACTTGTCATCTTCCTCTATGGTGTGACTAAGTTGTACTTTACAGAAATCCAGCTTCTTCTAAAGAACATTTGCAATTTAAATTGCTCTTTCTCTCTGAGCATTAAGTCTGAATTGGATAAAGTTGTTAAAAGGTAAGGCTCCCTAGTTTTTTTTTTCCTTCACTAATCAAGCAAACTAAAATTACATTATCAAGTCCGCCAGGAGTAGCAGGGACCTGGTTGATGGAGAAAGGCCCGGACAGGAATCTCACACGCTGATTACAGCCAGCAGAGAATGGCTGACCAACCCCTATGATTTCAACCCCTATGATTTAAGCTTTGAAGTGTGGCAGAACTAAGGAAAATGTGCCACCTTAAATGAGATTTTTCCAGAAAGTTGATAAATAGGCTTACTCATAAAGAGCAGCAAGACTAATCTGCAATTCTCCTGACATTAGAGACAACATGATCTATAGAAGCCTTGTTGGATCATCAGTTCTTTTCACTTAATGTCATCCTATTTATATTCCTTATCCCCAGCTGTGACTATTCGTCTTACAAAGTATGTTTGATTTTTCTAGTGCATATTGTAGCTCTTAGTCTATGAAGTCAAATAAAACGTGATATTGTTCTTCAGGTGGCAAGAGCGTGTCCAGAACAGGCAATTGTACCATAAATAATCCCTCAAAAGATAAGGAAATATGCCTAGAAAAACCTTTACTTTTCCTTATCATGTCTTTGAGGATATTACTCAGTCTGTGTTGTAACCTCTGGCAGAGAAATCAGACTGAATGCAAACAATGTAAGTTGTAAAACAGGGAGGAACAGCAAAAGGCACATAAATAAGGGTAACTTAAAGGTAAGAGAGGCTCCAGCTGCTCCAAGGCAGGTCAGTGCAAGGGAGATCCATCGCCCTGCTTAAGCCAAGAATGTCTGTGGGCTGGATCAGCACAGCTCAGGAAAAATATATATCAACCTCATTATAAACACAGACACACACAATCACATCCTCATATCATTTGTTACTTCACACGGGGTCAGGACAGAGCCCAAAATCTCAACAGTATTCTAGTAAAATCCATTAAAAGTTGTATTGCATTTCTGTTAACCGAAGAATCTGCTGCCTGTCGGCCTCTCTACTTCTTCCCTTCTTTTGAAGAGCTATGCACATCAGCTTTCCAGGAAGAAAAACAGTATGAATATACTGTTTTATTGTGCTCAATGGGAAACTCTCATCACAGATACCCACAAAGCCCCAATCACACTTCCCCTAAGACTCCTGTGTTATACCAACCCCATCTTCACACTGTCAGGAATCACTTCTGAAGTTACAGGACAAATCCTGCTTTGATAGAATACATTTCTGTGTTCTTAGGCTTTGATGTCAAGAGAATAGTCATTTTATTTCAGGAAGAATTATAAATTTCTAAATTTGATTTTTTTCCAGCTAAACATAATAAATAATAACATGATGAAAATACTTTTCTTCCTTACCTATATAATCTGTGTATTATGCTATGTATTATTCTCTCATTGTCCAGACATCATTACAAGATTCCTTAGCCCAGATTTTGGGTTAGCTTTAAAACTTAAGAATTTAGTAAGATTATTACCCCTGTTTCATCCATTTTCTTGTTCCTACTCGAATCAGGAATATGATCTATTTCTGAAGGAGGAAAATGGAAAATGCTTCGCCCCACCATCCTTTAAATGTTCTTGCCAGTTCAGTTGCAACATAAAGATAACCCACCATTATTACAAGAAGGCAAAGATGTCATGATCTATTTATAAATAAATAAAGCTTCAGCATTCAAAGATAAAAATATATTTTCCAGCCCAAGGAACCTGTGCTGACAACATCCTAAAACCATCAGCAGATCCTGTTTCTTTAGCAAATAGAGCTGGAATAAAAAAGAAAATGAGAAGAACAACAATGGCATTGCTGCTCAGCCACTAGATGTTAAGAGACACTGCTGATTAAGGAATTAACTGAAATGCACAAAAAGACAAACCTTTTGAATCAGGAAATGAAAATACATTTGTTCTCCTTTGTAGACAAACGCTGATTATACTAGGAAAATTTAACCACTGCAAATATAAAATCACAGCTAAAATAATTAATAAAAACCGTAAATGACATACAAAGAAAATGACATAAAAGAGTTCCCTCAAAACCACCTGCTTATGATACAGAGCAAAATGAGCGTGTCATGCAACTGATGTGAGACAAAAGGTACATCAACAGGGATGGAGGAAGAGTTCTGGAAAGCTGAAGATCAAATAAGAAATGCAAAACTACTTTCTGTGTTAAATATGTATGATAAACATCAACTTCAAGACAACAGACCTAATGCTACATTGTCCTGAATCCTGAGAGTGAGCAATTTTACATAACCTTGCATCTCTGTTTCATAGAAATTCCTTAAAGAAGTGTGTTACCTGAGTGAATTTTCAGTCTCTTTTTAAACAACCTTCGCAAGGCCAAGAGCAGTATATAGAAGATAGTAAAGTATTGTGACATATTATACTTCTATTCTTAACACATCAATGAATCACACTACAGATTTAATTATCTGTCCCTCTCCTACTACCCACCCCATCACACAGAGGATCTAGACTCACTTTTCACTAGATGAAATACCAATAATGCACAACTCATATTTCAGCCTCCCTTCAGATTATGTCTATAAATGCAAGAACTATGACAAAACCTCAAGATTTATAGGGGGGAAAAAACACAAAACCAAAACTAGTGTGGAAATTTTTCTGCTTCTCTACTTGCATATTTTTCCAACATTTCTCTCTTACACTAAGGAAACTCTCTACTGTAGAAATACCATTGATTCAGTTTAAGGAAATCAGTTTGTTTCAGCAAAAATTAGTGTGGAAGAATCTTCTCATAAAAGGCTAAAATGGCTATAAAAGAAATCACACAGCTCAAGTAAAGTCTTAAATAGTTATCTCCTTGCAAAAGTTTAATGTTATATCTCAACCAGAAATCAGATTAGCTTTAAAATTGGTAACATTTCCCTCCCAGAAACGCATTGGGATTTGATGGTTTTCTTTTCCCTTTCTTTCTCAGTCATTATGAAGCCATCCCTAGTACATAAAATTTCTTCAAGCAATTTTCTGCCAACAATTGGCTTCTTTAATTTACCTCGATCATAAATTCCCAGCCACAAGAGTAGCTTCTTTGCTGCTTTGAGATCTACATTTAATTCCACATTCCTTCCTTTCATTTCTGAAATGTCCACCTTTATCTACATCATTTTACTTTGGGGCATCATATAACTTAGTCCTCCCTAGCCAGAAGTCCTAGCAGACCCTCCCACAAACTTCTGGCTTCAGTAAATCGATTTGCTGTCTCCTCTAACTATGCTCCACAACAAATCAATCCTTGGCCTCTTCCAACTTTGCTGGAGGTTTACCTCTTGCCTGCAACAGAAAAGTTATAATCAACCTTTTTTTTTTTTGCATTTCTATGGCAGCAAAGAAAGAATAATTTAATATTAAGCATTTGCTGTCACAGCTGGGTTCAGAAAGAGCCACTTGACCCCTCAGTACTCCCAGTTTCACTGCCATCACTATCCATCAGAGCTGGAACACAGCAGGAACACTGAGAATGTACAGCCACACACAAAAAAGTTCCTTAAACCCACCCACTCACACAGACCAACCCACACCACAGTTACAATTTCCCTTAGGATATGCCTTTCCATCCTACAGTTTGAGAATACTTCTGTCACTTTTTTCCATTTGTCTTACTGTTAGAGTGCACCAGAAAAAAAAGCAGACCAAAACATCAGGAGAAAAAAATGCAAGTATCCAGGACTTGATCTCAGCTGACTAATGACTGGAAATGGCCACACAAGGAGTATTATTAAGCTCTGCTGAGTGACTTCTCTACCTCAACAATCTGGAGCATAATTGAGAATCTCTCAGACATCCTGAAACAAGTCAATAACTTCACATGAGGTGGTATTTTGGAAAGGCCACCACAGCATTAGCTAAGCCAGCGAGACAGGAAGAAAATGGATACAGATAAAGCGAACATACCTCTCCTACAGAAATATTAAAATGAATGGTGCTGTCTACCTTAGAAGAAAATGAAAAACATGATATAGAAGGATCTATGTATTGACATCCAGGCGTATTTGTAGGCCAAGTAACTTAAACAGTGACTGCTGCCAAAACTCCAGTTCAAGAAGTGGGGGAACCAATTAAATTAGTCTGTTGATTTTTAAGGAAATAAAAATCTTGAGCTCTGTATGGTTGGAACGCTGAGCACATCAGGTTTCACAACATGGCACTGAAGGGTAACAATATTCAGAGCTATAATAATTAAGACAAAAAAGACAAGATCTCCAGAGAGCAGTGCAGAACCTTATTTTCCAGCACCTTTAAGCTATTCTAGGCTGTGGGAGTGAGATCTTTATAAGTGATAATTCCACCCTATGGCACTTCTAACACATTTTTGATAAACAACTCACATTTGCCCGTGTTAGTTCTGGTGTACTTTACAGTTTTAGCAACACAGCGTTTCTTGTTTCTGCAGATTTGCATTTGTCCACACACGTTTGATGTGAGCTGGCAAACCACAGCTCGTCTCCAGAGTGAAGCAGCCCCTGCACAACACGAGACCTCCTGCTGACAGGCAGGCTATGCCAAGATGTCACTATGTGTGTGCTCCAGTGACTTAATTTCCGTGAGTCAAAGTCAGGGCTCTGAGGACACGGCTTTGTGGGTGTGGGCAGGACATAACACAGCCCCTCGTGGCTCTCCTCACAGCCCATGCCCAACCCACTGCACAGTGCATGGCCACAGCACCAGCCAAACCTGCATATTCACTCAATCATGAAACAGCTACCGTTTCAGCAAGTTACACAGTGTGGGAAACTGGTTTTCAGCAATAATAGAAGCAGATAAATGAAGATAAATGAAGAAACCTCGTGCTAGTAGCAGGAGATGAGTTGTCCTGCATTTACCAGAGGAGCACGTTTTGATAGTCAGCTTCCCATCATCCATGTTCATAAAGGAAGAGTAGTTTGACTCTCAGAGAAATCAATGAACTACAAGTTTCATGAGAGAAAGCTCTAAGTTGCAATAGTTTTAACACAGAGAAGTAATAAAGTAATAAAAAATTATTTCAGAGTATTTAAAAGAAAGGAAAAATTAAGCGTGGTGGGGCATGAAGGTCAGCTCCCTAATGCACAGTGCACATTTGCTAGCGTAAAAAGCTTTTATGGTTTCCTGAGGCTCAACACGCTCTTTTCTGCTTTTAGATGTCAACAGGTTCATCCTAACTGTGCCCTCAGCATTCGTAAATCATCTGCTTCATTATCAGCCAGCACTGTGAGAAGAAACCTGCAGAAGTTAACTACCAAACACACCATCCCCCAGCACAGCACTCGCTCCTCAATTTGAGACTTGTAGTCCTGAGCTTGCCCTCCATGCCAGGCATAAGGAGACACCTCACTGAAAGCTGTTTTGAATGCAGCACTGACCCCAAAAAACCTGCCAGCACCTTGGCCTTGCTGACCCCATGCTAAAAGTTATAGATAGGGTCTCCATTAGAATGCCAAACTGTCCCGTAGCACAGAGGGAACAACAGCAAAGCAGTACCTGCTGGCCACCCTCCACAGCTCCTCCAGCAGATCCAGGGAAAACTACACTACTTGAACTTGACTAATAACAACCTAAACCCTGGGATAAACCCCAACTGATTACATGTTTCCAAAGATTCTTCCAAAGCTGAAAGCTTTTCTCTTTCTTACAGTGTCTGACTGGGAAAGGGAGGGAACAGACCCAGCTATAATGCACAGTCATTCTGATTTCCATAGGATATTTCTCTAGCACAACAGACCCCTGGCTGCAGCCACTCCTTTGCCAGGCTGGAAGTTTGGTGGTGTTCATAGCTTACATACATCCCTACAGAGACATAGGTGTTCAGGTTTCTTTCCCATAAAGATGACAATTCAAGTCATCAGCCCATCAAACACAGTTGTGTGAGCTAAAGTGTCCTCTAGAAACTGATTTTCAAACCCTTTTTATTAAGGCTGTATAAAGGGGGTTTTGAAAGAGTCTTACCAAAACAAACCAATACTATAAAATCCCACACCTGTAAATATCCTGGGTTTTGCCTTTCAGAAAACCAGGAATACATGCCCATTGGTATGGAGCTTGTGCTGTGGTATCTGGCAGCATGACAACCACATTTTGTAGAAGTTGTCACCAAGAGATTTGCTCTGGCCAGCATAAGTTTGTAACCACAAATGGGTATGTGCAGGAATGTCCCACCAGTAGGAAATGGCTTTGTCCATACCCTGTGGTCAGAAATAAAGAATACTTTCCAAGTAACTGAAATCCTTTGAAATTCCCTGGTCTACTGTTTTGTTTGTGTTGGAATAAACCCAAACCTCCCAGATCAGCTCTACTTTCCCAAGCAACTCTCAAAGCTTATCTTTTGTGCCCAGTATCTTTATGAAGAATAAACCAACTGGAGATGTCTGTGCTACTCTTTATTTATGTTAGCTAGTACTGGGTACCAGCATAACATAAAATTATTAAAAGACTGGGCTTTTCTCCTTACAGGGCACAATCCAGACTGCATATCAATTTACAAGTATTTTTATCAATCTTTATAGTTGATTTTAGTATATCAATAAAATACTACCTGCAATTAATTTTTATCCCTCTTTACTACTTTTGCATATATATATGCACCAACCTAAGTAATAAAATGCAGTACCTCAAAGGTAAATAAGAGAAGTAAACAAATTTACTGAAGTGCTTAAGTGTACAAAAATTATACATCTACTGTGAACTTTAACACTTCAAAGTGCATAGTTTTAATATATTTTTTTCCCCTCAATCAAGTAATCTTCTCTAGTCTCTCAAATATTTTTAAGCATTATAGGTACAATATAATTGCAGAAGGAAAACGATCTGTTGTGACTGATATGGCACTAATAGTCTTTGTGGGTGTACCTTTCTTTTAACAATGAATGACAATTTTGTTTTCTGTCTTTGTCAAAAATTGCATTGTTGTGTGTTCCTTTTTAAAAAAAAAAAAATGTTCAAAAGTAGTTTCCTCACAGCTTTTCTTCTTTTTGAAGCTGAAGAACTACTCCACCACTTCAGACATAATAGGGCAAGTAGGCCTTGTATTGAACTCCAATGATTAAATTACTAAACTAACCCCTCCTGTAGTAAGAGTTGAACTTCAAATGTTTATTTAATTTCACTTACTCCTCTATCCTTTTAGTTATCTATTGCCAGCCATCTGGATTACCACCATCAATAAAAATTGGTTTGTGCTGTTAGGATGGGGTCAGCATCTTGAAAAGACTCTCCGTCTAATTACATGGATTTACAATTACAACAGTGTAAAACACTTAACATCCACATGTTCCAGATATAACTTATAGCCTACACTGAAATAATTACAGCAGGGAATGCTGTTCTGTACTCTGTTCCCTGGAGATAAGCAGTGTAGGATTCACTCCCAATTACTGCCATGACACCTGAGGAGATGCATGTCCCAGCTCTGCCCAAACCATAAAATGGCACCAATTCAACAGGGCACCAATCCATGGAAAATAAAGCAGAGCTTCAGACACAACTCCCCCCCCTTCACACCAGGGCTCCCACCTGGGCTGGCCCCCTCCCAACCCAGCAGAGCCACTCACTGTCACTGCTTCACCAGTCACTTTGGGCCACGTGACAGAACATTCAATGCCAGCTTTCACCCTGTCGAGAGGTAGGGATGTCCCTACAGTAATAAGGCAAGTTCCAACTGTATAAAGTTAGTCACAACTGTTACATGACTTTTTTATGCCAGTCCTAGATGCAACACAGACTACAGCAAATGTTAAATACATGTGCTATAACTCAGATTCTCTATCTCTAATTTGTGTCAGATCTTGCAAATTAGCTCATTCAATAGCAAACACCATTTTAACCATAGCAACTCTATTCACTTGACACAAACAATTATTCAATCCCTCAAAGACTCCCTCATTTCACCAAAGTAGTAATAAGTCAGACAAAAATTCTCCTACACTCAAAGCACAACACAGAAAATAAAAACAAGTAGGTTGGAGCTTAGGAAATGTCAGAAGGTACTCATCTTGGAAGTATCAATCCAATCACAAAAAAAGGAAGTCAAAATGTCTTCAGAAGAAAGTTAAATTAAAAACTGACAAAGTCTCTGATGTATTTATGAAGAGTTATTTAAACTTAGAAGGACATTTTCCACTCTGTTGAAGACCTCTTGCATAGCCTACAGTTTCATAATGCTCAACTATTTCAAAGATGGTTTTTCACACTAAGTTAGCAAAGTAGCAAAGTTCTCATGACTTTCATAGTTTGTTTGCATTTGCTTGTTTGGTTTTCTTTTAACTTTTGATTCTTCACCACAAGATGCCCCAAATTACCAACTCAGAATAATTTGTCATGACAGCACAGAAAGCATTCTGCAGGTGTCTACATTAAGACACCTGCTTCTTTTGCTTAGAAACAAGAAGTGCAAGTGTAACACTTCATTAATGCCTCCCTCCATAATGCTGTTGTTATTTTGGGACATGCACTTCCTCTAATGGCATAGATGACTTTGTCTCCGTGACTTTCTTTCCAACCTGCACGTACTTTACATGAAACGCAGCTCCGAGCTCCGTCAATTGAGCTTGAAAGTTAATGTTCCTGTAAATCACCAACTGCCAAAAGCAGCTACACCATTTACCTTGTGACTGTTTTTTTCAGAGTTATCATGGAGGAATTGAGCTGCTCCCACCTCCTCCCCCGTTTGTCTCTGCAGCCTCCATGGCCAGCAGCCATCCCCAGGTGAGCAGAGCTGCATGCTCCCTGGGCTAGTCATGTTGGCATAAGTGTGCTCCACCAGTGATGGATTGATTTCAGGACTGAAACAACCAGGAATCACGTCATTAACTTCAGATTCTTTTCCTAGATTTATTGGCTTTTTTTTTTTAAAACACTCTTTCATAAAGTTTCTTTAAAAAAGCCCCCAACAAATATGGCACACCCTTAGCATTCCACTCTTATAGGTAGTTAAGGAAAAAAAGTAAACCTGCTACTAAAATAAGGGGGTTTAATTCTTCTTTTTGCTTTCTTCTTTAAAAGAGTGCAGGACCCCCGTGGCATTGTACAGCCATAAATGTCCCTTCGGCAATGATTATTGGCATTGTCACTTCATCCTCATGCTTATTATGGGTCATATTTCCACCCAGATTGCAAGATTATTGTAATGTTTCAGGCCAGCATGGATTAGGAAAAACAAGACCTAAGTGATCAAGCATGCAACTGAAATCAGGGGATTTGAGGAAAGGAAGAAGTAGGTACAGATTGTGAAGTGACAGGGAACTGATTACTTTAATGTTCATAATAATAAGACCTGTCAACAGAATAAGAAACAGAGTCATCAGTTTACTACCGGTGGTGACATTTCTTGTTGTCATTCAGCAAACTAATTGCCTCTTTTGTCAGGTATGAATTCCTTTCAACAGAGATGTTAAAGGCTGGCCAAGAAGATACTCCGCTTCTAAAAGGCTTCTCCCATTTTCTAAAGCTCCTTTTCAGGTTTGTTTATCATTTATGCTGATGTCTGAGGAGCTATTGGGTTCTTGCTTTTCAGAGCAAGGGATAGAAATAAGACAGAAAACATTATCAAGCAATTTGCCAGCCTGTATATAATAACCTAAAGCATGTATCTATTTCTTCTTTAGAGAACGGGAAGCACTTAATCATTTCTGAAAGACCTACTTATCAAGCTGAATTACTTTAAGCATCTTCCTATAAATCACAAAGAAAAAGTATTTTATGCTTCAAGAAACAAAGCTTCTATTGTAATGAGTGGGAACACTGGCAAACAAAGACAGCCTCTCTCACTCTACACTTTTACCTTTTTACAAATAACTATTTCATGAATAAAATGCTTGCTGAGCAATATTGCCCAGTCCTAAACAAAGTAACTAATAAGAAGTCACCTTCTTAACTCTAGCAGCTCATTATTAGAAGATCCATACAGTCCTGGAGGAGACTTTACCTCATGATGTTTTGCTCTCCTCTTTGTAGCACACACACAGAAGCACTTTCTGTTGTCAATTCAGAACAATCAAGCTCAATAAAATTATTCCAATGATCACGATTTACTATTTTGCATTATCAGGCTGCACATCCAATGACCAGCCCACAAAGAAGTATTAGACCAGACCAAAGATCAGCAAGCTATAAAAGCCAAAGCACTCATATCAGTTTCTAACATGAATTTGTGGCTTCCATTGGCCAGAAAAAAACCCTTTCCTCAACAATATTTACTTCAGTAAGACCTCACTTATGGTCCGCATTGCTACAAAACAGACAGCAATTCTTCTTCTACTCACTTAAAAATCATCTGTAACAGCCCATGCATTGAGAGAACATTTCTAAGTTGGTACAGAATGAGACATGTCATCACTCAATTCAGTCTTCAAGATGCATAAAATTCATCCAGTGATTTTTAAAATCAAACACTGCCTCTTAAAACTTCAAGGTCTTGAAGGTAAACTACAGGAAGGGAAAACACTCACTGAACTCTACACATCAGATGGCAGTTCTTTTCAGATTTAAGTGACTATTAAGTAAAGACATTTAGTCATTAATTTACTGTCATTTCCCAATTTTCTTTTTCCTGTAACAATTGGCAATCTTTCAATTTAATTTGCAATTTTTTTGAAAACACAAATAGATCTGTCAGTGGAAGGTAATGAAGTATCTTTAACTTTTTGTTTGGTTTTTTTTTTTTCTGCCATGAGAAATGATTTATTTTTAAAACAGAAGTTTTAGGGTCCCTCTATGGTAGCCCATAC
The DNA here is from genome assembly GCA_035221455.1 of Xenops minutus. Lineage (NCBI taxonomy): Eukaryota > Metazoa > Chordata > Aves > Passeriformes > Furnariidae > Xenops > Xenops minutus. Next base: position 3,747,025 of record JAWWEE010000142.1, on the reverse strand, counting down.
ATTCAGGTATTTATGAGAAGTAGATTTAGATTAACTTATTTGAAAAAACCATACCCAAATCCTTTTCAATTTAATACTCCCTACAGAATTTTATCATAAGAACTCGATCTAGCTGCCACTTGTGAGTATGTCCAAAATAAACTCTTTATGACTTGATGCTGATACAGTGCATCCTAAACAAGGCCAACATGATAACATACATGGTCCCTTAGGGATATCTCTGCCTTTTGGGTAAAACCACCCTCCATTTATAATAAATCACACAGAAATTTCATCATAATATTACAGAAGTTACCAGGACTTTCCCAACAAATGTTCCAACAGGAACACCCGTGGCAGCTCCAAGCCCAAGGCAGGTCACTTTAGTTGTGCTTCCAAGCATGAAAATGGTTCACTTAACTCAGTCTCCTAAAAAACTGAACTACAGAACTACTAATGAAAGCTTTTGTTTTCCAAAACATACATACTGGGTTTTTAAAAATCTCTCCCCTGTTACTTTACGCTTCATCGCACTTCTTTACTGAACTCACTTCTCATTTTAAGACATTTGCAAGCACACTTTGATCAGATGGTTTCAAATCAAGAAGAAAACAGAATTTGTCAGGGGACACAACATGCCCTAATTTAGACACACAGTTAAAATAATGTGGAAGAAGCTCATTCCACATTCCTGTTCCTAAGTTTGGACAGCACGATGGCTGTGATGAATCTGTGATATGTGTTCAAGAGGATGGCATTTAGGAATCATTTTCCTTGGAGGAGAATATTGAAGAGAGACAATTCTTCGCCATTTTCACACACTCCAAAGTCTCCAAGCAACTGATGAAATCCAACTCCTACAGAACCACTTAGGATGTATTCCATCATCTCTGAAAACTAGTTACTTCTGCTTGGGAAGTCTCTAGATCTCACACCAATGGTTGTGGGATTTAAAGTTTGGATCTGTTGTATCAAAGCCCAGTTTGTCCTTGAGTTCCCCAAGCACAGTGCAGCTGGAATAAGGAGCAGCATCTCCAAGCTCAGCCACAGCACTCAGCTCCTGGGTTCCCTGAGTGTCCAAGAGCTCCCAGGCACATTCTCCAGACAAAGGTTTCCCAATAGCAACTAAGATACCATCTCAAGCCTTATCAAGTGCATTGCTCATTCCCAGGGCACATCTATTTCTATTTACAGTGAGTCCAAAAGCAAAGAAATCCCAGAAAAAAAAGAAAAGACATTACAAGATATATGCTCTGACATTATCTGGCAAAAATTCTGCAGTGAAATATCTCAGGAAACCCGAGTTCCCTGGAACACTCAACTGGCTACTTAAATGCTGTGAAGGGGACACCACTCTGCACCCGCCAGTGTACCCTTGCTAGGTGCAGACTGCACAGTCACCCACAATGCTTGCCACAAAAATTCTGGATGTGAATGTCTGGGAGACAGTAAAACAGGTACAATATTCAGATGCAGACAGCTGGCAACTGCTTTCATGTGAGTTCATGTCATCCTTACATTGGTGTTCCTACAGCAGATTGGGGACAGAGATCACACCCAGGAACAGAGCACAGGAATAAAGACAGACATGAAGCCCAACCAAGCTGCTGCTTTATGCCTACTGAAGGACTGTCTCATTTTATATTAAACATGAAGTACTGTGGCAAGGGCAAAATAAAAATACATTTGCTCAAGAAAGTAGGATTTGTCATAACAAAGAGCTTTTTCAAGTCATTAAAACCAGAAACCTCCCGACCTTCCAGTCAACTACAGACAGGGGACATTCTGTTTCTGAACTATGCAAATGGCAATACAAAAATCAAGAATTTTTATTATCCTCTTCCATATGCATAAACCACACATTCCCATCTTAAAATTGCATTATACTGTGGCCTTCTAACTCTGAGTGACTGTTCCTAGCTAAGTTTCATCATTTAATATGTAGCACCTGCATTTGGCATAATAAAATTAAGTATTCCCTTGGAAATCAGATAGCTAGAAGGTTTCTATTTCTTTTTTAGACAAGGAGAAGACCTACCTCCAAATTAGTATCTTTGATGTTGACTTTTCATCAGTAATAGAGAACCTGGTTTAAAAATTAAAAACCCAAACATCAAAATGCATGAAAAAGCTGTTAGAACTGTGCAGTGAGGTAACAGAACAAAGTCACCAGATTCGAAGGCTGCTTCTGCTCTTAAGGATGTGATTAAAAAACCCAGACTTGTTTGGGAAGGAAAGCAAAGTAATCTCCAGGAACTTTCTGCCGATATAGCTAAAACTGGCTATTATCAAAGAAACAAATGTCTGGATTCAGACACAGGCTTAGCTCCTTTAGCTCTAATTAAGGCTGCCTCAGAAGACCAGGGTATACTAGTTGCCAATTACAGGGAAAACTCCCTTGTTTAGATAGTTTTCCAAATATTTCAAATCCTTGGGTGGGCTGCCTGGTACTGCCCTGCAGCACAGGGCAGGGAGAGGGGTTGTTGTGGAATGCCTGGAGAAACAGCAAGGGATCTGCCTCCTGCTGACAAGACAAACCAAACCTCACAAAGCTTGCCCTGAAATGGAGCATTTACACAAACTCACTCAAAACTCCTATCCTGGAAAAGGATTTACATTAAGCAGGTTGGGTGCTTCTCACAAGTACTTTTTCAGCTCCCCTTAGGCCAACACCTCTGATCAATTATTCTGAATACTGTCTAGAACAGTGTACATGTACAACAAACAAATCCTTTATTTCACCTTCTTTTCCTCTGCCAAAATACACAAATGTGTGTTTTGTGATCATAACATGACTGGTATACTTAAAACAGTTATACTCTCTGGTGACAAGGAAGCTGCAACAAAGCAAAAGGAATGGGCAAGAGATTTGAACCACTTCTTGACCAGGCTTAGCAACAAAGTCCTTAGACATGCACAAAAATTGGCTTTTGTGTTAAAATTCCTGGGCTTGGACAAGCTCCCTTGCTATTGCAACCTACTGCTAAGTGATTGCTGCAGGAAAGCAGCTGAAAAAACAACAACCAAACCTACAGTGTCTAAGAAAGTGAAGCACACAATAAAGTAAGCACAAATCCAGTGGGGAAAATGCAGAGTGACACGAGATAGGAGAGATGCACAGAAAACACTCAGAAAGAATGGGGGCAAAAAACCCCAAAGGCTTTGCTAACCCAGTGAGCATTTCAAACACAATGGCAGAGTGCACTGTTTAAGGTACCGAGAGCATTTAACAAGCTCATTCCAAGCTCCCTGTAGTGAAGAAGTGAATGGCAGCAAAGCCACAGCAGCTTTAGCAGGACAGAGCAAAAGAAAAGCAGGAAAACACACCAGGTTTGTCCTTCTGCAAGACCTCAGAAGACCCTTCAGACTTTTAGGATACCTCTGGTCTACACATACACAGCATAAACTAGACATTTCTTCTCTTCATACTCATAACCAGTAGCTCCAAACAGGACTATTAACCTCCTTTGACACATCCAAACTTAAAATGGCTTTTCTGCAATTACCAGGGAAGCTCCTCTCCCTGCCATGATGGAGGGAACACAGGTGGGGATGGAGAGGAGGATTTGCAGTAGATCAATCTCTTGGCTTCAGTTTGCCTAAGGCAGCTCCAAGCCCCCTTCCCTCTCCTTTGAGGACCTCCCTCCTCTACCCTATATCCCTGCTCCTGGTTCTTCTGGATTGCTTCTTGCCCTCTCCAGTTTTATACCAAAGTGATTTTACAATCCCATCACAGTTATCAGTCACTTCACACACTTCTAGGGTGAAACAAACTGTTTAATATTGCAGAGCAAGCTACATAATCGTTCACAAAATGGAATCAAGGAGGCTGTATTTAATTAAAAGTACATGGGGAATGTACTGTAAGCAGAAGGTACTGTAATTATCTTGTTTCAATGCAAATGTACCCAGCAATGAGAACAGCACAAGCAAAGTATCTATCCTTTCCCTTCAGGGACACACAGGTGAAGGTAGAAACACTCCTGATGATACCACACATGTAAAGACAAAAAAACTAAACCTGTAAAATAAAACCCATACTACAGAACTCTCAGATATTTGACTTGGAAATGGGAAAACTCAATCCAAGCTAAACTTCAGCAAATTAATGTATTAAGAGTACATGTGCGGGGCTTTTCTGGGTATTGCAAGCAAGAAAGCAGTTGCCAAATACCAAAATAAGAAATAATCACAAAACGTATCAGTTAAAAAACCCCTTTGCTTAAAACGTATTATTGTTTCCCTCATGTCCTTGAAAAAGCATACATGTAACTAAATAGGTAGAAACTCAACATTAAAAACAATACTGTGAGTTATTTTGTAGTGTAGAACTGCAATGTATGTTTTATCTTTTCACACTACCTAGACATAACAGCATGTAATTTAATAAATTTTAGATGAAGAAATGCTATTGTATAACACCTTTCAGCCCCACAAATAACAAGTCATGTTTACCAAGGCCCCAGCCTTCTTCTCTCAGTGCTCAGCCTGATTTCTTCTTGTTGGACACGGCAGAGCTGGCAGGAATTTTGTGAGGTCTCCTGAGACCACAACTGCTCCTGCAGCTTCAGGTTTGCTCATGAAATACTGCTTTGACTTTTAGCTCCTTGCTCAAACATGAAAACTCAGATAAACAGAAGATCTAAAAATCCCAAACAACAACAAAATAAATATACTTGTAGATAAATCAGGCTCAAGAGAATCTACTGAGTGATTCCAGCAGCTTAATAAGAGCACAGAAAAATCCCCACCAAGTTTAAACACACCTTCACAGAGACATCCTGCCTGGGGTGAATCCTATTCTCCTGAAATATCACAACTTGTATTTATTAAGATATGGCCTAACCTTATCAATGTTTAGTTTGTGTTGAAGTACACAGAAAAAACTAGGAACATTTATTCAAAAGTTCAAATCACACTGACCCGCTAACCCACAAAGACAGGGGGACAAAGAAGTTAAAACTACACAAATAAAGGTACTGATTCTTACAAAAAATGTGTTTATATTCCCTATAGTCCATTTAACTAGAAAACAAATCCCTCTCATGCACTTTTACTTCAGTATGAACACAATTTTACTTGTGCACGCAGAAAGTACAATTTATGAGATGTAAAGGGATAAAGTAGATAAAATTAATACCTACAGGATAAAATGAAAGGACAAAATCTCACTGAAACATTGCCATTTTACACTTGGAAATATTTAAGCAAATCAGATAAATAATGATAAAATTCCTTGTCAAGCCTGCTGACAGCTGGACACAGCAGCTGTATAAACTCTTACAGAGCACTTGACTGTAAATGCTAACTTAACTTCTGAAGTTATAGCTCAATAATAAATCCAGACTATTTAATTATATCCCAGTAAAGATTTGTCTTCGAATATGGCTGACAGATTCATTTTTACTCAATTAAAACACCATCTTCCAGCTCAAACAAGCTCTTGATAACATCTTCCCTTTTAAAAAGGAGGAAGAACAGTTCATGAAGGAAAAACTAAATACCTTGTCTAATTTTTGTGCAGACACGATGAGCCAGCATTCTGTCAAGAAGACAGACATTCCCTGGTTTGTTCAGTATCAGTGTTTTAAATAGATAGTGCTAAATTTAAAAAATATTTGGAAATATTGCTGCTGCAAATTCATGTTTGTCTAAGACCCATCTGGCCTTGAGGCAGCAGCCTTCACTCAGCAAATCACTGCTTTGCCATTAATAGTGCTCTTTTGTCCACTGCAATTTGATTGCGGCTTTCCATTTGGTGCAGGGTTTGAGGTCTGGGCTACACAGACACATCAAAATGCTCTAAGTTTGCCTCTGACTTCAGTCAGTCAAGGCAGCTTTCCTTGCACTGAGTACAACCAAAGAGCTCCTGACAACACACATCTTCTGTTGTGAAAGACAAGCAAACAAGGCTGCACAGCTCCTGTATTCTGGTATCTTTCTTGGATAACGAAGATAATCTTCCAGTAAAATAAAAAGTTTCTTTGCCTGATTTCTTGAGCTGACTATTTAACAATTTATTCTCCCTGTATGTCATTGATGCTGTACAGATGTTTGCTTCCTCCAGTAAATAACCTGGAAAATAGAAGAGATGAGCAATCTCCAGCTTTCTCAACTCACACTATAGACATGTCAGCGGAACAAGAATGAGTGATGAGTTGTTTGTTCTGAGAAATTATGAGCAGTTTGTCCTCTTCTACAATCCAAGAAGTTCTTACTTCTTTCAAGTTTTACTTCTGATAGAAAAAGGCAAACCTTTTCTTTAGAGGGAAAAAAAAAAAAAACAACAAAATAAAACAAAGTAGAAAAAGGACAAGAGCAACTTTGAAAACACTGGAGTACACTCAAAATCTGTGCTACTTCAAAATACAAGCCAAGTAAAGAGAACAGATTTTGGTGATACACTTCATTTACTTAGATTTTAAAATAAACATTCGCATACATGACATTTATCTGCCAGTTTTTCTCAGGACATGAATCCTGACATGGTGTTTTCAGCATGCTAGAAAGACCAAAATTCATCACTGGTCTGGTGTTTCTACAGAATGAGTCTCCAATGCTTGGACTCCTGTCTTTTTCCTTTTTTTTGTTTAAAGGTCAGATAAAAGTTGAGAAGCCAAATCTGCATGCAGACACACAGCCAAACACATAACTCTGTTCCAGGCTATAGAGTCTGAAAGTGAGTCTAACTTAATTTGTGATAATCTACTTGACAAAACAAGACAAAGTTAAAGAAAATAAAGAAGGGAGACTTATGTGTCTTTTGTGATTACATCAAACACTGCAAAGAAGACAACATCACACTGAGGTTAATTGGGAAAAAGGAAATTATTCTAAAAATTTCAAATCAATGTGAAAACTCAAACTTCTATCTATTTAAATTAAGTGCTCCAGACCAGATGAAAGCAACTGATGAAAAGCACATTGTTTGATAAGGTCACTTATTCGCAAGACAGGTGATCAGTATTCATTAAAAGGGAAAGGGAAAACGAGTTGTGCTGTTCACTAGCACAGAAACACAGTGACAGTTTTAACCAGCTTTTATTGAAATGTTTCCTCTGCAAGAAACAGAACAATCTTGTAATAAACCCCAGTGAATGCCTAACAAGCAAACTAAACCTTCCACAACTTCTCTGCAGATCCTGACCTGCTGCAGGTTAAGGAAATTCCAGGAGATTTTTTTTCCTCTGGATGATCTACTTTTCAACGAACAGCTACCTTTGAAGGGTCTGCTATTTGCCCAGAATTAACGTGCTTTGGATTCTGAAATGTCCAAGCTTAACCTTAAAATGTTTCTGCATAAATCAGTGGTGTTACAAGTCTCCCTAACTCCTTTCATCACTTCTTGCAGGCAGCAATGCTGTGTGCATTCATCCTCTACTGCAGCTTTGGCCCATTTCTCACCAGTTCCCCTCGAACTGGCCAGAGACTTGAGAACAAATGACTCAGTTCCCCCCATCCCCTCCTTAGACAAATCTTCTAGACTTGCTAGGGAGGGGAAGAAGTGCTCTTGACCAGTGAGAAAGGAAAAGCCCAAGAAAATGACTGTGCAATATTGCAAAGAGTAAAGGGGTGGGGGAGGGAAATAAAAGGGAACTACTTAGTTAAAACTAAAGTACAGACCTTACTTGGAAAAGCAATGAAAAGTCTCAATAAGTTGGGGGTTAAGCCATCCATACAAGAATATGACACTTGAAAACAATCATAGAATGGCTTGGGAAAGGACCTTACAGATGATCCAGCTCCAAACTCTCTCCCATTAACCAAACACTCCAGGTCCACCACTAAACCACTTCCCTAAGCGCCACACCATGTTATAAAGAAACACCACTCAAAAAATTCTATCCCTTAAATTCCATGCTAAAGCAAAGACCAGCAGAACATGTGAAAACCCATGGAAATTAATTGAAAACACTCCAGTCAGCAACACACAATCCTTTTCTTTAGAGTTGTTGTGCTATTTCTGATATAAATCATTGAGGACTGCAAAGAAAATACACCCAAACTCCCTACTCTTGCCACACAGTGGTAAAGTTTCGCCTGACCTTTGACAGAAAGGGTCAGGAGTAGGTCAAAGAAAACCAAAGGACTCGTCAGTGATAAGCTGCAGGCTAAGGCTGGAGGAATTCTTTTGTGAATGCTAACAATTTTAAAGGCAAATTCTTATTATTTTCCTTTAAAATAGTGACCCCAAAAGTCCAAGTAATGTTGCAATCTGAAACATTCTTACTGAATTTATCTATAAGGTCATTGTGCAATAAACCAATTCTAAAATAATTGGTCAGAAAGTAAACTGCTCTAATTCAGGCAGAAGACGAAACTTTGCTCTTAATCTATATATATCAAATTCTATCCATGTATTAAATAATTTCTTTTGACCATAGAACATATGGTTCTCATTATTTTTTTAGTAGGAGATGATACTCCTCCCTTGGTATATAAGGGATACCCATGCATATCCAGTCCTGTACAGAGGATTTTCTGCAGTATTTAGCTGTACATGTGCAAAAATCTGCTCTATGATGACTGAAACATACTGTGCACCCAGCAAAGAGCCTGAAAAAGTGGGCTTCTACAACTGTAAAACAAAGAAAAAAGCTAAGCAGATTGTGCTTTACCATAACAATCTATACCATAATTGTGTGTTGTGACACTCAGTGCATTTATTTCCAAAGCCCCATTTAAGACACTCCTTAAAAATTCCTCTCATAAAGACAACTATTAGTTCCATTTGCAATTTCAATTATTCAGCCTAAAGCAAACCAACAAACCCAAACAAGCAAACAAAAAAACCCAGACAAGACATCATGAAACTGCTTTAAATATTTAGAATCGCAGTTCTGCACATCTCATTTTGTGTTCTCTTAAAGCAAGTCCTGCAGTTTGCTGGGAAAACACAAAACAAACAAACATAAACAATTCAGAAGGAATCTCAGTGTGTCACAGAAAGCTCACATCTTCAGAAGGACATTCCAGGTAGGAAAGTTATGGATAGTCACAGGGTTCCCCTGCAAATAGGGGTAACTCTCAGGAAAGGGAAAGCATCACAACTCACTTAAAATGTACTGGAAAGTAACACACTTCACCTGCTGGGCTTTGTGGTAGGACAGGTAGGGCCTGAATCATGTCAAGAGCTCCAGTGCAAAACAGTATAACCAGAAACAGCCCTGGCACAATATTAGGAATTAAGGGAAGGATAAAGGCAGTTATGAGCAAACACAACTCACATACATCACATTTGCAGCATGTAGAAAAAAAAAGAGAACTTGTTTGCTACTGCCAAAGCCTATTTTGGTTCACCTCTTGGATGAAGCCCCAAAAGCATATTTTCTTTAAGTTTTTAGGATGGATATTTTAGTTATTCTTGCTTGTTTAGCTTTAAGAAAACTCCACCATGTTTCCCCATATACTACATACATTACATTATTGCTCATATGGCTCATTTTTATGTTGTGATAATGCTTTCTCAGCAAATAAAGGTTAGGGGGGTTTGTATATAGTTATCCTCTCAGTTATAATTTTAAAAAAAAAAAATATGTAAAGTTACAAATCAGTCTCCAGATAAACATGTGCTTTCCCAGCATTAATAAAACAAATTTCCTAGCCTTCTGTTAACATTTGTATTTGCTTTTCCTGCTCGGACATAGCAGGAAGGGGAAGAGCAGAGAGAAAGGATAGGATCCCTATCTCCTAAAAGGACTGAAGTGTGCCTCAGACAGCAGTAGATTAATATCAAGACACACCACAGCATCAAAACTGCTGCCAGAGTTCAGTCATTTAAACAGGATCATGGTAATCAGATCTCATTAAGCAGATGTTTACACATCCTGGAATATCAACTAAACTCTGACTCCAGCAACTGAGATCAGTTTGTCAATGTATAAAATGCCAACATGGATTTCAGGAGACACCAGTACTTTCTATGAAATGGTACAGCAAAACTCCTTTTCTCCTTTTAACCTATTACCTGTAAACACATCCTGATTTCTGAAACTACCATTGGAAAAAGGAACGTTCTTCGCCTGAAGTTATCTCAGGAGCACATATGCTTGGCTTGCTGCTGGAGTTAATGACAGGCTGATTATTTTCAAACACACACTCTTGCTTTCATTTTACCAGATGCTGTATTTAACAAACACAGGTTGAATAAGATGACATTGTTTCTCTGTTCAGTGCAACCCAGCCAAGGTTAATCCACAATCCCACAAGCACGTGGCAGCTCCAATTGCCATCTGTCCCATCAGCTCACTGCAAGGGCCAACAGCGTGGAAGATTTGCACTTGAGCATCCACATTTGCAACTTAATGGAGGAATAAGTCATAGAATATTTAAGTGGCTATATGGAGATGGGCTCACATAAGCCTTCTTATCTTCACTGCCTCCTGGGGTGTATTTCAACTACAGTAAAAATAAAAAAATAACTTCTTTCTGTGATTGTGCAGATACACAAAAATTTTCCCAATAAGTCTATTGCTTAAAATCAACAGGTCTACTCATTTGATAAATTGTTCATCAGTATACGTTCCAATGTCCTAAGATGAATTTTTAGCTGGTTAGGATAAGAATCAACTCCATATATACTCAACTTGTCAACACATGACAGTTACAGAATCTTTTTTTTTAAAATGCTATTGAGGGTAAATTTGCAGAAAGACAGGGAATGGCTCTTTCTAGAAACATCATTTCACTGATATCTATAGGTACAGCTGACACAATAGTATGTAACAACAGGAAATAATTACCGCACATCCAACCATGCCCCATGACCTTTAATGCCCTTTGCACTGTGGTTGTCAATTTAATAGAGTTCAGCTCCTTACAAGAGCTAATTAATATTCCTGAAAGGTCTTGTCTTCACACAGCCCAACTGTACCTTACCTGTGTTTGCATCCTGTGCTCTTAATAAATAAAGACCATTTGAACAGTCTTGTATAGGCTTTCAGAGAGGGGCTTCCACCTTACTAAAGAGTTACCAGCAAGCCATTTCCCCATCCCCAGTCTCTTTCTAGTATATTTGGTCATTTTGAATCTACAACTGCATAAAATAAAGATTGTCTAAAATTTAATTAGTATTATCATCTACAACTGGGGGCTCAACACTACTAATGCTGTTTGGATATTCTAACAAAGCTGTATGTGAAAGACAGAGAATCATTACTTCACTGAGCTCCAGTGATGCCTCAAGAGGAGCAGAAGACAGACCAGAGAAGAGCAGAATGGTTCAAATGTTTAGGAAGCAAGATATTGGAGAGGGAGTTGAGTGCAGCTGTACTTCAGAAAAGGCTAAAGATGGAGCAACAGAAATGGTAAAATATTTGTCTTTAGGGAAGAGTGACATGTCAGGAGGGTCTTGGTGTTTTCCCCAAATGCTGGTGAACTGGTTGGTACTTTTGCCTTTTACAATGAACTGTATCAATTCAGCATTACCTACTTCAACCTTGGCAGTGATGTTTATTTTTACTGAACTTCACAGGATCCAAAAGGACCACTCCTCTCAGGTTAAAGCAAGCATGCAAAGTCGGCTTCAGGTACAGTAGAATAGTACTTTATTTCTCTGTACTCCAAGCTCTGTAGTAGAAAGCATGATTATAGAGATTAGTGAAGATTTTGCCAATTGCTACGTTGCTCGGGTTTTGGAGGTGATGCAGTTCAAGCCACGCTCTGAAACCAAACAGGCATGTTGAATACTAAGAAAGATCTCAGTACTTTTTCTGCAGAGCAAAAGTAGCAACACCTTCACTCAGTGCCTCAGAATGTGTCTCAGTTGTTAAACATGTGTTACACTGCCCTGCAAATCCTTTTGTCTTGTTCCAAATGATCCTGTGGTCAGAAAGGAACTTTCTGGAAGAGCTTTCTCAGGTGTATAACCCTCTCCTTACCATATAGGAGAGTCAGACTGTAGGATTCCATTCTAGGGGCAGAGGTCAAGCACTAACAAGTTGAATTCTGCAGTGCTTAAAACGTTACAGGATTCAGTCCTTCAAAAGTGTAGAGTCCTCAGAACCACTCCTCATTTAATAAAATACGTACCAAGGCCCAATTAAGTACCCAATACTTCTCAAAAGGAAGAATTTCTTGTTTTCCCACAGCCCCAAAAAGACAAGTTCTCTCTCTCATGCCAACACAGGAGAGCCTTTAAACTACCAGAAAGATTAGCATCACTCTCCTGAGATAGACAGCCTCATCACAACCAATTTGTCACAATGATAGTCTAATTAAATGCATTATTCTTCTTCAGCAAAGAAGTGAACACTTGACATGTTTGAGTTAGACATACAAGTCTTCCCCTCTTCCTCAATCTCTATCTTTCTTCATAATGGCAGGCCCACAGGGAAGGCTCAGGGCCTTCATTTACAGTGAAATCAGTGAATGTAAGAGTAATTTCTTTTTTACAAACCGTTTTCTGTAATGGTTGGATAAATCAAGCCCATGTGTTCCCAGGGATCGTGCTTCAGGGTAAACACTGAGGTTAGCTTTGGCCGGTCCCTTCAATCAAAACATTTCTGTTCTTCTACATCAAGCAAAATGAAAGCACCAGTGCCTCGAGGAAAATGGAAAACACAGCCCTGAGTTGTCCCACTGACCTGAAAGGTAGAAGCAGCTCTCTAGCTATTGTCTCCAGTAAATGCAAGGTCAACTGGCCAATTGCTCCTCAAAGTTATGAGAACGACAGTGATTCTCCCTAATAGCATTTTAATATTAAATCAGACATCAATCAGAAATTTTACCCATTTTGCAGGAGTTTAGGAGAACTCAGTAACAAGCTGGTACAACTTTCATGTGATGCTCTGGCAAACCAAAGACAAGCAAGATGGGCTACGGAAAACTCCTTTTCCTATACGGACTCACTGAGAATCCCAAACCTAAGAGAATGTGAGGATTTGATCTTAAGGAATCAGTAATTATTTAAAAGGAGTCATCACACATATGCAACACTCCTCATGCAACAATCACATGAGCAGTACAGTAGGAGAAGCAACCTTATTTGAACCTCAACCTACAGTATTTGTTTTTTAATTCTTAGGCTCATTTGAGCAAAACAAATTTGTTTAATTTTAGGTATCAAAGGTTTACAAGATCATACATCCTATTAGTCTACTGAAAAAAACACGCCAAAACTACATCAACACTAACAAAGAAATAAATGCACTTTTCATTTATCCCTATGGAACTTAATCCTATAAGGTGCTACATTGCTTTTCCCTTAAAACCCAGGAATAAATCAAGCATGCAGTTAAATGGAAGCACCTGTTGTAACCAAAGCCACTGGTAATTTTAAGTATCACTTTTGTGTTTTATTGCACAGGGTTCAGAGTGCTCAGCATTTACTGGATTGAACCCTGTGACCCTGTTACTACAGAGCATCTGAGGACCTTCAACATCACAGGCCTAATCAATTTGAAAGAAAACATAAAATACAAAGATAAGTAGTGAGGGAAAGAAAGAAAAAAACAAACAAAAAACCCCTATTGTTCTATTTTCAACCTGGCTTCTAATCTGTGCATACAGGCCCAAATCTGCTAAGCTATACACTCATTTGCCAACACACACGCTCAAAGACACAAAGGAGAATCCCACACACCAACCACGCCTTTGCTAGCAGAACAGCCTATAGTAATGTCCATGGCTTACAGTGAATTATCCTTCAGCATACTATATATTTGTGCCATCTGCCTGCCAAGTCAGTGCCCCATCAGCATTTGACTCATTACTCTGTCAGCTCCAGGAGAAAAGAGTCTTTCTTACTCAGTCTAGGCCAGATCCCATTCTCTAGCAATTTAAAGACTCCGACTTTTTACTCCAACTGTGGATATGGCCTTTTACTACAGATACAACATGGAAAGGAACAGGCACCTCTGTGTTTCTTGCTGGCTCATCTCCCTCACATGTACCTAAAAAGTAGATTGCAGCTTCTACAGGAGAACTATTCACACCCTGTTTCTTGATTATTAAAAACCAGTTTGCAACAGAGCTGGATGCACTGCAGCATTTATTTCAAAGGGCAAAACCTCAATAAAAGTTATGTGTGAGAAGCTAAACCTACATTAATGGCTAAAGAAAAATAATCAGCATGAACTCCCGGTTAAAACAGAGAGTTAGAGTGTATCATCATGCCCACATCAGAAGGAAGGTGAGAGCAGTAGGCATGTTAATAAAACAATCATCACAATTTATACAACATCTCCATTTTACAGGATGACATTACATGTTTTCCATCCCATAGCATTGTTCACTCATTTGCACATGTAGGATTTTGAATGGCTTCCCAAGCAGAAAAACCATGACAATGACCAAGGCTTTCCTTGAGCATCCCTCCAGCACAGCCAGAAGTCAGGGGAATTTTCCTAAACTAAAAACTTAAAAGTATGACAAGGTTTTTCCTTCTTCATCGATTCTTTCTTTAGATTACAGTGAAAAAAGCAATTTTCAGGTACATTCCTCTCTGTCACTCTAGATTTCACTTAATTTATCATGGTAGCACTTCACGAACAGAAACACTGAAGATTTTAAGCTTGTTTAAATTAAAAAAAAAATGAAATTAATTAAAACAGTCCCCTTGCACATTTAAAACATTAATTTTCTCTGGAGCCAATGTTAGCCTGTAGGGTAACCTAGTTAAAACAAGCAAAAAACAACAAACAACCCTCCAAAAGATAACAAACAAAAAAGGGCAAATATATCACTTGGACCTCTATCAGGACAGAATCAAGAAAATTGTTCCTCCTTGTAAATTCTGCTTAATGCCCCACCACATCAGGCAACTTGAAAGCAGGTTTGTCAACTCCATCCAGTCATTACCTCTTCGTGTTTACAAGTAATTATTTGATTATATTAGAAACAAAAAAAAACAAAGGCATAGTACTTTTCCTTCTCTTAATTATGAATTTCAAATGGCCACCTGGGCACATCCATACCAACAAATGGACATGGCATTTTGTGATATGGTTTAATTGAAAAGGTGTTCAGCCACAGGCCCAATGATCTGAAGGACTTTTCCAACCATATTGATTGTATGACAATGATTTTGTATCACATCTTACATTGTGAAGTATCCCAGAACATTAAAAAACAGCATAATTTCATTAAGATGGTTTCAGGTGTCACACTCCTGGACTGCTGCAGCAACTTTTTGGCAATTGCAAATTTACTGTGGGTTTTTCAATGTCTCAAACGCAGCAGAACAAGTCCTAGGACCCTTCCAACAATAGTGGCTATCAGTGATAACATATTGGCAACTGGTGCTACCTGAAGGCTACTTTAGGGATTCAGTCCCATCTACTAGGAAAAATAGTACTCTTTGGTGTGCACAGCACTATTCCCTCAATTAAAAACATTGTCTGCAACAGACATGCCACATTAAGAAAGGTTAAAGCCAAAAGGACCCCATTTTGTTAGATTACAGCAGAATTAATTGATGTATTTAATCAAAGAGATGCTACTTGGCAGTGGCATAAAGCTTCTCTTCTCCAGGGATGGTACCAACCTTTATGGCAGACTGGCAGCTTTTAAATAAATACAAAACAATAACAGTAAGTGTATGCCACTGTCAAAGCCTGGGGCTTATACAACTTCTTTTGAGACTGAAACTTCATCCAGCCCCTTTCTTTTTTTCTTACACCTATTATTAATCTTCTCACAGCATGAGACAAAGGCAGTAAGCACTATATTAACAGTAAAATCACAAGTAAATGCACACAAACAGAAGAAAACGATACATATTTGGTTATGATCAAATCCAAGTTTACAATACTGTACAAAATCTAATGCCTGTACTACAGGAAAAAAACTACAAAGATGTCTACGAGAACAAGTTTAGGCCAAATCTCCTCCTTTGCTTTCATTTCTCTTTACAGAAAGCTTATGTCTTGAGTTATTTCTGCCAAGCACTTTGTTAAAGCTGCAGTTTGTGTACTTGCAACGTCTATTTCTAAACTAATCCATCAAATAAAGCAAATAAATGAAGATGAAGAGTGATGATAAATAAAAATAATTCTCTATGCAATATGTGCATGCATCATCTTTTTTAGTGTCTTCAGTTAAAACTCTTAAAAAACCTGCACTGACCAGAAGAAAAAAGTACAAAATAAACTCCTCATTGTCTCTGGCAGTAACTCACCAATCATAACTACTTGCTAAAACCAAACTTCACACTCCCCCACTTCAGGTAAATTCAAACTGACAGAAGTATATGGTGAATTTGGTATAAGAAGCAAAATCTAAGAGCATTTTTGAAGAGAATGGTAAAACAGTGCAAAGTATTAAATTACAAAGAAGCAGTGAAGTTCATCGAGCAACAATTCCCATCATTACCTAGTGATTTTCTCATGCTAATTGCAGTTCCACTGAAAAAGCAGCTATTGATATTCAAATTAGAAAAACTTTTGGAGACTGAAGTTCCTAGAAATGACTGAAATTATTAGACTATACTTTTCATAAGAAGGAAATTCTGGTTCCTGAAGCATAAATAAAAGTTCACACTGACAAAATGGCCAACAACAACACTGCAGAGGAAATTAGCCTAAACCAGCAAGCTTTATTTAGAAACCAATCCAGTGTATTATGCATTTAACCCCAAATAACTCCTTCACAGTTGTTAGGAACTCATATTTGCCTTTTTTTTTTTCCCCCTCCTTTTGGCAAGCTCTTCTCTCTTTCATTTTCCTCTTAAGCTTCAAATTTCCTTCCCCTCTTCCACATACTTTCACAAGTGTGTAAAATCCTACTTGGAAACTGCACATGTCACTGATGCCAGAGGCCACCTAGAAAACACTCCCCCATGTTCTCCATCTTTTCCAGCATGATCTCTGTAAGGCCAGATGGACTCCCAGGTATCCTGTCCTGGAGTAGGCTCTATAGTAGGGAGTAGAACTGAAGGGTTTTGGGTTTTTTTTTAGAAATACCCATATGATCATACTAGATCCAACTCCAAAAGCTGTCTTCAAGCAGCAAATATATAGAGGGATAAATTTAGATCCCTGTGTGCTCAGAAGACCCCAGTACAGAACAGTAGAGATGCAGGCACTAAGAAGTACTACTCTTTAAGTGTTCTTTTCTGTCAAACTACTTTCTGCCAAAGAAATGGAGTAGCAATAGAAAAAAATAAATCTGCTCTTTTGTCCATCACATGTTTCTTTAACTGGGCAGCATTCTTTTTTAATAAAAGAGATACAATATTGTTTCCAACAACATAAAATATCAGGAGCAAATACAAAGGGTATCATTTGTCCACTAGCAGAGTCTTGCAGTAGTGCCTAGGGCAGCACACAGCCCCTGGATCTGACATACATCACACACATGTTCCATCTGAGATGAGACAGATGTGTTGTCATTAAATAAAATTTCATACTGTTATCATGTAACTTCAGACCACACAGTAGCAACTCCATGCCTTATGAATATGTAATTTTGTTCTTAAAAGAATGTAAAAACTTCTCCTCAGAAGATCCTGCCTTGGGAGGGGTGGTTGAACTAAATTTCCAGAGGTCACTTCCACTTGAACTACTTTGTGATTGTGTGACTTCCCTCCCAGCTCACACAACAAATCAAATAACCACGTGTTGAATACCAGTATGTTTCCAATTTTTTGATAAAATTTCTCATGTCACCCATCACATAATTCACCTAAGAAAGACAACTGCAGTTTGTATGACAAACCACAGACATCCTCCTAAGAAGTCACTGATACATTACTTTTCAGAGGCAGAGCAATGCACAATAGCACTGTTTGGCTGCTACCCTCTTTTGGAACTTGCCAAACTGAGAACTCCAGTGCCTTCAGAAGCCCTGATCTCCAGAGAGCCTTTACAACAACTTGCAGCACAGCTCATCAGATCCAGCAGTGCCCCAGGCAGCATTCCTTCACCTCGGCACAGCTTTGCTAGATCCCAGAATTAGCATGCCAATTCTACTGGAGCTTGGCTCCTTGCTATTCCATATGGATTGAGAAGGATGGGGGGAGAGGGTAGGGCTGCCACTGCTGCTGGTTCCATATGGCCCAGCTGGACCAAGTTGGCTGTTTTATGGGAATCACTTGCCAGAGTTTCCCTTTTCAGAAGCACAGTGTGTATCAGAGCTAGCTCACAGCTGCCAACCTGGTTTCCAAGAGAAGCTCTACCAAATTCTTCAGCTGCTAATGGGGACCCATTCTTTCTACCTAATTGTCTGCTGGTTTCCAATCTTGCTCTTCTCTAAAACTAATTATAGAACTTTCATGGTTTGTATGAGCCATAAAACTCCTTCCAGAACTTCAGTGATTTGTAACAGAGCCAGAGTACTTGAAGGAGGGTACAGTAACCACAATAATCTCAAATAGTATCATGGGAGACAGTCTTTGGGATTCAGCACAAATTCATCCTAAATCAGTCAGGCAAGCCTGACAATAGTATATCCTGTGCTACTGTGTATTTAATTCCTTCTTTATTTTCAGACTTTTGAAAAAAAATAAATTGCATCTCGAGGTTGGCAAAACCACAAACAAAAATGTATGTTAATTAAAGCTGTTTATAAAGTCACCAGCGACTACTAAGAAGAACTTATTCAGGCTATTAGCCTTCTGAGCCATTTGCAGTTTTAATAAATTTAAGTTTCAGGAAGTGTTACATTCAATCCCATCAAATATAAATGCTTGGTCCAACTAATTCTTTGTATTGTTGAACTGAATAATTTGCTAAGATGAGTCAAATTAGATATTGCAGTAATTTAGTCCTACCAACAGTACAGTAAATTGGAAACTTAAAATGTGGACCTACAACGTACTGTTTAGCTAAGTGAAAATTCATAAGAGATGCCTCTGACAGAACTTAAAAAAATCTTGACAGTTACAGCAAAAAGTAACTCCTTCAATAGTTAAAACTGAGACTTTTAAGAACTCAATTCAGCCTGACAGGAGTCTACCAGCAGATGTACACTCGACTAAACTGATATAGGGATGGAAAAAACCTACAAGAAGCCACTTGTTAACACTTTTCTCCAGCTTCTTTGACATGTACATTTGTTTTTAAGACAAGAACAGAACATTTTCTCCTACCTGAGACACTCTGCTGCGCTCCTCACTCTGGATACACTGACTTTGGTTGTGTCATAAACAAGTTGCTACACATAGAAGTTCTCTCTGTCAAGGCAGCCCATCTTACTCTGGGAGGTGGGAAATCAAAGGTGTGCTTCTCCAACATGTGCTCAAGTTGCCCTCTGTGCTGGGGAATCCTAACAGAGTCAAGGATCTCTGCACCACGATAAGACAAATGAGGCAGGGTCAGTCTCCAGGTCAGAAAGAACTGCCAAGTGAGCTTTACAATGTAAGTCTCATTCTTTGTGTCTTAGTGTTGAAAGTGAGATGAACATCATGGGTCAGTGATCTCACTGAAATAGTTCCAAGACTTATGAGAGACAGTCACAGGAGCAGAGGGATAAGACACTAACTGATCAAGACAGACAATTTGGTTGCATCGGTTACCAGCTTTTTATCCTTTCAACAGCAGGCAAATGCCATCTTTGAGTGCTTTATTCAGTCTCTGGGCCAAAGCAGACAAAAACATTGCTATTTTGAGTAACAAACACTGATGAAGAAATTTCCTTTATTCTTGCAGTATTTATTAATCTATGTTCATTTTCTTCATTTTTTTTTTTCATTTTCCATTATTAATCATCCCTCTTCTGATTAATGCTTTCATAAGGAGCCATTTTTCAGGCACAGCAAATTCCTAAAAAGCATCCCAGTATTTTGGTATGTTTTTTGACAATTCCAGCATGTTGAGGCTATGTTCCTGAAATGTTTATTTAAATGTGTGCCATCAGTGAAGGAACCACAGTTCCTCAACTTAACTTGACTCCAAGCCTTGTTCTTCACAAAACTAAACAATACTGTGTCATATTTCTTTTAAACAAGGTATTAAACAAACAAATAGTATTATAAGTTAATTGAAAAATGCAAAGAGCTGTCCAAGTTCAAGGGTTTTTTTCTCTATAGCAGTCAAACTCTCTGCATGAATGGAGTGGCTTGGACATCTAGGAAACAATTATACATTTCCTCTTGACATTTATTCTGACTTGTTGCCTTTTCTATAGGCACTTCAATCCTCTACATGCAATAAGCCTGAAAGAATACTCGGGTTTTTCAGTCATAAAGGTTGAGTTCAAAGACTTAGAACATTTGACTTACTAAGCGTTGCGCCAAACTGATCAGGTACATGAGATTCTTCAGAGGCAAAACACTAAATGGATTTTCTTCATTAACACAATAAACTGAGCAACTCTGTTCTTCAGGAAAAGAGGAGCAAATCCTCGAGTCACAGAATCACAGGGACACCTTCCACTAGTCCAGGTTGCTCCAAGCCCCACCCAACCCAGCCTTGGACAGTGGCAGGACAGGGCGATGAGACCCTTGGAGGGTGAGAAGGACAGGCACACTCCAGGCGGGGTACGAGGGAAGGATGGAATGGCCCATTTACCAAAATGGCCCCGGTTCCTGTGAGGGCAGCCTGGAACTTTCTGGAACTCGGGAGGAGC
>JAWWEE010000142.1:3685328-3726441 GCA_035221455.1 Xenops minutus | reverse complement strand
GGGGAAACCAGACTCCATTTTGTGTCCCACGGAGTGAGGATATTGAACTGCACAGCTGGGAATTCAGACACTGGGAACCCCCAACAACCTGATATATGGCAAGAAACTTGCTCTTATAGGAAACAGCTCCTGCTGGTAGCTCTTGTTGATTCCTTGGTCTCATCAAGCAGTTTCATGGTCTCTTCCATTTAGCATGATTTTGTGCTCCTACAATGGGGCAGCCACAGTTTCTCTTCACACCCGGTACCAGGGTCTCCCCCACCTCCCAGGGAAGGAGTTCTGCCCAATATCCAGTCTAAAGCCATCATCTTTCAACCTGAAGCCATCTCCCCCTGTCCTGCCACCACCTGCCCTAGGAATGTCTCTCCTCAGTGACCAGAGCAGGGCTCTGATTTCAGGCAGACTTTTGGAGCCCCCACGGTGTTCAGCAGGACCTCGGGGACTGTATCACTGCCCACTGTGCAGTGTAACTTTCAGTGTTCATCAGGGCTGAACTCAGACTGAAGAGACATACAAAAGTAGACAGAAATTCTGATAATAAAAATTAGCAGCAAGCCTACAGTGGGAATTCTGATAAAAAAAACACAATTACCCTACAGGGAACAAACTGCACAAGGAATATTTAGGCTTCCTTTGTTGTCAGAAATAAACATTATTTTTTCAGTGAGACACCTTCTGTATTCTCAATGTAAGCCTGAAATAATCTTCATCAGTATTTGGTACCATATGAATCAGAGTTAACATTATTTCTAAAGGAACATGCAACCAGCAGGAATGATTTCAGATCATCACGCTGGCTGCACACACAACACAGGCTCATTTATCCCCACCCATTTGCACAGGAACATTTCCATCCACAGAGCAGAGTTTAGTCAGCTAAACAGATGTCTGGTGGTTTCCATCTGAACACGTTTCCCTGCAGACAAAGGGTGACCTCTGCTAACTGCTTGGGAGCTGAACTAACACACTACAATAAAGAAATAGATATAAAGAAAGTCAATAAAGGAATCCAGCTTCTCTACCAGAGGTTCCACTAGTGGAGGTACCATCAGAATGACTCTGAATTGGGACTGGAACCAGAAATCATTATTCCACTTAGCCAGGTTTGACTTTTTCCCTACTGGAATACAAATGACTCACTTAAGAGGATTCTTCTCACTCATTGGTGAAATTCAGAACATTCTGAATTTAATTGGTTTGTTGTTAAAGTAATAAATGTGTTGCATACTGAATGAATCCACCTTCAATAAACTTGACAGAAACCCTACAAAATATTTGCCTTGATAAGCAAGTAATTAGTGGGAAATTAATCAAGAGAACTAGGGAATCATTTAGAAAAACTCTGTACAATGATTTTAATGACTTAGTGGGGAGCAGAATTTGAACAGTTTTGGCCATAGATTTACTTAGCCAACACTTTGTTGTCATTAAAGAAATTTAGGTTTCTAAAACTAGGTTTTAAAATATCTGGATTTAACCTGGAGAACTGAAACCTTTACACTCATATACACTTGACAAATTTAACCTACACTCTGCTTAATGTATTGGATAAACCAATAAAATATTCTGAATTACTTTTAACTGTAAATTAGAATATTAATTACTGCAGGGCTACAGAACACAAAATATCAAAAACCCATTTAGAACCAAACTCCATCTTCCAGAGCCTTCAAATTATTTTTTAGTCTTCCCTTGAAAAAAACATAAATTATCTCTTAAAGACAAGCAGCATATCTAGAATTTTCTACTCTAAATAACCATATGTGTATCTATGATCTGTAAAGCCACAGTATCTAAATGTGTCCTGAGTATTTGATCTAGAAAATGGTTATAAAAATGGAGATTGCTAATATCCCCATTAACAAAATAGAGGCATGAGGCAAAGAGAAAACTCAAATATTTGTTTATGTTTAAAAAAAAAAAAAGCTTGTGGCAGCTCCAGAAATTTAGGCCAGCTCTTTTGAGTTCCAATGCAGAACTAAATATTCTTGTCAAAAGTGTAACAAAAGAACTGTTTCATTTTTTTTTACCAAGGCCACAGTAAATTCTCATTCTCCTTAAAGTACTTAAATTATGTGAATGCTGAACCAATCAATTTTGAGGAGTATTCTCTTTTTAAAGAGATATAATGATGTGGTAGGCATATTCAGGGGGAAAAAATGCATCTTCTTAAAAAGGGAGACAAAGATAGGAGACACTTTGATGAAAACTCATCCCTTGAAAATGCAGCACTAATCAGGCCCAAGAACATAAAAATACTGAAAATCTCCTTTTGCATAACTTCGGTGAGAACTATAAATAAATATGGCCCAAGTAATGAAGAGTAAAAGCTTTGAAAGAGACACTTGAATTTAATTTGTGTGGCTTTGATGAGAAATTTATCAGCAGAGAAGGTAATAATTCTATTCCACTCTGAAGGCATTTGTTTCTAAACTGCCAGATAAAGGTGGAGCTGAGATACAAATATGGTTTTGATTGTTTATTTTTTATTGGTATTTCTCTCTGAAAAACATCCTTCTGTGCTGGGGAAAGACTGCTGACTACAGCAGTTGGACTAAATGACCTCCAAGTGTTCTTTCCAAACAAACTATTCTATAATGGAATAATGGAGATACAAATTAAACAAATACAAAGTCTGAAAGTACTTCTTTCAAAGGAAACCATAATACTTGAGATTTATAGGTGTTAAATAAAACATCACATTAAAGAAATATTAAGAGTATAAAGGACTTTTGGGATTTTTTTTATCTGAGTAACACCAAATCAAAACTTGGGAGCTGAACAGGGGAAAAATATAGATAAAAGTATAGATTCATCTTAAGTATTCTGAAATGTCTAAGGGATACTAATATACTGTGTTTTCAGATAAATACCATGTAGCTGGAGTTAATGTCAGGACGAAGAAATGACAAATTATTAGTCATTTAAATATGACCTCTACATAGTCACTGTTGTCTGTGATATGCAATAGGCAAACATCTTCCTCACAATATGAGTAACAGCTTCTTGAGATAGGTGGTATTTCAGTCTTATAACTGTCCTTCAGCCAACAATCATGAAGGTAAATTGAGTTAAGCTGTATACCATGGAAGATGGCATAAAAACATGAATAGTTCAGAAACAGATACTGATTACATTACCATAAACCTTCCTATGCTGTACATCTATCTTGGAATCTAGAAAGACAAATAATTCCTAAAATGAGCATAACTGAATTCCCAGAAAGATACTACACTCTACCATTCACCCACAATTCCCATGACAAAGGCTAAGAAGGCAAGTATTTCTCTAGCACATATTTTCTTCTTTCATATGAGCAACTTTGCCCCAATTCTCAATCAATTCTCTGCTCACATTACTGCTAATGAGCTTCAAACTTCCACATTCCTCATTGAGGGTTATTAGGGGGTTCCTATCAGTGGTGATTGTACATCCAGACATATACAGTTGCTATAGAGTTGCATGCAGATGTGTATCTGTATGGCCATAATGAAAATTCTTTGATTGGAATCCCCTTTTAAAATGCAGGATTTTGATTTAGTTTGATTATTTTAAATCTTCAATCAAATTAGCTGAGTGCATGAGCTTATTATATTTTTGTCAGACTGTATCGCAAGGATGAATTTTGTAATCTAGTAATTCTTTCTTACTTTTTTTAAGAGAGAAATTTAGATTTCAGTCCCTTAGTGCTGCAGAATTAATCTGAATGTCATAAAAGCTGTTCAAGTCAAAAGTTAAGAGACATCATATGAATTAGAGAAAACAAATTAATTCCAAGATCAAGTACTTTTGGCAAATAAAGAAAATAAATATTTCCTGTGGCCATTTTTGAAGACATCGTGACATTCAGGCCCTGCAATCTACTAAAGGGAAGACATATACACCATCAAGTAGCATTTCCAATAGGAAACACAATGGGAATTACGCACATTTTTATCTTGGTCTACTAAAAGCGTATGTTCTTGATTTAGTTTAAAATTCAAAAAGCTACACTCTAAACTGATAGATAAAAAAAACTTCAAGAGTAAAGATGCACAAAAGAGAACTATACCTGAAATTATTTTCATTATCAGTTGTTTAAAAGTCATATTTTAAAAGACCCACAGTTTTAGAACTCTTCTGAAATACGGATACTAAGAATAGTTGGGCTCCAATATACTTTGACACACAATT
Source organism: Xenops minutus (assembly GCA_035221455.1). Classification (NCBI taxonomy): domain Eukaryota; kingdom Metazoa; phylum Chordata; class Aves; order Passeriformes; family Furnariidae; genus Xenops; species Xenops minutus. The sequence goes on along the minus strand of JAWWEE010000142.1, from coordinate 3,722,268 downwards.
CCTATAACTTCCATGTTAAAAGTACTTAAGAAAAGTAAAAATGTAAGATATTAACCTTGCTAAAGTAAGTTTTATAGAACGGGTTACTTGAGGTCTCGAGTAAACAAACAACAAAAATATGATTCTTCAGCAAGTTCTTTTGAGCCTCCAAATCAATCAACACTTGGCAGCATTTCTCAACTGTTCCTATGAAAAACCATGTACAGATTGCACAAGTGTCACTTGCTCTGATAAATCTTACTATGCTAATGAGGTTGATTATTTTCTCGCTACTGACAAGAAGAATATTGGCATATAGGCAGTAAACTGTTATTAGCACATTCCCAATAACTGTTTTTATTTTCTGACTCATCTGACAGAACTCATCTATAAATCTCACAGGATTTATGGACATAATGAACTCAGCACCTTCCTCTTGCTAAGTGCCCCTTTTAATTGTATTCATATCAAGTCTGGTGAAATGAACCTGTTGTGAAGGAGATAGTTTGCCTACAGAGTAAGAATGCCATAAGCATTTGACTCTTCTCCCCTCTGACTATGTGTTTGCACTTCCCGATAAATAGATTAATAGCAAGATTCTTGTATTTTAACAAGAAGCACAAGGTATTTTTGTGGAAGCCATCTAAATACATGGCAACATTAGACAAAAATCTCAAATAAATGTGTATATACCCACATAATCTAAAAGGAAAAGCTGAATTTTGCACACAACACAGCTTTGGTTTGTCAAAAAAAAAAAACCACAAAAATTCCCCAAAACCAAAAACACAACACTTTGCATTAAAAATGTTAAGGCAATTGTTTAATTATATCTAGATCTTTAATTTGTGTTCTCAACACATTTACCCATGCTCAATTCACAAGGGTGAAGCAGGGAAATATAGGTAACACCTACTACAATGAAATTGCTTTCAGCTTCGTTACAAGTCAAACAGGAAAAGTATCTAAACAAACTGTAACTGCAAAGTTGAAATACTCCAACAGGTCCAAAACCAACAGAAACAGTGCCTTAAACATTCACTCCAACATAACTGAACTACATATATTGCTGATATTATCCTGTGCCCTAATAGAATATTCACAGCAATAAATATTAGGCAGAAGCATGAACTCTGAAGTATTACAACTCATGATGCTTGGTAGTGCAAAGTAGAGGCAGAAGGCTGAAAGAGACAAAACAAACTTGTGGATAGAATACCGAGATGTGAGAGAAAAAAATAGGAGATGAGCTCCTAGACAGTGATCCATAACCAAAAGCATCTTTACCTCCCCAGCTCCACGGATTCTTCACCAGCGCTCCCTCCTGTGCCACACAACCCTTTTATTACACTGCCCCTCCACCTGGGGAGGCTTCTCCTGACCAATCCACCCTCTCGCAATGAGCTCCTGCCCAGCTGAAGTCCACAAGCAATCAGGGCCTGAGCAGCACCTCCGGTGTTTGTGCCCAGAGAAATGGAGTGTTGGGGGTCAACCACCTGCAGGACTGCTCAGTACAGATTCCTCTGCGTGATCCAGAAATAGAACAGCAAAATCCCATCTGAAGGAAGATCCACCAGAACCTCAGGGACCTTAAAATCCCTTGTTAGTATGGAGATAAATAGCCAAGCTGCAGCCGGAGCTGCCGAAGCTCTACACTAAGGGTAGTGAAGACTAATGGCTCTGTTTACATGGCTGCTTTGGACAAATCTTAAATCCCAAAGGGCCATTATTTGTGTCTCTATTTGCTCTGGAGCACAGACTAAAAGAAGTAGTATCCAGACAAGCTTTTTCTTGTGTGCTCTGCTGTTGGCCAAGGTGACAGCTTGATTTTATGTGTGCTCTAAATGAACACCAACTTCATGGAGTCCAAAAAAGAACTGCAGACATCAGCTTGTCTGGCAGAACTGTGAAAGAGGTTTTGCACATTCAGAAATCAGTATCTCACTGCTGATTATCCCACTTGTGGAGTGTCTGTGCATGAATGGAAGGTGTTTAACAACCAAAAGCTATTTCAGAACTGAATGGGGAAAGGATCAAAGCGATAAGCAAACAACAATTAAGAAAGCGTATAACTTCTTCTGTCAAATATTTACACACATTTAGTGTCTTTTAAATTCCAGCAATATTATTTTATGCAAAAGTTTTAGTTATGTGCAAATGATACCATATACCATATTTTAGTATATATTTTTATTTATACCACAGTTCGACTTATCTATGAGATACTCATCTCACTAAATGTATCCTAGGCCCACCCCCAGGATTCCTCTGCTCCTACAGTTCGAGGTAGCTAAGAATCACCTGAAAGAGCCAAGCTGTGTTTGACAAGTAAGGAGGGATTCAAAATTGTCAGAGATGCTGAACAATTAAGGCTTTAGGAGTTAGTCTGGGAAAGGGTTCTTTTTGATGTTTTCTGCCTGTCTTATAGGGAAACTACCTTTGATAATCTGGATGCCTGGCTCAGAACATTATAAAATCAAAGTTAGTTCCCAATACATCAAACTTTAATTTAGACAGAAATGCCTCCCTCAGAGTTGAAATGCTCTTAGTACATGGTTAGCCTTAATCTTGCATGTTCCCCTGATTCAAAATAATATTTCATCGTGACCTTTAGCTGAGAGTTAAAAATAAATGCTGACAATTATAATTATGTACAACTGAAGATAAAAGTAGGCTCAGTCAGACTACTTTACACTAGGAACATTCCACCCATTTGGGCCAGTTTGCAGCTGGAAAGGTGAATGGAAGGCAAGGTGAAAAGTTAACATGGAAAAGATGTTCAACAACAAACTGTTAAGCTTTTGAAAGGTATCACCTGTGCCTTCTTATAAGGAAAAGGAAATACGCTTCTAAACCAAGCTGCCATTGTTTCTTGTCTGAGGAAAGGAGAAGTTTTATTAACTTTGAAACACAGCCTAATTATGCTACAGCAGAAATATACAATGCATACAATCATCTCTAATGTATATATACGTTTATGGACAGAGAGGAAAATGTCATGACAGATGAACCTCACAACAGAAGACAAGAAGTCTGAGATCCAGTCTATACTGGAACCTGGATATTGAAGTTAAAATAGATGCATGTGCAATCAGAAGGATGCCACTTCAAGATATTGTTCTGCCTTTGTTAAAGAGCTTTCTAGCGATGTGGGTTTTTTTAAATTGACTTTCAGTTTAAAAGAAGCAGAAATCCCTAAGCCACTTACCATGGGAAGGTGAAGAGGCTCACTAAAGCCTTTCTGTTTATGCTAATGAGATAGTAACTCAATTTACTTGAGTACTGATCAATGCTAAACAATCAGAGAAGTTCATGTATTATGTATTTCACAAGAACCTGTGCTTTTTAGTGGAATGTCACAAGGTTAAACTACTGGTAGACACTGTTTCCCTTGAGCCCAATTTCTGCTCCAGTGCTTCCTATCCACATAATGAAGAAACAATAGCAAAATAAAGCATTGTTTGGAACACATAATGAACCACTGTCATAAACTTGAACCTTCAAAAGTCACTGTATTTTACAGTTTGATGCAGCAGACAATTATCAGGTCTCCATTTGCTGGCTACATCAACCCATGTACACTACTTTTTACCATGTCTCAGTAATTATTGATAGAACAATTGTCATGGCTAATACCAGTGCATTAGCAATTGAAACAGTTTGTTACAGACTTCCTGGCAGGTATACTGCAGTGCTGTAAAACCTGCCTCTACTCATCATACTTAACAATTACTTTAGGAAATATCCAAAATATATAACTTGCAAGTTATCTGTTCTTCCTGTCACTGGCTGTTTTCTGTGGTTTATTTAATCCTTTTACGCTAAATTGCACTACAAATACCAGACACTTGTTTTTAGTTCACAGCAATTCACAAGAAAGCTTTCTTTGATTTTTAAATCAAATGAGACCATTTCATACTCACGACTAAAAGACAAAATACTTCTACATTCCTATGCAGTATTCTGCTGATGGGCACCTGTGAGAGTTCTTACTCTTAAGTGATAATTCAATATTATTACACAGAAAGATTAATTCTAAAATTCAATCAGTAAAAGAGAGACAAGATTTATTTCTTTCCTCTTATCATAAACATGGAGGATCTCACTTCCTTTTGAAGTTACAGGACAACTATTATGTGTAATCATTACACTTCAAAACTCTTTGGTTTTGACCTTGAAACATTCATAAATACAATTTGGAATAAGTTGTCAGAGTTTGTGCAATCTCCATTCCTGAGTATACCAAAGTTTGCCCACTGGGATTTGGACAAGAAGACATCCAGAGATCTTACATGTCCTTGGTCATTCCACAGTCCTTTCATGATAATGGATAAAATTACCTACACTCTCCAAACCCAATCCTGCATTTCACACAAGCAAAATGAATGGAAAACAGGTTAGGTTGTAGAGCAGCTCTATATGGGATCAGGCTGAGAGAACTCACTAGGAAAATTACATATGCTAACAAAGGCTTTTAGAACTGAGAGAGATGGAGAATGGATGATACCAAGAAACATTTTCTTGAAATGTTCAGAGGCCTTAATGCCACTATTTATATATCAACATACATTGCAAAGGTTACTTAACATCTCCTTAGATTAGTATGTTGTTCAGAATCAAATTAAAATTTATAACTAGGATTTTGAATAATTCATAGATATCACATACTGGGGTACTTCAGAGTTTCTATTCAGTGGAATGAATACGTACATCTAGACCAAATACATAATATATAAATATGGAATTAATTGTATACAGAAGGAAAAGCAAAGAAGAGAGGCTGATGAAAAGCACAAGTGGGTGCATGTTCTGCTGAACATAGAAAGTGTTGCAAAATTGAGTCACATAGAAAGAATAACAAAACTGACAAAATACATCAACTTTCTGTTTGGAAGTCTCTAAGAATGAAAAACATATTGAGAAGTGCAAAGGGCAGGAGAATGGTCCTGTCCTGACAGAGACATCCCAGCTGCTGGGAATAGGCTCAAACCTCTGTCTCCAACCATGTGAACAGAGTCAGAGCCTTTCCAACAGTCCCTTAAATTGTCCTTTGCAGCTCCTTCTTAAACTGGGCTGATAGAACACAAGCCAGCTCATTATCTTTCCTAGAGATCACTAATTAAAGGCAGTATTAGAACACACTATGATGTTCATATCCCAGAGTAATTTTTCAAGGTAAGGTATATCTCACAGAAAGAAAAGAGAGCCCTTTTAACAGTCAATTTTCAAGATAAAGTGCAAGCCCCTAGGAAAACCAGGGTCATCTGCTATGCACTTTAACATTACCATAGCCCTTAGGTCCTTTAGGTATGTAATGACACATTTTTTATTAATAAGCATTAACTTATATTTACTGCAACTGCATTCTTGATTCTGTTTATCAGCTGTGATCTGTGTTGGGAACTGACAAACTCAGCATGATTACAAATGCCTGTAAAAAGATGGTATTTGTGCTCACGCAGACAAGACCCAGGGAAAAATTATTGATTTATAGGATGGCAGTCTCAATAATCTTCATAGTAATTAAAATCTTATACTAATGGGTAATCAGGATTGCATCTCCCTTCAGGATTTGCCTGCATAGCTCTTGAAATTGCTGTTAAAAGAGTCAGAACCCCCTATCTTTCTATTTTAATAATTTACATTCTAAAACCCCACCCTTAAAACTTCAAGGTTCAGGATTGCTGTTTAAATCAAAGCTTAAATATGCAGACACTAGATTTTCTCTTCTTTCAAGTGAGTCATGTTGAAAAAAACAAACATTCCTTTATTTTCACTAGATGAGGTTAATGTATTTCCAAGGAGACACTACTTTTGCAGATGGCTTGAATTAGAGAACTGTTATACTTATCATTATGCAGCTATTCAAATAGAAAACCTTAGAACTTGGCAAAAAGGAGAAAAATAATGTCTCATAATTTGCTGTCCAGACTCAATGCAGGCAGGCAGGAAAAAGAGAACGTGTAAAAGTCAAAATGTTAAAAATAATCAACCAGAATAATGCTTGAAAATTTGAAACTAAGAAGCATATCTGACATTAAGGTATGAAATGAATATATCCAAGGTAGGGAAGAAAAGCACAGATGTAGGATAATTTACATGGAAAAAGAATCTGAAGTCTGAACAACACAGAGGATAGAAGTAATGCTATGTAAAATTTAAGATCTAGAGGTGCCAAATAAGGTTTGTTTCTTCTTTTATTTGTCTTTTTGTTCTGCATTTTTTTCCACCGTGCTGGAGATGGATCCATATGTGCAATCAGATACTCTGTGTGAGGATTCTCGTCCAGGTATTTATGGATGCAACCACAAGTCATCACAAACACTGGAAGACAAAATGTCACTGAGTTCGCCAATGTTTATGCAAATCCAATTTATCTCCTATTAAATTTTATTGTGAGAAATAACAGAACTTCATGGAGCCCTAGCCTGACTTGTGTGCTCAGGGGACATTGACAGCAATCCTTTGTTGTGAGTTCCCTAAGGGTGAAAAGATGTTTAAAAGTCTTCATCAAGGCCATACAAATAATTGACATCCCAAAAGCAGTGACAGCAACTGACAGAAGCACAAAATCAGAACTGGAAACAAAGGGGCAGGTCAGGTCAGAGAGGAGATTAATTTACAGATGTAAAAGAGAAACTTTTACAAGTCTTCCAAAGCTTTTTAATTTCTTATCAGTGTCATTTACTTTACCACATTATCTTTAGGTGGCAGGCAAGCAGAAAAAAATAAAAAGCAATTTAAGTATAAAATTATAGGTTCACAGCACCATTGAAAGTGGACAGATCCAATGGGAGCAGAGTTAGGTCAAACCTCATCTGTTTTAAAAATCATAGCAATGTGGAAATGAGTCCAACATAATGGTCTGTTTTTAATATAATGATGTCCTGTCTGCAGAATAAGATAATACAGGATAAACCTGAAACTAATCTTAGACTACTTGATTTGCAGGTTCTTCCAGAAAAAGGAACTGCAACAATTAGCAATTTAATACATTTCCATTCATGAGCAATGAAGAAAGGTCTTGTTCGTATTAGATAAGAGCATAAAGCAGATCTGAGGCAATGTAATTAACCAGTCATACTTCTTATTAAAGTTGTCTTTTCAGTCAGAACTGATATTTGTAACTTGCCACCTGAAATAAGTTTATCTGCTGTCACCACATTGCTGTATTACAAAATGCTGAGTTTATTGTGTGGTTTTGTTAGAAAAATATCAAAATGAATAAATAATCATACAAAGGCCCCCTGTTCTTAAGCTTCCGACTACAGAATCCTCTTTACATATAGATACCTGGATGTGGATATATGAACATACACGCTGAAGTTTGGACACCAACATGATACTTGCACATGTGGCTAACAGTATTTTCTAGAAATCTTTGTGGGAATAGTCTTTATAAAGAATGGATGTGGAAAAAAATCAAAATATGAGGTTGCTGCAACCTTTTAATAAAGAACTTTTCTTGCAGAAGAGAAAAGAAAATCATAAATAGATTAATTAATTTGTTAATTACTTAATAACTTTGTATGCTTTCTCATATGTGTTTTACTACACGGGAATGACAAGGCAGTCTTTTACATGCAGCTCTAAAGACAACAAAAGGAAAGGAAAGACTGCCAAAGTATGCAGATTGATTCCCCTTTCTGAGAATATGCAGAATGATATTCTGTTTACAATTATTTAATTTTTGAAAGCCATAATAGAATATTCCTCCTACGAGTTCTGAGCATTAGTGTCTCCACAGATGTAAAGGTGATAAGAAAAAACGTGATTTGCTTGACCTTTCTAAATGGCTTTCTGCACATTTTGTTTTGTTGTGGGTTGTTTGGTTTGGTTTGGGGGTTGGGTTCTTTCTTTTTTTTTTAAGTTTCAAAGGCATTAGAACTAAAAATGGAAGAGGAATGATACACTAAATCCTAAGATCTGGTGATTTTCTCCCTGCATTTTTGCCAACAGATATATTTAAATACCGAAATTTTCCTCCTTTTTCATTTTGAAGCTGAGCTATACAAGATTTCATAGTTTAGTTGCTTTGTTTGTTATATTCTTCTGATTCCAGGCTTCCAACACCAATACAAACAAATTTGCCCCCCAATTAGGTGTCCTAAATCAGTTTGTTTCGTGGGGCTGTAGAGCAGCACGCAGCACACACCTGCTACACTGCTCACGGAAAGCACCAAGGGGCAATCGGAACCCATTAACTTGGGGAGGGGAAAGAGAGGTAAAAATAAAGCAATGGTATATCCTTAACCTTCCACTGATTTCTCTCCCGTGCCAAACAGAATCTGGTTCTCCTTTTTAAGATGACAATTTCTTATTGAAGAGACCAATTCAGAGAACAGAAAGGGGACAAAAAACTCAAATACAACTCTGAAGGAAAACAGAGAGATTTACCCTTTTGGGAAACATTTTGATTAGAGTAGGATACGACAAACATGGTTTTAATGATTGAAAATATCTATTCCTGATCATTTTGATTACTAAATAAAAGCAGAAAAGGCAGATATGACTGCAGTTCTAATGGTGAGAAGCCACAGCAAGGCCCACGTGGAAATCAGGAGATCTTGGCGGCCAAAGACGCCTGATGGAGCTTTGAAAGTAGGACAAGGCAGGGCCAGCTACTCTTAAATCTCAGGTAATTATCTTAAGACCTTCTTCTTCCCCTTCCCTCTTCCATTCTCTTCCCCTGAGCTACAACAATAAAAACTTTTAAATGCATATGCAAATAAATAATTTAACTAAATCACTTTGATCACTAGAAACTGTTAGTTAACATTAGAATGTTTCAGCTGAGAGAGATTCAGAGAGATTAATTTGTCTTCCACTGTGCACAACAGCTATTCAAAATCCTCTAAAGACCAGGCTGTGTTGTAATGAAGCATATTTACAGCATTCTTTATATTTTATTTAGCAAGTAAATACTCTGGCATTTTGAAACTGAAGGAATCTTATTTGTTTTCATGGGACACATCTTTCCAAACACCAGTGTGTGCAGAGAGCACTGTTTAAAATATACTCTACTCAGAATCCAAAAACCACTGGGGAAATTCTTGCCATGGGTCTCCAGATTTTTATATCATATTTTAGTGTTCATGGATATTAAATTTACTACTCAACCATACCCTTAGATTTGGAAGAACATCATGATACCTTGCTGACTGGAGCTATTAGCACCTTTTTGCTTTCCAGAGACCCATCCCAGCTAAAATTGTTCGCTAGAGGACATTTCTTCCACACCTCAAAACCACAACACTAAATGGCCTATAAAATTACTGGAGGGCTACACACCATTACTCTTTAAATATCCTAGAGTAAAGCATTAATGAGAGCTGAATATTTATATGGATTTCAGTATGCTAATTTACAGATGACACCCTTTGGTGGGCATTTTGATGCTGACCAGGACAACTTTATACGTTAACACAAACTTGCTTAAAAGTAAATTGAAAATAAAGTTACTCTAAGCACCTCCCAAACTAGACATCATTGTTTCACACAGCTACAAGAAGAGAAACCACACATACCCTTTTGAACTAGGATGACATCTTAAAGGCCTCTCTCTTCCTCTATCCAAAAGACTTGTTTTGGATGCTCTCCTGACACAACCTCCTCAGGGTGTCTGTCCTTTTCAGTTGTCTTTACTCAGAGAGGCCCATTTGAAAATGGAGCCTTTTAGCTGTTAGATATAATAACCATTCTGAGTTCTTCATGGAGCTGAGCAGATTTAACACTCTTACCCCCCCCACCATGACTGTTCATACATGCCAAACATGTCTACTTTAACTGCTGTAAGAAACAGTTATGAAAAGGAACCAAATAAATGAAATGTATTGATTATTTTAGTCTTTCTTTGAGATGCAAATGTTTTCCCCAATGAGGCTTGCTCGCTTTATCTGCTGAGCATTGACATAGTGATCTGCTGGCCCTGCAAAGTTACGCTTTTAAGCTCTTCTGCCTTACTTATCTGGCAATCAAAGACCTGCAGGTGGACACATTTGGAAACAAATCAATAATGAAAATTATTTATTTCCAGCAAACTTTTATTTTTCATCAACCTATGCATCATGGTCTTTAGAAAACGTCCAAATAAGCTTAAGCATATCTTCTGCTGTGTGTCTTTTTGTTAAAACTGGAGATAGAGATAAATCACTTTCAAGTGACAGTAGTTTTGGAATTTACATCTCTTCAAGGAATATTGTAATAGCATCAAAAAGTCCTCAGTGGAGATGCATGCTTTCATGTCTTTAAAGACATCATCAACTTGGAGAATCGAAACCTCCCAAAACGCAGCACAAGAAGGTGTCGATGGGTTTAGGGAACTACAGATACCTCATCCAAAAAAACCTAATCCTACTTTAAACTCTCTGGATTTCATATTCATATGAATTTGCAGCACAGATTCTTTTTTATTAAACAGTGGGATTGATTATGTGATATTTAGGCTGTTAGTAACTGAGTGCATCATTAAACATTTTCTACGTATTTACCCGAAGCAGGGTTTTCAAACTCCTTGTGAAGATCTGTGTATGCAGCTGAATGCCTGGATTATGAGGGATGAAGTAATTCTTATTTATTATTATTAATTCTTACGGAATTGAATAGGTTTCAAAATGATGACTTGTTTCCTGACAATGACAGGCAGCCTCATGGACCAAATGGAAGGTGCTTCAGCACTGCCAGCAGTCAAGAACTAATTGAGAAATAACATTGTTTTACAAACTCCCAGATTTCTCTTTCAGTTTAAAGAAATCAGTTAGTTTTTATTCCCCTAGGCCATAATTACTAGTAAGGGGAAGAAGCTCATGAATTGAAGATATAACAATTGTGATTTTCATAATTAAGGATAAAATTTTAAACATGGTTCTGATTTAAAGGAAGAAGAAAATTAAGGTTAGACTATAAAGATTTCAGAGCTAAGACTTTCATAATCCTTATACCAATGTTGTACTGAAACTCTGCCATTCACTTTAGGGGATAAAAAACACAGTTTAAGAGCTATAATACTTAAAAATTAAAGATGTAAGTAAATCAATTTGAAAAGTTCTTTTCTCACACATCTCCAGTCAGCACATGTAGCAAGTGTGCTGTTGTACACAGGATGTCATCAGAGGAGGAATCGTGATGTGGACAATTGTTTAAAAAGAGTGCCACTTCAGAACTGAGGGGTATAAATCGTGCTCATAAAATGATCTGAAGGAAAGAAAATCCCCAATATGCCCATCTTTATTCTCAGGAGATCACCTGAATTGCAACTGTGCTTTTCCTCAGCATGTCACAGAGCAGGAAGACAAAGTGTGCTTGTAAACGTTGGTGATAGAGGCAGGTTGGAGGGAGGCTTTTAAGCATGAGAATTCCAAACTTAGTGCCAAATTCCTTCCTGGCTCAAACTGGAGACAGATTCGGGCACAAGAATCTTCCACCAAGGCTCCATGGTGTCATCAACCAGGTTGAATCTCATCCTGAGAGTCTGAGCCTCAAACCGATCCACCCAAAGGAGTATAACCTTAAACCTGTTCCTGCCTGTGTAACCATTCCCACAAGCACCTAAAGGAATGCCACACACCCCGAGTCCCTCACTGCTGCTGGACTGCACTGCCAGCACCAAAACCTACTACAGCTGCCTGCTGGGAGCAGTTTCCTACACAGCATTTGTGTGAAAATGGTACCACAGGTTTTTAATTATCAGAAAAATTGTTAAGGAAAGCAAAATTACTGCTAAATACCCCTGGAAACATAATTTCCAAGAGACTTTTTATTCCCATGCAATACCTAATTAATCTTTTCTTTATTATTTTGCTACACAGCTATTAATTTTATTACTTCAAGCAGGACAATTTGTAATATACTTGATTTAAAATGCCATTCAGCTATATACTAATAATATATACTAGTATTGCCACAGCTGTCAAATGCTAACATAAAATTAAAAAGGAATCATTTTTTGGAGGTTTTTGACATATTCTAGAGCTACTATGCTTCAAATAAGGAACTATATTTATCATACACCCATTAAAATGTGTTTTCTTCACATAGATTATTCAGTTAGTGGCAGACAAATTGTTTTGTTGTTATTACTATTACACAACACTTTTAAAAGGCATAATGAAAATAAGGGTCACAATCATTTTTTGAACCATTAGAAACCAAACAGAAAACAGACAAAAACTTGAAAATGTGTATATGCTAAATAGCACTGTAATGGAATTAACTAAGAATGCAGTATTAATAATTTGGAATATGTTGGATACTCAAAAGATCAAATAGCTTTATGCTTCAATAAGTAAGAAATACACTGAAAAAACCCTTTTTTTCCTGAAGTGAGCACAAACAGCTTCTTTCTGCTCCCCTCAACTACAAACAGTGCTGTGGTGCATGACTTGATTTCTTTAGCCTGCATTTTGAGAAACCAGGCATGGTGAAAAAGTACTTCAAAATATAATTTATAGAATGAAATTTGATTTGTGCAGAATGTCAATGTCATAAATGTATAAAGGAAATATTTTTGCTGACCACGTGGGTACCAAAATATGTCTCTAAGGGACATATAAACCACAGGTATCCACGTTTGAACACAGATTAGTTAGGTTAGAACTAAATGACCATTGAAGGTGTCTTCCAACCCAAACCATTCTGTGTTTCTATGATTTGATGGGACTCAAGACAGCCTTGCAGAAGGATCATTTCTCCCTGCCCTCTGCTGCTGTGTCCTGCTGGGGGGATGGACTACAGGGCTGGAAACCCACAGGCAGCAACCAAGAAACCCCAGTGTGATTTTAAGAAACAAAAGCTGAAGAGTTTCAGCAGATGACAGACAAAGTGCTCCTGCTCTTACAAAAAAAAGGGGAAAAAAAAGTAAGAAGCTAATAAAATATATCAAGATTAATTTATGTTGGGAAAATATAAGTAGAGGAAATTGGATGAATCCCCTTCCTCAAAAGACCCAACTTTGATCCTTAAAATCTTTCAGTAAGTTTAAATTAACTACAAGTAATCGCTATTCACCACTGCAGCCTTTTCTTCACCCTCGAAACCTCACTTAAGGCTTTGATCTCATTCATACCCAGCTAATTTCATTCTGCTAAAATATTACAGATTGCCTTGATAAAGTCTTCCTGTACTTCTCTATTTTAGAGGTTTAACTTCAATAGCACCACTCAATACAGCCACTAAGTTAGAGCCACATTTGCAAAGTAGAATCTATAGATCACTTTATCTGTGAAGAAATTATTTTGCTGAAAAATATGAAGGTTTCCTGATCAGTTTATTAGACCTGTAATTATCCAAAGCCAAGCCAATTATGTCAGAAAAAGAACAAATTGCCTAGACTAATGTTAGAGAGCTCCAACCAGAAAGTCTTCCTTTTCACACTGACTGGCCAGCAAACATTTACCTTTATATTTTTATGAGCCTGTATTTAGCCAAGTATGAACGAACCTTTAGGAAAGAAGCCATTAAAGTGCAATTATATATTTGTTCATTCAGTCTCTTGTCCAGCCCCTCTCCAAACCTGTTAAAAAGGTTTAACACAGAGACAGAACCAAAAGGTGACAGAGACAGACAGGGGCTTTCCAAGCTGAAAACTTGCTGCTCCATGGGCTACAGAGACAATGTGGCATCAGGAAATGGGACTTGCCCGTCAAAGGGATTTTGGCTATGCTCATTTTGTTACTGTTACCGTGCCAGTGTGAAGTCAGACACAGTGATCACAAACTGGAGGCAGGAGAAAATGATGATATAATCCTGCTACTCTTCTGAAGCCAAAACTTGATTATGGCAGAGCTTTTCAGAGAACAAGGGCTGTGAAAATATGCAAACCACATAAAATAAAATGATACAAATAAAAAAGGAAATAGTTTATTCCCAGTCTGTATATGCACCTTTCACCAGTCCATTGAAGTGTCTTTTTTATTTCAGAGCTACAATTGACAATACTTGTAATAAATCCAATAAAGTGGGCTCCATTCCATCAGCCAGTGGAAGTGACAGTAATTGTCTGTCTCAGGAGAGACTTCCAGGACAAACAGAACTTCTACAAGAAATGAAGAACAAGATTACACAGTACTGAATTCAATGACAGAATAGCACTTAACTTCAGTAAGCATAAGGAAGCCTCCTCATGAAAAGAAGACAAAGGCTACAAATTTGAAATAGAAACTCCATTTGTGTTCTTCGTTTTTCATTTTCTTACAAATGGAGCTGAGAAAGGGAGACTTTCTTCTGAAGAACACAAATCATTTCCATGGTATTGCTTGGGAATGAAGTATCAACAGTGAAATCAAGGGGATGGTAGTTTACACAAGCTGCAAAATCTGCTCAAATGTGTTTGCAATAAAGAAATTCTTCCAAAAGTAAGACAACATTTTTAAATGCAATACAGCTAGATTGCACCATCACAAATGTAAATAAATAAACAAACAAATAAAATGCACATTTTTAAAGGAGCAGATGTGCTGACACACTAAGCATTAAAATGGTGATGTTATTTTTTTAAAAAAAAAAGAGTGCTACATTTCTCCAGAGGATATCAATGAACATCTACTACAGAGAAGTGTATCTGACCTGTGTGCTGCATCTGCCTTCTTCTGGAGGGTATAAAGTCTGCCATAAGCTAGTACTAGCATTTTAGTTTTTGCAAGTCCCAGACTAGGGAAACCAAGAGGAATAGCCTGTGAGAGTGCCATTCCTCCACAGAGAAGGAAAGGCTGAATATAATAGAAGAGCATCTTGATAATTTCACAAATTGCTGCTCTAAGTAGAAATTCTACCCTGCTGAATGCAGTACAGGAGTTTACATGGGTTTATATGAGATTTTGATAATAGAACGTTCAGCAAACAACTTCTAACTGCTCACCTTCCATTCAATCAGGTATTTTTCCAGAAAAATCTTTTGGAACATTATACATGAGAAAAACAGTGTTTCTAGCACCTCTTCAAAAAGTACTATAACGATGGAATATGTCTTGCAAGCAGTATCTGAAGCTATTCTTGGAAATACCTATCTATTCTTTAATTTTTTCTGAGGGTGGCAACACTCAAACAATAAAAATAACTGATTCCTGAGCACGGAGAAGTGTTTTTTCTCTGTGTATAATGCCCTCAGTTGATGTGTTTATGTCACAGAGATGCCAGTGTGAGCAAGGAACAATTTGCTGGCCTGAGCATTTCAGCAGAAAGAGTCATAGTAAAAATTTCAATATTACTGCCATTAAAGAACATCATAAAAATATTATTTCCTTCCTCAAACATATGAATCAAATGCAAAAACTCCAGAATATCTCCATCTCACTGTACAAACATGTATCTATATCAGATTCTTCTAATTTAGATTTGGATTCAGTTTTTCCTTTAATTGCAGATTGTAAATCTGTTCTATGGGAGATTGCAAGTTTATATCTATATAATATATATAATGCAAATACTGTCAGTGCTGAAAAAATTAGCCTTTTTTTGTTCAGTCAGCTTGTGAAGTATCATCAGCTACACCCATTTGACAATCCTCTACTGAAGGGAAAGAGGCAAAATAGTAATCAGAGAGATACGATATTATAATCTCAAGCTGGATGTTTGACTACCATGAAAAGAAACATTTTCCAAATACTTGTGGAAGTTGTAATGTTGAAAAGATGAAAAATCATGAAAAACATTCAGAATTGAAGAAAAGAATTGACATTACATAAACTGCCTTGTGCTGCTGCTCTGCTAAGTGCAAGCAGTGACATTCAGCCTCTGTGTGTTCCCAGTATATTCCAACTCAAGTCAGTAGTAAAATCAAATTTCCGTGTTATATTAAAAGATATTCTTAAGTATCTACAAAATAATTAAGGTAAGAGGACGTTCTTCCATCACAGTACATTTGGATTATATGCTCTCTGCCCATCAAACACATTGTGCAGTAGTAAAACGTGCCACAGAGCCTGAATGTTTAAGCTTCTGGAAAATCTGTTGCAGGAGATCTCCAGGATAAAGCATGGAGAGAACACTGCAAGCTTTGGAAATGCTGGCTGTGTGGAGCACCCTCACACTGCTGCAAGCCCCTTCCATGAAGAGTGCAGGTAACATGTAACTCCCAGGTGTTACATGGGAGTAAGACACAGTGGAGTGTCTTATTTCAGACACTTTCAGATGTATCTGAAGCCAAATTGGCATAAGCAATTGAATTTTTTTTTCTTTTATTGTAGTCTGAAATGGCTCCTTTGCTTACTCACCCCACACACATTGACCTACCTGCTGCTCTCACTGGTATCTACTTCCCTTCCATTATTGAGTTCCTTTAAAATAAGCTAAATGGGGAACTATTTGATGTCTCCTGAATGAGCTATTTCTAACAGGAACATCATCCTGAAAGAAGCCTTGCCACCCGAGGAAGCCTCAGACCCAGCAGACATCAAAGAGAGAGCAAAGAGAGAGTGCTGCTGCCATTCCCTGCCCTGCCAGAAGCATTCACCTGCCCAGGCTTTGCTTTTCTCCAGCCCTGCCTATTCCTGCATCAGCAATGTGCAGGAAAAGCCAGTGCAGGTGGGTTTCCTCATTCTGCACTCCTCTTTGGAAAGCCAACAGCTCGTGGGCTCTGCTGGAGACAACAAAGCGTGTTCTGGCAGCAGCAGCTATTCCAGCCATGCCCACAATCTCAGCACAGAGGGTTTCTGGGCACTTTGCTCTGTTACTTTGGCACACGTGTGAGTATTTTCCCATGTGTCATTACCCAGCACATAGAGACCTAAGCACTGCTGGGGGCACCAAGGACTTTTTAAGTGGTTTTCATAGTGCAAATGTATGTTGAGGTGAACACACTCAGCCAAGGGAGCTGAACTAAACGTGGGTCTCACAGTTCCCTCCCACTATTCCAGGGCACATTTTGGTGTGCTCACTTTGCCTTTCCTGTGCCCTACTTTCACACACTAAATAGGCTATCTTGGCATCGCTCTGATTGCACCTTCATGCTGCTTGCAGTCTCACCAGTCTAGATTATCTCCATTATCAGAAGCAGCAATGGCCTCTGCTGATCCTGCCAAGGAGTTTGTACAGACTCATGGTAATCTTGGAGCACTAATCTTGCAGCAGTTTGGGGCTGACATGAGCAAAACCCATGACTTTAACAAAGAGCATCGAACAAACCAAAGTGTTTCTAAGAAGCTGCAGGAAAAACATGAGATAAGGAGGCAGACATGAGTGTACAGGACAGATAAAGTGATTAAAGGAAGGGTGCTCAGCAGTAATAAAATGTATGACTTTTTTTCTTTTTTATTCAGTAGTATTTCCAGGTGGTCTCTGAGATCTCTTGCCATGACAAACCTCACACTGCTCCTTAAAATTCCCATTTGGTTATTTATCAGTTTAACTGACAAAAGACATACAAAAAGTTCTTTAGCAAAAAAGCCGATGGTATAAGTCTCAATGCATGAAATAACAGGTATTTCTTCCATTGTAATATTTGAAATATCACAGTGGCTGCAAAGAGGATTTGAATGTTTAAAGGGTAGGGTTATTCAACTGTCCCTTCTTCTGTAATAATCTCAGTGTGTATGCATATGTAGAACAAGACACTGTCATTCCTTTGAGTAAAAACAACCAAATTATTCTTTACTATCTAATTGTAATGGTTTCTGCATATGCAAGAGGATCAGACCTTCTGGAACAAATATTCGACCTGTCAAGAATAGCACTTGATGTCAGAATTCTGAAGTGTGGATGAAATGACAGACCAACAGAGGGAAACTGATGAGAGATTAATGAGATGTGTTCCATGCAGTCATAAAAGTACTCGAAATAAGAAACAAGGAAATGGAGGGGAAAAAAAGAGAGAAAAACAACAGAGAGAAAGGAGCTGCTTTCTGAGCCTTCAGTTGTGATCCTGGGAAAGGTGTGTGGTACAGAATTTTATTGAGAAATTTCAGAAACTCTGTATGCATGTGTATTTACCTTTGACTAGTCGTGAGCTCCAACATTTGTAAGGCAATATTTGGGGCATCCCCTCTATGTCCCTCTCACACCAGTTCAAGGCAGCCACCCCCCCACCATTCGACAGAGCACCAGCACGTGCATTGCTGCAGAAAGCAAACATGCACAGCTTCACATATCTGCCAAGCAGCTGCAGAGGAATCCCTGCTGGCAGGTTAATACAACCCTTTGTTGGATTCATTGATTTCCTTCCAGCCCATTGTGGCTCAGAGCAGTAATGATGATTCTGAGACTTTGTTCTCCCCTTGGTATTCCCCTCCATTGCTCACTAACACCCATTGCCACAGTGTGTCACCCTGTGTGCCAGGCACCGAGGAGCACCCAAGACCAGAGCCAACTTCTGCTTGCTCACTGAACATCTGCAGTGCCTGTTCACCTGCTGACACACAGCTCTCAGCAGGAGGATGGCTCAGAATTGGCAGAGAGGGAGTGCTGCCCTTTTCCAGAGGAAGGGATAGCTCCTTACAGCTGTACTGCTGCAGGCAACAGCAATGGTCAGGCCCACGGGACATCTTTGTGTCCTTGTGGCTTGTCCCTTTCAGAGACCTCCATTGCAGAATTCTTGTCACTTCTAAAGAATTACTTCAGTATTTATCAGCTCTTCCTAAGTATGGAAGTGAAAAAGGATAATTCACAATTCATAATACAGAGCAAGAAGAAATCATAGAGAAAATAGAGTCTGGTGGGAGGTTTGGCATAGGTCCTGGATAGACAGTCTAGAGGTACTAGACTGTGAAAATACGAGGTTTAAAGAATTAAGAAGAAGAGGAATAATATCTGGAAGTACTCATTTTTTTCTAGCTATTTTTGTGTGTGTGTGTGTGTTTTTAACAACAGTTTTCCCTGTCGAGGGTTTTAATTTGAAAAGAAATAATACCAGTTCTGATCAATGAAGTAACAAAAAAATGGCTTCATGGAGGAACAGTGAAGGAAACTGAAATATTGTTCAAGTAGAGGAAATAAAATAAAATACACCTCCATAGCAAGACTCCTGGTACATTCTTATTTGTTGCCATTGTTTTTCTTCACATAAAAATGGCCTTGGCTGTAAACTTAAACTTAAATTTTAAAAAAGGCAAAGAAATAGCACATTTGCTGCTGTCTTGCATTTCGTACTGGCTTATTTATGGATTTTTATTTTTTTTTTTTTACCTCACAAGTTTAATGGAATTTTTACTGTGACTTTATAGCTGTGTGATTTATAATACATCAAACAAGTCAAATCAATCAGTAAAGGCCTAAAAATCAGCACAGGTTGAGATGGTTCCTTTAAAACAAATCATTACAGCTGTTAGAACTCAAACATACATAGCAAGGATTGACCACTAATGTGAGTTATTTTAAAATCTCATTTTCTTGGTAAGAAATGCTGCCCTTTGTATATAACTTTTTAATGATCTAATAAAACCATCTGCAGAAACACAGCCTGAAACATAGTTTTCCTAGCATATATCTGCCAAAGAGCTCTTTAAATACTCTACACCATTCTTTTAAAGGAAACCTACCCCTGTTCTCATTGACATGGACAGTTAATTCTTTTTAAATACTTCACACTATTATTTAGGTACTATACTGGTCTTTAAACATTCTGTACTGTTCTTTTAAAGGAATCTATCCATATTCTCATTGTTATGGAAAGTTAAACCAGCTTTTTAATTGCACATCTCTTTAATTGAGCTTAAGAAATAGTTATTCCTATTACGTTCCAAATGTAATCACATATAGGGGAGGCTTTTTTACCTTACAGACAAGTAAATCTCAACAGGAAGGGAGCTATACACATACTACAGATGGGAGACCATCAGCCAGCTTTAAGGAAGAAAAAAAGTCAGGTAATTTTGTACTTGAAGAGTACAACTACAGGAGTTCATGACTGTACGTTACACACAAGCACTGAGTTGTATTACACTCTATGAATGGCAATTTTAATTTCTTATAATAAAATAAACTTTTTTTTTTAATCTAGAACTACATTTTGATTGTTATCCGTTTAATATAATCACCCAATAACATCTGTCAATTTGAATAGTCTCCATAATCATGAATATTTTATGGATGTCCGTGGAAGAGCCCCAGCCACCAGCTAAGGTCACCTTGAGAAATAACTATACAATAAATAGCAAAAAGAATTTTTCCCAGTACACCACCCAGTACAACAGAGCAACATCACACCCCACTATATAGAATAAATGGCATTTCACCTTTCATTCTAAGCAAACACCAATCTGTAGCACCCAAAACTCCATGAAGCTTGTTACATTGCAATAGATCCTTGCCTTGTTCTTTTGATATCAGTCCAAGGGATTTGTCAAGTGATTGGTCATGTTTTTCCCCAATTATCTGAATAGTCTGACAATTACACCATCACATAGACACAGTTAATAATAGTTTACACTAAATCCAGAACAGAGATCTATGTTGTTGTACTTGGCTTTGATGAGTACTCAGTGGAGCTCCCTGCAGCTACAGCAGAACCACTGACAGACCCTCTGAAGCTGCAGGTAGGACAGAGATTTCCTTTTTAGCATTGTTTTGGATAATTACAGCTACTTTGGTGTTCTCCTATTTCACTTTATCTCACTGAATGTCCTGACGCTGATGTGGGTTTGTTCATTATTTTCCCCCTCAGAAACAATGTTTTGGCAGCATTTGTGTGGATTCTTTAGCTCCTGTCAGAGTCTTACTCTCTATCCTCCCAAAGATGAGCATCTGCACTGCATGAATGTTTACTCGAGTTTTTGTTTGTTTGTGGCAGCACGAAGTGCTAATGAATGACAGAATGTCTGTGCAAAGAGAACAGCATAGCTCTGAAATCCCTTCCAGAATGTGCAGAGATGTCATTAGGTAATTAGAGAGAGCAGCACTTGGTTTTCCTCTGGAATGCAGGACCCCCTTGCTGCTGGGTTGTCACCACAGGGAGCACATTGCTGCCCAACCATTCTCCCCCCAGCATTCCTGTTGACATCAGTATTTCCTCTCAGGCAGAACTCTGAGCCACACACACAGCAAATGATCCTCCTGCTCTCACAGTATCACTGGAAAGTACAAAGAGCTGCAATTGCTCAGGTGGAAAGGAGCGAGTGTGAGATGAGACACGATACAGCCATTGAACAGGCACCACTGCACCAGCCAGCTCTCGTCACTCCTGCCCAGCACACACTGACCAATTCTGTCTGCTCGGGTTCAGCTCAGTGATCATTTCCAAGCTGCTGTTAAATTCTGCTACTAACACAAATTTTAAAAGCTTCACTTGGGCATAAGGGTTTTTTATTTTTAAGGGTGTTCTTTTCAGAAACACTTTTAGTCCAGGTAGACACAAAAAGGCACAGAACATGCACATGGTCTCCACTTCTTTGTTTCAGCCATCAGATTCTCCCTATGGAATGGGGTTTCTTTCAAATAATTTTACATGGGTTTCACAAAGCTGACTCCCAGTCTCCCCGAAATTTATACTTTAATTTTTTTTCTAGGAATAAAAGTCAGTGAGTATAATACAGTTTAATCAATGATGTCTTAGAACTATACGATTGGAAGATAATTTCTTGATGACTATGTGAAGAGAAAATGGAACAGTACACACATGAGTATTGTTGGCATCATATTTTGAGACACATAATTTAGTCATGATTATCTAACACATTTTTGGCATCTGGTCACACTTGAGGGAGCTCATGTTAAGGCAGGCACTCAGGTGATTTTTAAAATTGAACTACTACAGATACTTTTCTTCTGATGATAAAGATATTCTGCTTACCAGTGACAGTGAAACATTGCCAAAATAATAAGCATGATCTTCTATTCAATTTTTAAAGATTTTTAACTCCTGTCTCATATCATGAACATACCTCCATACTACAGTGATCCAGAGGTAACAGAAATTTAGTGGGAAAGAAGGGGAGTGTGCATGCCTGGATGACTGCTCAAAGCAATAATATTGCTAAAAAATTGGGCATTTAAAACTCCAGTACTGAAAGGTGAGAAATGGTGAAAATGGTCATCAGCCTTTCTGACTGGGATCTCACTGTATGTCTGTGTAAGAAAGAGAACTGATTTGATTCATCTAACATTTCACGTTCTTCAGTTCTGAATTCACTTGTAAAAGAGCAAGTGGATAAAATTCTCTTCCATTATTCCTTTCTAGGAAGTTTTCACTACATAATTACATTATAAGTGCTAGTGAATGTGCCAAACTGTGATGGAAACAGAGAGAATAGACTGAAGGAAGGATTAGCAGCTTGTTATATGAATGCAAATGGAAGTAAAGAACTCTTTAATCTCCACTCCTGGAAAGAAAAAAAAAAAAAGGCACAAAACCCCCCCACAAACCAAAAAGGTCTCTATAATTCAAAGTATATTGAGTGAGTTTTTTGTCTTTTTTCTCCCTTTTCACCTGAAATAATCTACTTGAATGAAGTTGTGGGGATTACTGCACTAACTTCCAGGAGCTTTGTGAACAGCAGGTTCTCTATCACACTGCTTACTAACCACGAGGGGCTGCTAAAATCATCTTTAGAAAGCCAGGTTTCTTTCTAAAGGTCCAGTCTCTTGTGAGTCTGCTGTTCCCCACCCGATCCCCAGTGGTGCAGCACACACAGCCTCCAATACACCTCTGCTGTGAATCCATTACCTCCACAAACATCCCCACCAGCAGAACAGTAACTATACAAACTTAAGTGAGGATTTATTAGTGGTTTGCTTTAGGACATTTTCCCCAAATATTGCTCTTTTCTGGAGATTTTAAGATTGTTATGCTGAGGATCCTATGGACAGGTGTGTAACTGGGCAGAGTGAATTCTACACTGAGAGAGGCTTTGGTCATCGAATGTTAATTAACTCAGAACTGAAGAGCTTCTTCCTGCATTGGATGTGATAATGTAGCAGAAGAACCAAATGGAAAGAAAAGGTATTCTGCTGGAAAGAACCAAAAGGTTCTTTCCTTTAGACCCTCACCAAATAGAGAAAAGTAGGAAAGTCTTCTTCAAACTATTTAAAATCTATTTCAGACACCCACACACAGAGGAAAATCCTACAATTCCCTTAGGAAGATGCTGCTTGTGAAGTCATCAGAGGCAGTTTTATGTAAATTTTGTGTTCCTGTTCAACTCTGAAGTCCCTTCCTTGCCTTATGGTTTAATCCCTTTAGCTCATTCTCATCACTTTCCTCGTGGCAATCTGTAACACAGATTATGAGTATTTGTCAAGTTTGTCAGGGAAAATCTACTTGGAAAGAGGCAATGCTTGGCATTCATCAACCTGCCATCTTCTTCTGTAATTCTCTGTAATTATTTTCACATTTGTTCTCAGGAATATCTCCTTCTTCCTTCTTAAATGAGTGATTGCCATTTAGGATGTTATCACAAAGACATTTTCAAAACCTTGACTGAACCTGACCAAAATCTCTGTGATTCTATCCCTAAATCACCAGAGCCAGAGCCCTGTGAGTGTGCACTTCTTTGTGCACTTACCCTGTGCTGAGACCCCTGCAAAACAGAGCATGGGAGGGGAAAATCAGCGTAATTGACTTGGGGTTGCACACAGCTCTGGATCCCAGAGACTCCACTGATGCTTAGATAAATATTTCATATCCTCTCACTGGGGAGACAGGCAATGTAGTTCTTTTTTCCTTAGTTATAGCTTGTTTTCTATGAAGTCTGTCGGTTCCTGGGTCTGCCTAGCTTTGTTTTCTCCTGGAGGACACAGGACTCTGGTGGCCTGATCTAAAGAGGATTTACAGGTAGCGAGGATAACAGGAAAACAACACAACGCTCCGAACCTCCCGTTTCCTTCTTCCAGGTCCTGATGCAAAATAAAACACACTTTATGGTTCTGATCAAAAGCTCTGAGAGTTCCACAGTAAAATCCAGTGACTGCAGGTGAGCTTGACCTTTCAAGAATATGTCATGTTGTATTTGTAGTTCTTGGTCTGGATTAAAGAAGCAGCAAGCCTCCGACCAGAAATACATGTGTTAGTAAAATGGGGCCAAAACTGGGGCTTTAAATAAAATGTATTTATTGTTGCAACGTTTTAAATTCAAGCAATTAAATTATTCATGCCCATCAGAAAACTATCCCAATTCAGCACCTGCAGTTCTCTGTGTTTTACGAGACACAGAGAAAGAAAATACCCTTTCTTGTGAAATATTCAGATATTTCAGATGCCTAATAAAAATGCAGGTATATTGTCTCCATGTTACTTATCTTGAAAGGAGGATGATGTTGAGACAATAAACTGTTTAAAAATAAATCCCTTTCTGACAATCCACAAAACAATGGGGAATGTATTCATCTCCATTTGCCTTCCTCACTGGCAGTAAAAACTAACATACAACACAGTCATCAGAATTATTTTGTGACAATTCCACAGAGGTTTAGCTAATTCTTTTCAAGTCCATTTTATTAGTCAGGAAAAAAAATTAAGTCAAATCCTGATTTAATAAGTGGTGGATTTGAATAAATTACTCTAGTTCTGCGTTCACTGAACTTTAAACGAATTGTTCCACAATCCATTGCCAAGCAACTAGAACATATCCTTAGGAAGTTCAACAACACACTTTGATTAAATTGGTAGGGTGAACAAACAGTTTACTGGGAACTTCAGGCTTATAAAATGAAGATTTACAAAAGTGGAGTTTTCCTCATTAATTCTATCAATCACCAATAAATAGAGGCTTATGCTTAATAAACTGATAAAATCACATTCAGTCTAAATCATTTGTATTTCTGACAATGTGTTTGCCCAGGATGCTGGTGGCATGTTGAGACTTTTGAAATATTACAACTCTGTCTTCAGCTTGAGACAACTACAAGAATTAAATCAATTTGTCTTACAAACATCCTGGAAAACTTACTATAATAGCTAATAGAAACTGGTATCTAAAAAATTATATTTGGTGACAGAAAAACAGCCACAACTTTTTCAAACAATTAATGTGTCTCAGGTTTATTATCTCAGGTCTTTGACCCACTGCAATATGAATGAGAGAAATGGTTGCATCCTGAGAATGTCTGCTTGAATCAGGGTAGCAAAATTACCAACAATTTTAAGTATCAAAAATAGGGTTCTAATGAAACAAGGAGTTTGAATATTACTTCTTTAAGACAAAATTTGGGAAGGTCCTCACTGTGTTATGTATTTGGAACAACCTTCCTAACTCTCTGGAGGGAAATGAGATTGTGGGGTCTTCCAGCTCTACATGTAGGAAATGATTGCAGGCTGATTTACTGAAAGTTTTGATATTTTGGCTCACAGTTCAGGTAGTATGAAAATTTTAACCTAGTATAGAAGTTTAAAATCCCCATTCCCTACTGTTTTCCATTATGATCTTTTCATACACCACAGTTTCTGGGTCTGACTGCCAGGCTTGCAGTGGATGAAGTCAGGAAACAACAACCTCTCAGCTCTTCACAGTAACAAATTCCCACATCTAGGAATAATGTAAAAATTCAATTTGACTCAGTTCTCTTAACTCTGGACTTTAAAAAGCTCAACAGTTAAAGTCATCCCACATTACTGTTGGTAACTACAGGATTACAGAGGGGTAAAAAGTTCAGGCTCAATCCAGCGGACCCACTCCGTTCTGCGAAAATAGCCAATTTAGAGCTATTATGAGAAAATAACTTTCATTAAGCTTTCATCATTTGTAGTCTACTACAGACCATCTCAGCTTTCTAAAATGTCAACATCTAAAAGTACCATCATTCTTCATTATGCTGGAGGGGAAAAAATAGATCAAATGGAAACGAAGAACTATCACTTTCAGATAAGCAGAGAATGCCAAGGATAATTCCACAGTGAAAATGAGGAGCTAATGCCTTAGCACTTTCATGTACTCCAACTATTTATACTAATAGAAGCAAGAACATACTTGCATGTAAAAATTGTATATATTTGATTGCTTCTCTCTCCTGTCACCATTCATGTGAACCTCATTAGGTTGTCATTTTATTCTGGTCAAGGACTATATCATCATTTATCACCCAAGACTAGCCAGGCAACGCTCATGAAAGATATCACAGTAGGACAAACAGACCCAGTTTGTGGCATTATTGGACCCCCATTTCAACTGGAGATGGTTAGAGCTGTGACTTCCATAAAAGCTGCATATTTCAGGTTCAGTGCTCATATAATAGTCACTGAATTGCTGAAAAGTACAAGGAAATGTATTAATGAAAGCCAAAAATCAGTGATTGTTTCACACAATCTGGGATTAATCATAGTGGTCAAGATGCCCATTCACCAAGGGAATTATCCAAATGTAGGCATTTGGTTGTTATTTTGTGTAATATACCTCAGCTTCAGAAGTATATTGCTTTAATATAGTTCCCTGGAAAATACAGCCTTTTGGAAAAATTTCCACAAGAAATCTGCTTCTAAGCTTTAATGCTGTCTGATGCAAGACTTATTTAGGGTATTAAAGATCTGTCTGTTGGAAAGATAATTCGAAATTTCAAACTTTAAGTATTCCTCAAACTCTATAACTAATACCTCTATTTAGGAAAACCTCAAGATTATGCCAATTCTATGGCTGTTTTGTAAAGTCAAAGGAAAGATTTAAATATTCACTTAAGTGCCAATCAGAAATGCAGGCTGGTCTGCCCAGGAAATGTATTATTGGCTTCTGGAAAACTGTTACTTACAGACAAGAATGTGGAAAACCAAGACAGATCTTAGTAATCTGTCCTATAAAATTAGAGGAAGAAGTAGCTTTCTGAGAGTACTTTACACTTCAGTTTGAATATGCTAAAGAGTGTCCTCAAAAGCTTTTCCAATAGGAAATGACAAAAGGGAATGCTTGTTAAGTGACTCCTAAGTTCTCCTCTGCTTCTGATAAATAAGAAAATTCATTTTCTTTCAAAAAACAAGTAACACAAAATGAGAAACTATCGGATAAACAAAAGATTGGCGCTGAACTTGCTGTTACAATAATCCTTTAAGATAATTTAAGAGATTTTAAACAGAATGAAAACAAAGTTAAAAGGTTGTAGTCTTGAAGTAAGTTAATCACTCACCTGTTTTATATGGATATGAATTAAACCCATATACTCTGGGAGCTTTGTAAGTAGAACAGCATTAAACTGGTCTTAGTTACACACATGCCATGGAGAAAAAGCTGTTTGTAGCAGGAAAGAAAAAAACTTGCTCATTGTTTACTCCAGTTTATAGCAAATATTTAAACTCTTTGGACTTCAGATCTTTCCAACATATCAGTCAAATTCAATTTGTGGACACTGTAAAGCCAGGAAGTTTAACCACGTTTATCCTGAGAAGATGCCTCTTTTTGTTGTGCCCAGGGCAAGCTTACATTTGCAACTAGAGTTTTGTTTAAAAATTACCTCACTTTGGATGATTTGAAGTTGTTGTTCCATTCTGACATTCAGAGTTCATGACCATTTTTCAGCAGGGGGAGAGTGTATGCATTTGTTGAGTTTTTTGTCTTTTAACAAAGAACATTAATTATAAAATCTCTAACCAGTTCATTTAATCAAATGCAATCTGGTCTCTGATCACTTGAACGCATAATCAGCCTCACCTTTCTGCCTGCTTGGGAATTATTGATTTTGTCTATCAACCCCAATAGAGGGCCAGGTGATGCAAATAATAATTACCACAGCTAATGCGATTATTGCACGTGAACTGATTACTATAATTAGGAAATGTTTGTTTGTATTAAAAGGAAAAGTAAATTGCCTTGCAGGTTTTAAAGAAAAACAATAACAGCAAAGACAAATAATGAAGCTGTAGTTGTAATTATAAAATCCTGTATTAAATTATGTCAAAAACTGTCTGCACAAAGTTACAATATTATTTTTTAAAGAAGTAAGACTCAGTAATGCACTGGTAGGAATAAAGTATCAAAGAAACAGGAGGAAAATTTTTATATATATCCTTCCTATAAATGATATGGAATAAGATATCTTTCTAAAATCCTAACATAAATAACTTTTCTATTTCAATAGATTCTAAAATCGCTCCTCCTGTATACTCTGTTTTAATGTCTTGGACAAACCCCAGGCACCTTCAGTTGTGCTACACCTTGCTTTTCACAGAGAATGACTGGATATTTTTAGATGTTATTACCGAAGAATCAGCACTAATAATCTGACTTATGAAGTTTTACACACCTATTTCACTAAGAATGGAACTGGACAGAAACAGATTTCCTTGGGATATACTTCCATATGTGCCCAGAAGACCGAGCAGTGTCCCATAAGCATTTCATACACAGAGCTTTATAATTCCATGCAATTTATCAAACAAGAAGCTCAGCAGAGAACTGTGAAAAATGGCAATAGGAAAAGAGATTTTATTACACTATGCATTGGTCATTTGAGAGGCAGGAACACTCTGACAATAGGTGCTGAAAACTGCCCTCAATCACTAACCACTTGATTTGGCAAAATGATGGATAGCTCCATGGGGCTGAAAAATCTGCTTATGACTTGTATGTATTCTATAACATGCCTTAGGTTTACAGTAACCCATCCAGTCCTGGCACCCAGGAAGAAATTCTGCTGCTGAATGAAGTTGGTTGTGTATATGCTCAGGATATTTTAAATGAGGGACAATGAGGGAAAGAGGGACAGAAAAAGAGAAAAGGCTGGGACTCTGCAAGAGCCTGATCTGTAAAGTGATGACAAAGCTGTTTCCTTTCTCCCACCATATCTTTATCTTGTAAGATTATAAGTTAGCTGGAATAGCCTTTCTTTTGCTTGCTTTGCATGTCTATAGTGTCTGATATAATTAAACACTTATTCAGAGCTCCTCAATGCTTCTGTAATACTGATAATATGCAATCATAAATAAATTATAACGCATGAAAAAAAAATGCATCAAAATAGGAATTGAAAACTAGTTCTTTTTTTTTTTTCCCCTCCCCCCTGACTAACTGTGCCACTAACTGTGTGTTCATGCACAGCAGCAAGAACTAAAGGATACAACTGTATACTTCCAAAACAAGAGGAGCTGTTCCGGTCCCTGAATTTTTAATGGTCATTTCTATAAGTGTTTAGCAGGAACCATTAGGAAAAAAAACAATGAAATATTAACATACTTCTAATATTGTTAGAGAATCACTAAATGTTTCTAAATAACTAAAGATATTGACTGAATAATATAGCAAGGACATATATCTCCTAGGAGCTTAGACTTTCTGTTTGACTTCACAGCCTAAGAAGTTCTGCTTTTAGAGGACAGAGCACTTCAGCCAAAGACTTTTTCCTTTTTTCCCCAGAAAACTGACATATAATATCTGGACTTTATTCCCACGAATGAGAACCAGGATGACAATGTATCTAAGAGAAAAGTATCCTATAAAGTGTGAAGACTTTCGCCCAAGTTTAGCTGCTGTTTTCCACCCTCAGTACAGGAACTTTATTTACATTGCAACTTTTGTGAAGCCTATAGAGGTAATTCTAAAATAAAACGATTGTTAGTCTGCTCACTCATAGCTCTGAAGTTTCATTACTGCTTTGGATAAAGTCACATTATTCTTTCCTTTATAGTCTTACATTTCTAAATCAATATATAAGAAGGAAAAACATTTCCTCCTCTTCTTTCTTGTTTAGCTACTCCTCTGCACAAAAGGCAAGATGTGTGATCTTACAGGAAAACATATTGAAATGTAAAGATGATTAAGCTAAAGGAGGAAGGGAAACATGCAGACAATAAAGACAGTAGAAAAAAAGTAGCTGCACATTTTCTGGGGGAAAGAAATCCCACAGTTTTTGAAGAAACTCTGTTTGTTATGTGTCTTTTTTAATACAGTTGATACAGGCAGCAGGGGCAGCAGGGACTAAAGTGGAAAGCTCATGCTTATTTTATAAACTAAATGTTGGCAAATAAAGTGTACATATTAAAATCTAACACTGCACTCCAAGGGGAATTGCAGGCGCATGCCAGAGCCCCCTTGTCAAAGGAATATGAACAAAACTAATTAGCTGAACTATGTTTTCATTGTAAATTTTGTCAGGAAGTCATTAAAGCTGTTTTCACCATAACACATTCAGATCTATAGAAAACTCAGCTCTCCCAATTCATTACCATTGCAATTGACAGGGCTGCATGTTCAGGATCCTCATTACCTTTAACGAATGCACAGCCCCGAATTACACATCCTGTCCTGCAAGGTATCCCTTCCCTTTCCAGTGCTGACCTTCCTTTACATTCATCAGCTGGACAAAAAACCAAGTCACTGCAATCTCAAATAAATGTCCAGACAACAGAAAGAAAAGTCCTTTAGAAGTTTAGCTCCATGTTATTATATTTTCATTTGCAGAAGCATATAAAGCACATGCCTAACCACAGTCCAACTCAAAAACTCCTCTAGGAATATACCCTTCCTAAGAGGGGGGGTGTGCCCAGGTCTCTGAAAGCACAGGCACGATGCCAGTTCAGCACAGGACACTGGGCCACGGGTTACTGTGCAGAACCTTGGCTGAAAACCTGCAGAAAGTGTTCTACTAACCTAATCTACTCTTCCCAGAGTCCATTTGCTTAAAACCCTTGGTGGTATTCTAAGTGTTATACCATGTTGGGGTGCTCTTAGCAGTACCCACATCCCAGGAAACAAAACCAGAGGCAGCAGTCAAGGTGCTGAAGGGCAGAGCTGGCTTTCCACCCTTGGGCAGGGCTTGCTGCTTTCTAAGGGAACTGCAGCATGGGAACAGTGTGAAGAAGAATTTTCTAGATGGCATGACTGTTTAGCAAAAACTAAAAAAAAATCACCTTGAGTGTTTTCTAGTTGCTTATATTATTTTTTATGTTGCATTGCTATAGCTAAGTTTAGACTTAGGATAGCTTCAGACTCTTGTAGGAGTCTAGATTCCAAGACAAAGGTCTTTTTGAAATTACTGAAATGATGTGAAGACAGAAATAAAAACTTAGAGTGGCATTCCTAGCTGGGAAAAGATCGCTTTATAGCGCTTTTTTCTTAGTAGCTTATAAAAGAAGCCTATAAATTAACACCAAACCAAAACCAAACATAAGTCCATTTTTCTCTCAATTCCCTCCTTAAACAGGCTACTGCCCTGGAGAATGAAATGATAAGTGATATACATAACTTTGTAATCCTCTAAGTGTGATCCATATCCCTCCCTCTGGTCAGATACTTAAATAAAATGTGCAAAGGAATCACTTCTTAAAGAAGATGCATTTTTCCCAGCTGCCACATACCTCCAAAGTTGATTTTGCAGAAGTAATGAACGATCTCCTTAAGGCTACCCATTTATTTACATAACACAGTCACGTCTCGCAGCCTTGGTAAAGGAGGTCTCCGAAAAGTTTCTTTCCCGAAATAATATTCACTAAGTGATGGTGATTCAGGGATTGTTACCATTGCACAGACAAGCAGATATTTCTCTCTCCCCAAAGTGCCAACATTTCTTCCACAGGTGGGACAGAACTCAATTCCTGTTATTGTCACAAGCCCAGCCTGTGCCTGCTCTCTGTGTGAGCCCCTGCAGCTGCTCAGGGATGTCTCTGCTTTTGCCATTTGCCAACAAAGTCATAAGTGCTATTTCTTACAGCCCTTCAGCTGAAGGAAATCTCAGAGGCATTTCCAACTGTGTTCTTGCATCTATTTGAAATGCTTCAATTCACATTTTTTATGATATTTTTCCTTTATTGAAATTTAACATATTAAAAATATTAACCCACTAATACAAACAAAAATACTCGTTTTGGACTTGCACAGAGATGTCTAAAAGCAAAGAGGCTCAAAAAACCTTCATTTTTTAAAATTAAGCAATATTCCTTTCATGATTACTGGCTTATCATGTTAGAAAGCACTTCTTACAAACGTGTAAGGCCCCTACTAGCACAGAATGTAGTGTCATTATGAGAAGTTCTGAAATTTATGCTTGCAACTCTGTACTGAAGAAAACTGAAATGCAAACAGGCCCTAACATACAGAATATAATGTGTTTGAGCTGTCTTTTGAATTTCCTGGATCACTTCAAGATTCTTTTCTTCATCTGTTTTTTCCCCATCATAGTTTTAAATCCTCTTTGGTTTATTTCCAGATTAAATATTTTTATAAAAATCGCACCATCTGCAACTCTCATCTCCAAAAAGGAAGATAAATATGTTTGTAAAAGCAGGATTACTTATGAGGATTTGGAAAGGAATTGAATACATCGAAAATTAGGGAGAGATGTACTCACCTGTCCTAGGGAAAAGAAATAGATTTCATCTTCTTGTTTATTGAACTCACACGATTTTTAACTGGGGAGATTAAAATGTGATTTTCAGCACCATGGGCTGGATGAAAAAGAGAAAAAAAGGGAAAACCAGGAGCACTTTACATCTGGTTTTGCTCTGAAAGGGATAAATTATTGCATCAGGGTGACTGAGTATGAAAGATCACATGAAATATTATGGAAAGAAGGGGGCATATTTTTTTTCCATTGACTTTTTTTTTTTATTATTATGTAAAAGGTAAGAGGCAACTTGTCATTTGAGGGGAGCAGAGCTAAAACTTCCCTGCTCCAAGGGAACGTGAGGTCAGTCCTGTGAAGGGGAGTAGGAGATCTCCAGGGAGAGCAGGAGGGGTGGGCAGAGAAGGCAGCAGGGATTGTCCACTTGCACAGACCCCCTAAGGAGGGCACCCACATCAGTCCTAGTCTGAGTGTTCCCACTTCAGCTCAGGCCTACAGAAGTGTTCTTCCCTTTCCAGGGAAGCAAGAGGAAGAGTGGGAAGCACACAGTACACTGTCTGTGGGACTGGGAACCCCCGAGGAAGAATAAAAGGAGCACACATTATCTTTCTATAGACCTGTGTTGTATATTCCCTATTTGGTTTTGATGTTTTCAGTTATTGACTTCTGTATTCCTCTGTAAAAGAAAAAAAAAATCCACAATGGCAGATGAGGAAACCTGTCAGGTTGATGAGACTGGGCTGCCAAGAACTGAAACCTGTGACCTGATTTTTAAACCATTTTACAATGGGGTGCTGACTACAAGCAGATGGCAAAAATGGCTGCACTTATTTTGGCTGGGGAGCCTTTGGAAGTGAAGGAGAGTGCAGGTCCCAGAAATACAGGAGGGAGCAGAAGACAAGCTTGCTCTGATGCAAAGTAAGCCTGAAAGGACAAGCTGTTGTACCAACTGCATGGACTGACCAGTGTTACTAAAATCACATTTCTTTATGCAGCTCAACTTAGACTATGTATGATTACCTATGGTAATTGGTTTGGCACATTCCCTAAGAAGAGCCAAACTGCTTTACAAGGTAAAGGTACATCAATGGGATATAATCCAGATCAGTCCAAACCCAGATTACTGCAAAATCCAATAGCAGTGTTCATTTTTCATAAAAATCTACCAGATTTCTTTTTCCTTTTTTTTTTTTTTTTAATCTCTCAAAACAATTTACAAGCTCATGGATGACATAGTGTAGGTCCAAAAGCTTGAGCCACTTTGTTCAGGAATATGATGGGATTTACATTAACACATTCAACCATGCTAAGGCCTTCTGTATCTCCAGTACAACAAACCAAAATATCCTAGCAATAATAAAGGCTTTTCTGACATCTGTTCGCCTTCAAATTCAGCAAACTGAATCTCAGAACAGCAGAAAAAGTCAATTATAAGGATAATGCACCAAGTCTTTAAGACAATTTACTCACAGTTAGGTAACTTGTTTTAGAGAAGAAACAGTTGTGGGCAAAGTTCTGATTGTATGGCCACCTGTATAAATCATTCAGCTAATTCAACTTTAATGAACACTTGATCTTCTAGAATGAATTCATTATCTTTAGAACTGACCAGTGCTCCTGGTGGGACCTCTTGTTCTTTCCACTTAAAACCGTGCTCACCTGTGAAAGAAGCCAAAGTTGAATGACTCCTTTTAGCCCAAGTGCTCCCTTTCAGTCTTCCTCCTTTCCTTTTCCCAGTCTTTTTTCCAGCTGACAGACTATCTCCTTTAAAAGCAGAAGTTACATGTCCTTCCCAACTTCACAAATGTCCAAGAACAACCGAGTTAGTCTAATTGAATTATTTTGTTTTTTCTGAAGTATGTTAAGTTGCAAGCCTTTGTTTTGCTGTTATAACCTCAGGCTACAGTAAATGAATTCTCTGCTACCTTTGAAGGGAGAGATGAAGTAAAATTCCCCAAGTGCAAAATCAAACAGAAAAGAAAGCTTCTTCTGGTTTGCTTGAAATATACATCTTGTCCTGCTTTCCCTTTAATGTTTTCTTTTATAATAAGAATCAGTGAAGGGCAGGTAGAGGGTTTTTTCTCCCTCTCTTGCAACTACCAGTTTATTACAAAAACATATCGATGACTGCAAACCATTGGACTCCCATTAATCCACTTGTTTACGTCAGATCAATCCACTTATTTCTGTGTCAGATCAGACAAAAGTAAGGTTTTTTTCTTTGACTTCCCACACTCCACTAACATTTTAACACATTTTTGAGCATCATGATGAAGCAAGAGCCTCCTGTAGTTAGTTTGTTGACACAGGCTTCTTTTTTCTTGAGCTATGCAGTCTGGCTGGCATTTGGTTGAAAGTAATGAAGAAGGATTTTTAAATTGCCAATGTATTATCTAAGAGGGACACTTCAAACCAAACCAGGGCTCTGCACTTAGTCACTCACTGCACAGCTCCAGACTGCTCCACCACTTCGACTACCTCGACATGTGGAAACATTTGCCAATGCCCACAGGCTTCCCAAGAATTCCTCCCCAGATCAAACTAAAGCCCAGGCAGTGAAAGAGCTCTTTTTAATAGCAGCCACTCTCTAATCAATCTTAAACACCCCCACACCATCAGAGCCCCTCCACAGCCCATCTGGAAAAAGTAAGAACATATATCCCTTTAGGTTATAATAAGAGCTCTGATACCTTACAAACTAAGAGGTGCAGATCAGTGATTAAGAAATACAGACTAGAAAACTAAGGATGAGAATTATGGGGGTTTTTAAACATGAAGAATCATTTTGTGCTTCTGCTCAGAAAACAAATGCCACTGTTTACACTTGAAAGTCTCCATGTGAGAATACAATGCACCTGGAACATGCAATGTTTAAAGACTTTGTCAAGGCCTTTAAAAAAACTACGTAATATTTGAAGAAAAAGAGTTGTGGGCTGTTGTGAGATCTTTCTGAACTATTTTAAATAACTGAGAGTCTGGTTGGATCACAGACAGCAACCTGGGAAATGTTATAAGTTTATAAAACATGAAGTTTTCCACTCCTGGGGCAATGACAAGAGGATTCTGTGCTAATGAAGGCAATTAGAAGGTATAAACATAACCACTGATTATCAGTTAGGGGAGAAATAAAAATTCCACATATATACACACAAGTGGAGCCTTATATGACATGAGAAAAAGTCGCACAGCCTTAAACTGAGTAGATACCAAACAAAATCAGAAATCAGTAACAACTGTGACTGGTACATTTACTTCTTATCTCATTTCATATGAAGAGTGCTCAAAATCCATTAGCTATCACAAGGAGTAACTTGTGATTTTACAATGTTTCCAGTAGTCAAGATGTTACTATATTATTTTTAAATCAGATGATTGAAAATGAGAGCTTTGAATCACTCTGCCTAGAAATCAGTTCAATTAAATTCTCTTTTTTTCATATTTTAAAGCAAAGCTCAGAAAATACCTGTTCTATTTTGAGCTCAGTATCTGACATCATATTCAAAAACCTGCAGGGAACTACGATATTTGCTGTAAAAATCCATTTATAGGACTATTCAGCACTATTTAGACTTAATTTTAGTAGTTTTCCTAAATTCTGGGGTTTAGCCATTTGCATGGTTTGACACCTGTAGAACAAGAAAGGCAGGCTGGTAATAAAAAAGGATTTCTATACACTTTTAATTAGTGTTGGTGCACCCATTTAAAGCTTTCTAATATAAAAATAAATTACACTGGTTAATATAGCTTGATATACTCTAATTAATATAATTTGCAATACTAATTTGGCTTGACTAAAGCTTTTAGTAAGCTCTTGACATTTCTATAAATAAATAGAAATGTTTGCAGGAACTTTGATGACTATGTCAATCCACATATAACAGTCAATCTGTTGGCTACTTCTTGCAGTTACACTTACTTGGGTTTTTTTGGACATCAGAGAATGAAAATGTTCACTTGGTAAGATTGTCTGCTTTGTATAATAGAGAAAGTATCAACAATCTATAAATTTGTGATAAGTTTATTGCTTTAGACCAGTGTTATTGAACAGAGTCATATTTTAGGGCTTGTACTTCATTATAACAAACATATTCACATTTAAATCAGTAGTAAAGTTACTATTCACAGTTGGGTTTTTTTAATAAGCAAATCTGAGTCAAAACTCTTCCCTGTCTGCCTAAACTCAGCAACATCTTACTTGTGGCAGTGGCCAAGGAGATGGGAAACTCCCCACACACCCTTCAAAATGGGAAAGAACCAACCTTTGGGCTGTGTATTGCCCCGAGACAACTTGTACGTTTTCAACCCCTGAGATCCTTTTCCTATTGTTTTCACAAACCTCTGAGACAACAGAAAGCATGTTTCTAATGGAAATACATCAACTAGCATAAGATGCTACACTAGCCTTTTGTGCTAAACAAACACAAACTTTCATGTCTTTTAACTTGGTTGCAAAGGAGTGCCTTTGGTAAAGATCCGTGGCTGTTTGGAGAGGCCCCTGGCTGAGATAAAGCAGAGTTTAAAGCAGCCCTGCAGTTCTCACAAACAGCAATTCCCTGGTCATGCTTCTTCCCAAATACCACTCCTCTTTTCCCCAGCTCAGGCTGCTCAAGCAGCTCTTTTTTTCAGCCCTGTTGAAAGCAGCCAGTCAGGAGGAGATGGATTGCACTGGAGGCGAGAGCAGCACTGAGCTGTTCCCATCCTTTGGAGAGCCAAGCAAGGGAATTATTTATAATGGCTTTAAACTGAAAGACAGTAGGTTTAGATTAGATATTGGGAAGAAATTCTTCCCTGGGAGGGTGGGCAGGCCCTGGCACAGGGTGCCCAGAGAAGCTGTGGCTGCCCCTGG